>CAUYUJ010018849.1:796257-798487 GCA_963575745.1 Prorocentrum cordatum
ACCGATCCCCCGCAGCGACTCGACTCGACTCGACTCGACTCGACTCGACTCGACTCGGGCAGGCATGAGCGCGTCCGCCGTCGATCCCGGCATTTAGTGGGCCCCGGAAACAGCAGGGCCGTGTTTTCACCGTTTCCGAAAAAGTGTCTCTTGAAAGTGGAAGCGGGAAAAAACGGCGACCGGAAACGGCAACCATTCGACGCGGAGATCCCCATGAAGACATTGTCCTTTTTCAATACCCGAGTGTCAGCGAGTCCACGTGGAAAATGAGGCCGAGAGAGACGCCGACGACTACGACAACTTTAAGTAGGTGCTTCCTCCTTCCGTCCTCCTCCTCCTCCTCCTCCTCCTCCTCCTCCTCCTCCTCCTCCTCTGGGAGTGCTGAAACCAGCGCCTCGCCGTAGACTCTGTGAGTCTGAGCGCAGAAGTACCAGGAGCGTAAGTGAGTCTGCATATGAGTGAGTAATCTGAGTATGAGTAATGAGTGAGTTTGCGTATGAGTGAGTCTCGAGCATGAGTAATCCGAGTATCAAGAATCTAAGAGCGCGTGTATCTGAGTATGAGTGAGTCTGAGTATGAGTGAGTCTACGTGAGTGAACCAGAGAATGATGACCTGAGGGTGGGAGCTGTCCCTCCGCGCGGTCAAAGCAACAACAAGAACCCCATCCTTAGGATATGGGGGAACCGCTACAGGATTGGAACCGGAGCCAGAACCGTTAAAAAACCGGCGACGGAACCGGTAAAGAAACGGCATCGGAACCGGCAACAAACCTGCAAGACAGAATTGGTAAAACAACGGCCCTGTCGCTTTCAGGGCCCACTAAGTCCTTGCAGACATCCTTTCGACCAGCTTTCGATGAGGGCTCCACAGCGCGCTGATGGCGCGCCGTAGCCCTTAGTTCGTCGTCCTGTTGTAGTCGACGAACGGGTCCTCCCTGTCTTTGCGTTGGGCCCCCTCCCTTCGGCTCGCGAGCTGAGGGGGCCCAACCTTCTCTCCAGCGTCTTTGCGTGGGGCCCCCCTCCCTTCGGCTCGCTGAGGGGGGCTCCACCTTCGGCAGACATCCTCATCCTCCTGCCCCCCCGGCTGGCGTAGCCCGCCCCTGGAGGTGGCCACGCCGTTTTCCCGCTGCCGGGCCCTGTGCCGCTGGCTGCTCCGCGCCGGGCACAAGTCGCTGAAGGCCTGCGGAGGAGGAGGAGGAGGAGGAGGAGGAGGAGAAGGAGGAGGAAAAGGAGGAGGAGGAGGAGGAGGAGGGAGGATGAGGAGGAGGAAAAGAAGTGAAGAGGGGATAGAAGAAGGGGGAGGAGGAGATAAGAGAGGAGGGGAGGAAAGGAAGAAGAAGAAGAAGAGAGGAGGAGGAGGATGGAAGGAAAGAGGAAAGAGGAAAGAGGAAAGTATGAGGATGAGGAGGAGGAGGAGGAGGAGAGGAGGAGGGAGGAGGGAGGAGGGGAGGAGGGGTCGGGGGGGGGGAGGGGGGGGGGGGGGGGGGGGAGGAGGAGGAGGAGGAGAAGGAGAAGGAGTGAGGGAGTAGGAGGAGAGGAGGAAGAGGAGGAGGAAGGAGAGAGATGAGGAGAGAGTGGAGAAAGAGGAAGAGAGGAGGAGGAGGGAGAGGAGGAGGAGGAGGAGGAGGATTGGCGCGTCTTGGGGACCCGTGAGGCCGTCTAAGCTACCTCAAGGTAGAGTCACGCGACCGACCCCGAGGTGCGCGCACGTTTTCCCGAATGGGCCCTGTATGTCAATGACCAGGCAGATCGGCTCGCAAGCGAAGCCGCTGCCCAAGCTGCTGTGCCCGCTGACCTAGCGCAGAGAGTGTTGGCCCTCGACACCCTCGGCGAACAGATCAGAGGGCGACTGGCAGCGGTCCAAATGTTGTGGTGGACCCATTTTCCAGTAGCCGAAGATAGCGCCGAATGCAAGAGAGCTCGCAGACGCGAGCGGAGCGAACGTGCCCTGCAGCATCTGCTCTCGCACACCCCCCACTGGCCCCACGTCAGCGAGACGCAAGATTCTTGCTCAAGATGTGGGAAGCAGACCCACAGGAGGTCATGCGCCAGGTGGCTCCGCACCCGATGTCCTGGCTCAGCCAGTGGCACTGCCCCAGGGAGTGGAGGCCCCAGTGGGGGAGTAGTGCCCAGTTTCGATTTGACGGAAGGCGACGGACCCGCCCTCCATCCCAGCCACCGATCCCATCTCGCCATCTGTCGCGGGGTTCTCTGGTGTCGGCGGTGCGGG
>CAUYUJ010018849.1:798587-803587 GCA_963575745.1 Prorocentrum cordatum
AAATGTGGCAAATCCCGTGTGTTTTTGGACCCTGACCCCGCGGATCTGCGTGAGGGGTGGCACCGAATTTCGAAAATGTGGCAAATCCCGTGTGTTTTTGGACCCTGACCCCGCGGATCTGCGTGAGGGGTGGCACCGAATTTCAGAAATGTGGCAAATCACATGTGTTTTTGGACCCTGACCCCGCGGATCTGCGTGAGGGGTGGCACCGAATTTCAGAAATGTGGCAAATCACATGTGTTTTTGGACCCCGACCCCGCGTATCTGCGTGAGGGGTGGTACAGAATTTCAGAAATGTGGCAAATCCCTTGTGTTTTTGGACCCTGACCCCGCGGATCTGCGTGAGGGGTGGCACCGAATTTCAGAAATGTGGCAAATCCCCTGTGTTTTTGGACCCTGACCCCGCGGATCTGCGTGAGGGGTGGCACGGAATTTCAGACATGTGGCAAATCCCGCATGCGCTTTGGACCCACCCGCCGATATGCGTGAGGGGGGCCACGGAATTTCAGACATGTCGCACATCCCTTGTGTTTTGAACCCTGACCCGCCGATCTGCGTGAGGGTGCCACGGAATGTCATGATATGTGCAAGTCCGCATGTGCTTTGGACCCTACCCCGCCGCATCTGCGTGAGGGGTGCACGAATCAGAAATGTGGCAAGTCCCGCGTGTGCTTTGGACCCTGACCCCGCCGATCTGCGTGAGGGGTGCCACGGAATTTCAGAAATGTGGCAAGTCCCGCGTGCGCTTTGGACCCTGACCCCGCCGATCTGCGTGAGGGGTGCCGCCGAATTTCAGAACTGTGGCAAATCCCCGTATGTTTTTGGACCCTGACCCCGCCGATCTGCGTGAAGGGTGCCACGGAATTTCAGAAATGTGGCAAGTCCCGCGTGTGCTTTGGACCCTGACCCCGCCGATCTGCGTGAGGGGTGCCACGGAATTTTTGGCAAATCCCGCATGTGCTTTGGACCCTGACCCCGCCGATCTGCGTGAGGGGTGCCACGGAATTTCAGAAATGTGGCAAGTCCCGCGTGCGCTTTGGACCCTGACCCCGCCGATCTGCGTGAGGGGTGCCACGGAATTTCAGAAATGTGGCAAATCCCGCATGTGCTTTGGACCCTGACCCCGCCGATCTGCGTGAGGGGTGCCACGGAATTTCAGACATGTCGCACATCCCTTGTGTTTGTGAACCCTGACCCCGCCGATCTGCGTGAGGGGTGCCACGGAATTTCAGAAATGTAGCAAATCCCGCGTGTGCTTTGGACCCTGACCCCGCCGATCTGCGTGAGGGGTGCCACGGAATTTCAGAAATGTGGCAAGTCCCGCGTGTGCTTTGGACCCTGACCCCGCCGATCTGCGTGAGGGGTGCCACGGAATTTCAGAAATGTGGCAAGTCCCGCGTGCGCTTTGGACCCTGACCCCGCCGATCTGCGTGAGGGGTGCCGCCGAATTTCAGAACTGTGGCAAATCCCCGTATGTTTTTGGACCCTGACCCCGCCGATTTGCGTGAGGGGTGCCACGGAATTTCAGAAATGTGGCAAGTCCCGCGTGTGCTTTGGACCCTGACCCCGCCGATCTGCGTGAGGGGTGCCACGGAATTTCAGAAATGTGGCAAATCCCAGAAATGTGGCAAATCCCGCATGTGCTTTGGACCCTGACCCCGCCGATCTGCGTGAGGGGTGCCACCGAATTTCAGAAATGTGGCAAGTCCCGTGTGTCCCCCAAAAAAAATCTTGGCAGCGACTCCGGCCTCGGCCTTGGCGCCTCGACGCCGCACAACGGCAGCAGCACCCCTGTGGGCGCCGGCCACCCGGCAGGCTCTCGGATTGCCCAACGCCCGCTGTGGCGCCATGGGGCGACGGGCCCTCCCACAAAGACGGTGCCAGGAAACGAGCGCACCAATCGGACGGAAGCCTCTAGAGGCCTCCCCCGGGAGAGCAAGAAGGACCACCGCGACCTGGGGGGGCAGCCGACCCACGGACTCAACGACCCATATCAGCCCAGGAAGAGCCTCCCGGGCGGCATCGTTGAGGAGGCTGTAGTGACGGAGGTGAAATCCGTCCACTGAAGCAGCACTGGATGACCTGTGCGCGCGGCTGAGCTCCCTCAGATCGTCAAGCGAAAGCTGCAGCGAGGCTTCGATGATTTCAACAGGACCAACCTCGGGCCCTCGACCAGACCCCCAAAGCTTGGTGAATTCACCTCCCGCAGCCTTCAGCGAAGAGCGGGGGGATCCGCGCGGAAACAGCCGTGGCTAACAAGGGTAGTCGACGCAACCCTGAGACCAGGGTCCCGAAGAGCCATGTGGGCACGCCTGCCCCCAGGGTCCGGGCCTTCCAGAAGCCACTCTTTCCAAGAGGCCTGGCTGTCGGCGACCGCCGTGGCCTTTAGCTTGCAAAATTAAGGGCGGAACCGCAGCTAAGGTACGAGAGCATCTCGCTCGGTTACTGTATACGTGGAGCAGCAGCACAAGGTTCATAGTTTCCCTCGTTGCATCACCAGGGCGTGTCTGGGGGGCCATCGGTCCGTGCGCTATCTCGTCCCTGGGCGACATCCTGGATGGGCCCTGTTGGGCCAGCTCTGGAGTCGTAGCCGGCTGCCCCATGGCCACGAGTGTCATCAGGGTTTTGCAATGGCCGCCTTTGATGGGATCCGGCCTCGAGTGGGCACCGATTTCGATGCGCACATCGCTGACGCTGGCCTCTCGCGTTCGGGCACTCCGCAGCCGAAGGCCTTCACGAGAGGCTATCGCTGAAGTTCTAGGCTGCTCCTTGGGCATGGACGAGATTGGCCCGGTCAGCAGCAGCAAGCAGGTTGCCCGGCAGATCGAGCTGGAGCTCGGCGAGCTCGCGGGGCTCTCGGCGCCCGCAGTTGTCAGCCTGGGCGCGAATTGCATCACCGGTCGCGCGCCGCGCGTCCGAGGGGCCGGCAGAGGCAGATCCTGCAAGTTTCACGAGCGGCAGGCCCTTGCCAGGAGGAGAATCGGGGGAGAAAAAGATACGGACACGTGTTGTCCCCCTTCGTTTTCGGCCTTTCCTGGTCCTCCTGGGGAATCCTCGTTGTCACCGCTGGATTCGCCTCGAAATTCTGGTCAGAACGCACCCCAAGAGAGGTCCGGGGACAACACGTATCCGTATCTTTCCACCCCCCAAGAGAACGCAGCGTTTGTGCGAGCACGAGGAGGTTCTAGGCCGCAAAACTCTCAGGCTCTTTGTTGTTGGCCCTCTCGCCAGCGGCACTTCTGGTTCTGCGGTGTTCGGCATCAGTGGTACGGAGCTCCACTCCCTGCGTTCCTAGGGGCTGTCTACGATAGCTCCTAAATCGCAGCCCAGATCCTTGACCGTGATTTCTGCTCGACGGTGACCCTTCTCGGCGAGTTTCCATGTCTCCCTTGGTGCGGTATTCCAAGGAGCTTTGGCTCACCCAAGCGCGTCTATTTCCTGGTTCTCTGTCCAGTAAGCTGTTGCGCGAGGCTTGGGCCTTGGCTTTCGGAAAAAAGCAAGTGGTCTTGGGCCCCAAGGTTTCTGGGCCCCTCAATGCATTCAGAATGACGCTCTATAGGTTGGGCTGGACTATGCCTTCCTTTGCGAGTGCATCGATGACAGGGGCCACTCCATTAACCCCCTGACCCTCTCTCCTAAGTTGGTTGCTCAGTTGGCCCGCGCCGCGGTCACCAGAGGGTTGAAAAGGGACTCGGGTCCTAAGTTCGGGCTTCCCCACAGGCTCTGGTGGGGCACTCTTAGGGGAAGCTCCGTCCTCGCAAGGTCAGCCTCAAAGATAAATCCACCATGAGGGACCTGACCGGAGACGCCATCTGGACCGCCAGGAACGCCGGCCACGACGCGCTTCTTCTTTGCGCGTTGCGTGGCGAGCACGCGGGTACCATCTGGCGTCATTTCACGGCAATGCCTTGCTTGTGCTGGGCAGCGCGAGCGCATCGCCCCTCGGGAAATCATGGGCATTGCGGTGGCTCCTTCCAGCGAGCTCAACGAGCGCACCTTGTTCGAGCACGCAGCATTTCGTCATCCTGGGGATCTCTTGCCCAAGCCGTCATCTGATGGAGTGGTGCACGTCGACTGGACCGTTCCAGAAGTCATTCCTCCTGGGGCCTCAGTTCCTGTGGCGACCCTTCCTGACCGCGGGCTCTGGGGATGTGCTTTTATGGATGACAGCTATTTCAAAACCCTGCGTTCGAGCTTTCTCGCTCTGGGTGTTGCCTAGCCATGACCGTTAGCGAAGCTAACCTGCTGCGTGAAGTTACGGCTCCTGTTTGGGCCCCGCACCCGCAGACCCCCCCCAGCGGCCGAATGTGGGCCCCTCGGGGCGCTAAACTTCTCCTTGGAGGCGTGTGCGGAGTGTTTTCGCGACTGCAAGAATGTGGTAGATCTGCTTCTGCAGGGTCCTGGCCTTTTCTTGTCGCCCAAGCTCCAGTACTCGGGGCTCCTCATCCACGGCGTCTCGGGAGCTGGCCCTAGAATTCTAGCTTCACGAAAGTAGATGCCCACAAATAATGTAGACGAGGCAGGCATCTCTGCTCAGGGGAGATTCGTCAGGCGAGGCATCTACTTCGCCGACATGGGAGCGAAGCGCGAGGTCAGGTGGCACCCCTCGTCCTCTCCAGATGAACTAGAGGATGTCGATTTCAAAGTCAAAATCGCTAGGTGTGTGATGGATCTTGCGGCAGCGGTCTGGCGCTGTCGCGTGTGTATGTTATGTTAGGTTCGGCCAGTCCCTCTTGTCCAGCCGAGGGCTCGTGCCGTGGCCACAGCAGGTTCGACTCTGTCGTACTAGATCGGCTTCGATACTATGTCATTGCGCTGAAAGCCAGCGATGACTCTTAAATATTCTTTTGTCTTAGCTGCCGTGCTCATCCTCTTCGGGGTCCCAGATCCTCAAGCTTGGGGGAAGCCACGTACTCCCCCGATGGTTGCTGGCAAACGCAACTGGAAGAGGATCAGGCAAGGTAAGCACACCGACAAAGCTGGGGCCACTCTCGATCTGA
>CAUYUJ010018849.1:808587-815892 GCA_963575745.1 Prorocentrum cordatum
GGCACGTCCTTTGGCACGTCGCCTAGCGCGTCCCTTGGGACGTTTCGCGGCGCGTCCCCTTGGCATGGCCGCCTGTCAATTAGCTCTGGGGCAGCTACTGTGTGCTCAGGCATTTCGAGCTTAAGAGCCAGATCAGTTCGGTCAGGACTCAGATGCAAAGGAATAGAGCACAATCGCGGCATGGCACATCGCAATTCAGCACGGTGCAGCACAGTATCATAGCCTTTCTAGCACGGTACATCAAGATCGATACATTCAGCATTGCAATTGCCCTTCGCCCAATCAGGTGTCTTGAAAATGTTGTCGTTCCTCACAGGTCTAGATTCCTTTCCGGGATCGTAGGTTGATCATGTTCCCAGAAAGGGCATAGGCCCAGGGTTTTTACCCAGAAAGGGCGTATAGGCCCAGGGTCTCTTTCTTAGTTGTGTACCCCAGGACGTTCCGTGGCACGTCCCCTGGCACGTTCTGTAGCGCGTCCTTTGGGCACGTGCCGCGCGGCGCGTTTCCATGGCACGTCCCCTGGCACGTCCCTTGGAACGTTCCGCGGCGCGCTCCCATGGCATGTCCCCCTGGCATCGCCAAATTACATATGCAATTGAGTTCTTCGGAAACGGTTCTATGCCCCGCCGTTGTCAATCCCGTTCCATGTTCGTGGGTCGATCGTGTCGCAAAAAAGGATTCGCGCGTGCCCGCTTGGGGGACATGCGCCCCTTCTTTCGGATCATCGATAAAAGACGGTGTCCGCGGGCACACGTTTCTCCGAGTTTGAGAACATGGTGCGGGGCGTGTTACGCAGACTCCGCTATAAAACAGGCCTTGACACGTGTCCGAACATAAAGAAGCAGTAGGCTTGTGTTCGTACCCGCTCGAGGATGGCGCGCCCAGCGCGCCGAACATCCGAGGATGTCTCGAGCGAAGCATCTGTTTTGCAGAACTTGGAGCGGCCTGGGCGCCCAGAGTGCCCAGGTGGTTCTGAGAGTCCGAACACAGCGTAGTCTACTTGTGAACGTGGCCCTGGGAGCGCGGACACAGCGCAATTCACGAGGGAGTGCGGCCTTGGGAGCGCGGACGCGGCGCAATTCACGAGGGACCGTGGCCCAGGGAGAGTGGAGCCAAAGTGATGTACGAAAGATCGCGGCCCCAGGAGCGCGGTCCTGTCGTCATGGCTTCGTCTACAGGTCGGTCGCGCGTGGCCTCTGTCTCATTCCGCGGGGCCTGGGAGGCAAAGCAAGTTTTCTGTAGCAGGAAAAGGGCTCGTCTGGGGGGAGGGCAGGGAGGAGGAGGTTGAAGGAAGAGGGGACCCCTCGGGGCGTCTTGGGGACCTCTTGGGCTCATCTTGAAGCTCTCGTGGGCCATCTTGGGGCCTCAGAGGGTAGGGATGAAGAGGAGGAGGAGGAGGTGGAGGAGAGAGGTGGTATTCTGAAGGCAATGAAGGCGAGTCGCGCGGCGCGTCCCCTGGCGAGTCCCGCGGCACGTCCACTGGCACGTTCCGGCACGTCCCGCGGTGTGTCTCCATAGGCACGTCCTTTGGCACGTCCCATGGCGCGTCCCTTGGGACGTTCCGCGGCGCGTCCCCCTGTCCCGCGGCGGGTCCCCGTGGCACAGCCCTTGGCGCGCCTCCTGTTGTTCGGCACGGCACAGCGCGGCGCAGCACAACATAGCTCCTGACACATATCGATGTTTTCAACAGTGCCACTGCCCATCGTCCGATGGAGGTCCTTTGAATCGTTGCCATGCCCCACATTTCTAGGTTCCTTTCCGGGTTCGTGGGGCGATCATGTTCCGAGAGTGGTTCGGGTCGATGTGCGAGAGTGCTCGTGCTGGGCTGAGGGCCTTCGGAAAACAGTCCGCCGTTGTGAGTTTCTCTTGGCGCCAGGGGCCGGTGGGGAGCAAGGCCGAGGGAGGAGCGCGTCCAAGAGAAGCCTCCCCCGCAAGGGCGACGCGGCGCAAACGTTCGCCGCGGACAACGGCCGCAGCGGCCGAGCCATACCCGAGGGCCCTTGGGCGGTTGCTGCCGGCGCGGCTGCCGACTGATAAGAGAAAGGGGGCGCCCGTCGCGGTGCGTTGCGGAGAACCGTGCCCCGTTCATCCTCCTCGTCCCCCTCGTTCTCGACTTCGTCCTCCCTCTCGTCATCCTCCTCGTCCCCTTCGTCCTCCCTCTCGTCCTCCCTCTCGTCATCCTCCTCGTTCTCCTCGTCCTCATCGTGGATCGGCGCCCTACAGCGTACTCTGCTCCTCTTCCTGCGTTTGCCGCCCCCGCCGCTGGCTGATCCCGCAGGTGCTGCTGCGCTTTCGCCCCGACCTGTTCTTCTGCCCCCATCGGGGGGGGGGGGGGGAACCTCGTTCAGGAGCCTGCTCCTCGGGCCAGGGGCTGCTGTTTGCTAAGCAAGCTCGCGTGGTCGTGCTTGACGGCATGGTCCTGCATCATCGCGGCGGTCGCCGCGCAAAGATCCCTGAGAATTCCTTGAATATTTGCGTCGCCCCTTTCCCCTGCAGATGCAAATGCTATGGTGGAGCCGCCGGTCGTTCGCGTCAGCGTGAATGCCGCCGTCGCCGCGGAGAGCTCGGGAGAATTCGAACGTTCCGCTTTTATGGGCAATTGCGGCGCGCCGGATTTTCGAAGAATTCCGCATGAATTCGCCAGATCCAAGTTTTCAGAAAGAAGTTGGTCCGTGCCGAAGTTGCTATGGTCATATTTGGTATGTGTGTTTTCAAACCGTACCGAGATGCATCCGGGAGCTATTCGCGCGAATTTTGACACAGAAGTTGGTAGTTTGACCGGGAGGTGGATATTGAGCATTGATTTGATTGCGTAGTTCGTCTACCATAGTACAATACTGCGCCCGGCACGGCATGTAATATCCAAGACGTTCAGATTTTATTTGTCAGTGCTTCTTCGGAATGACTCAAACGAGGCTCGTATTGACCGAGAAATATTATGGAAAAACGCTTGGCCAACGCGACCGTGATGGTTGAAGCAATGTGTTACCGGAATGTAGCATTAATTGAGCAATGTTGAGGTCGAAGTCACGATTCTGAATGACCAAGAAACAAAAAAATCAAAGTTTGCCAACAGTTCGTGGAGCCCTTGAGCTTGGGGGTTATTGTGTGTTGCATCGCGTTGCATCGCGGGGTGATGGCGGATCACCTGCAATAGATTGCCCGTGGCGATGGGGACAGAGAGATAGGGGGAAATCGAAAGGGGGAGTCAAAACTATCATGCTCCAGAGTTCGGGTCGGATGGAGCCGGAAACATATTAATTCTAGCCGCTGCGCGTAGCCCCACCAGCCCATCCAGGAACGATGCCCAGAGGAATTGCCTCGATCAGGGAAGTGGGCAGCACACAGAGGAAGAGTCCCCCAGTGGAGGCCTCTTGGAGCGTCTTGGGGGCTTCTTGGCGGTCCCGGACGCACTTTTAGAGCATCTTGGGTGCCCTGGAGAGCTTTTTGGAGCCTCTTGGGGGTCTCTTGGGAGCATCTTGGAGGCCTCTTGGGCGCTTGTTAGGGCCTCCTGGGGCCTCCTGTGCGCCTCTTGGGGCCCTCTTGAAGCGCTCTTCGAGCCCTTTTGGGCCATCTTGAAGCCATCGTGAGGCCTCGGATGGCCATCGGAAGCGAAAAGGCGAGAAAGCCAAAAACATTGATTTGAACCAAACGCGGAAACTTGAATTTTGGGTACATGTACAGATTTGATGGAAAATCGGCGTTAATTCATTTTTTTATGAAAACCGAATGTAATGGATTCCATGGTTGGACAGTGGTTTCCATCATTGGTTCCAGTAGTGGCGGATGTGTGTGTGTGTTGATAATAATCGACTTATTGTGTATAGTTGCGGACCGCAATTTCCAGATGATTGCAGAGAGATTTTGCAACTATGCATTTGCGTTCCTATAGTTGAGGACCGATTTCCATTTTTCCAGATATGTCCCCCGATATTTTCTTTGTTTTTACCTATAAAAAAAGATTCAAGTGATAAAATACTTTGATCAACCACGGACAGTGACGGCGACAATGGCGATGTCCCAGATTTCGCAAGAAATTGATTCATGATACCATGTTATATCCGAGCGCACGCTTGGTGCATGAGCAATTGTTGTTCCTTCTCCTCCCCTCCCGGTCTTCCTCCCTCAGCCTTTCCGCTGATCCCCTTTTCCTTCCACATCAAATTTGGGCGAGGAGAAGAAGGGGGCTGAATGGACGGATGAAAAAAGATTAGGAAGAGCAAGCGAAGGAATGAGGAGCAGGAGGAGGAGGGCAGACAAAAAGGCCAAAAGTGTTTTCGATGCCTTTAAGCGCCTTGTGAAATATTTCTTGGGCGCTTTTTGGTGGCCTTGTGTTACGTCTTGGGGATTTCGCGGCAGTTTGGGGGAGCTTGTTTGGGCATTTTCGGTACCTCGAGAGGCCTTTTTGGGACCGCTTGGGGTCGAGGCCTCCTGGAGACCTCCTGGGGGCCTCTTCGGGCTATCTTTGGGCTTCTGAGGCGCCTTTTGGGGCCATCTTAGACGACATCGATCAAAAAAAGGTGGTGCCTTAATTGGCCTCTCCTCCCCACGAGGCCAAAGCGCGGCCAAAACTATGATTTTGGCGCCCTCGCTGAGGCACGCTCCGACACCTCACCGTCAAAGAGCGCAACAATGATATGGACGTCTAAATTACAAATGTGGATTCGAATATTGGAAAGAGCGTGTTCTACCGCTGCTGGCGGAAAACCAGGGGGGGTCACTACCAGTTCGAACCCCTCCCCCCCCCCCCCCCTCCGGGGACAAACGGGGGAGGGTCACTACCGGTTCGAACCCCTCCCCCCCCCCCCCCCCCCAGCTCATCATGGAAAAGGGGGGGGGGGCGGGTCAATAACCGGTTCGAACCCTCCCCCCCACCCCCCTCCCCCCCCCCCCCAGCTCATCATGAAAAGGGGGGGGGTCACTACCGGTTCGAACCCCACCCCCCCCTCGAAAACCGAGTGGGGGTGCGGACAGAGGTGGGGACGGTGTTGGTGGGACAGTGGTGAGGGGACAGCGGGACAGTGGTGGGGACAGTGGGACAGTGGGACAGTAGAGGGCCGGTAGTGGTGGGGACAGTGGTGGGGACAATGGTGGGAACAGGGGGGACAGTGGACAGTGGTGGTGACGGTGGTGGTGGGGACAGTGGTGTGGGGACAATGGGAATGAGGTGGAAACAGTGGGACAGTGGAGGGTACAATGGTGGTGGGGACAGTGGTGAAGGCGGTGGCGAGGACGGCGGTGGGACAATGGGACAGGGGTACAGTGGGGACAGTGGCGGGGACAGTGGGGACAATGGTGGGAACAGTGGGACAGCTCAGTGGGACAGCGGAGGAGTCAGTGGGACAGCGGGGACAGTGGGGATAGTCGGGCAGTGGTTGGGGCCGTGGAGACAGTGGGGAGAGTGGAACCGTGGTGGGAACAGTTCCGGGGACAGCGGGGACAGTGCGACAGTGGTGGGGCCACTGGTGGGGACAGTAGGGGCGGTGGTGGAACCAGTGGGGACAGCGGTGGTGAGGACAGTGGTGCTGGGAACACCAGTGGGGGATGTGATGCGGCCGGTGGTGGGGACCGGGAGTCGTTTTGCTGGCGCGGTGAGTAGGGGGGGGGGTGGGGGAGAGGGGGGAAGGGGGGGTTCGAACCGGAGTGACCCCCCCCCGGGTTATTTCCGGATCCGGAGGGGGGGGGGGGGGGGGGAGGGGTTTCGAACCGGTAGTGACTGGCCCGGTGTTCGAGCGGGAGGGGGGCGTGGGGGGGGAAGGGGGTAGGGAGGCGGGGTTTTGACGGGCGAGGGGGGGGGGGAGGGGGGGGGGGGGGGAGGGGTTCCAGCAGGGGGGGGGGGGGGGGGGGGGGATTTTCGGAGGGGGGGGGGGGCGACCCCCGGGTTCCAGAGGAAAAGGTTGGCAATTTTCCACAGTAAAGCGGCGGTGGATCACGCTCTCTCGAATATTGAGGATGTGGGGTGTTTTTGGTGACATGTAAATACGAGTGACTCGTTCGGGACACACCTTGAAAGAGCACGTCAAAGAGCAAATGGGGTACCACGGGTTTCGGTCATCAGCATTGTAAGCTCGAAACATAAAAACTACTACGTTTCTTTCCGGTAGTACCATGCTATGAGGACAGCATGAGAACGAACGACGAAGACTTACGCAAACGTACCAAGAACGCGCGCGTGAAAGCGAAGAGACACGCCAAACGGGAGGGCGGACAGCTCCAACGTGCCGAATGCGTGTTGGGAGGGCGGCGGGGGGAGGCGGAGGAACACGATTAAGAAAACAATAGAGATAATGAAGAATTGGTATTTGGCAAGATGCAAGACGTAATATTCTTCTTTTGAGGCGATGTTCGTAGTGATTTGGGGTGTGATTTTTCTCCATTTGACTTGGTTCTCCAATATTGTGTAGAACGTTGTTACACCTTGATGTGGCGTATAATTTTATATTTGAAGGTTCACTTCCACAAAATATGGTTGTAGGAGTGAATTCCGGCCAGCTTTGCCAAGAAATATCATTTATTATTATCGTGAGGATGGAGGGGTATGCAATATTTCTTTTGTAAATTTCGCCTGGAAGTTGTCCAATCTCTTTTTGATTGCACGGATTCCGCCAAACGAATTGAACGTATCATTCTTTTGTTCGAGATTCGAATATGTTTGTTTTTCCTTTGGACAGTGATTGCTGCATGTTTCTAGAATTTGGTATATTGGGAAAACCCACCGCAAATTGCATCAATTTGTTTGTTTGTTTTTTTTGTTGTATTGGCTATCTCGCAAGAGCACATGAATGTGATGAGAAATGTATTCCTATGTACGTCCAGATTTGGTGTTTGTTCCTTCTTGGTGCGGCGATCACAACCAAAAGTTCTTGCAATGATTCTTCATGGTAAACAAATATTATCAAACCGGCAACACCGGATTCGGTATCCAAACAACGGTTTCGGTATCCGAGGAACGGTTTCGGTATCCAAACACCGGTTTCGGTATCCACGACACCGGTTTCGGTATCCATCGACATCGGTTTCGGTATCCATCGACACCGGTTTCGGTATCCATCGACACCGGTTTCGGTATCCATCGACACCGGTTTCGGTATCCATCGGCACCGGTTTCGGTATCCATCGGTACCGGTTTCAGTATCCACCTACCGGTTTCGGTATCCACCAACACCGGTGGCATCTACCGACACGGGTGTTGTTATTTAGCGAAACCGATTTCGGCACCCGTCCCAACGCTATTGGCACGGAATTTGCATGGGAAAAAAAACGGATCCGCGCGGAAAAAGCCGAAAACAAAGAAACCCGAAAACT
>CAUYUJ010018850.1:0-50000 GCA_963575745.1 Prorocentrum cordatum
GGAGGAGGAGGAGGTGGAGGAGGAGGTGAGGAGGAGGAGGTGTAGGAGGAGGAGGAGGAGGAGGAGGAGGAGGAGGAGGAGGAGGAGGAGGAGGAGGAGGAGGAGGAGGAGGAGGAGGAGGAGGAGGAGGAGGAGGGGGAGGAGGGGGAGGAGGAGGAGAAGGAGGAGGATGAGAAGGAGGAGAAAAAGGTACCCATTCCTCTGCCCTTCCCTCGTTTCTCCTTTTTGGGCCTCCTGGGAGGCCTCCGTCGCCACCGCTGGATTCGCCTCGAGATTCTGGTCAGAACGCACCTCGGGAGGGGTCGATGGAGCCAAAGATCTCTCGAGCTGTGATTGCGCGTTTTTTTACAAGAATGCCTGACTCTAGTTCATGGGAAAAGTGCCCCTACTACAGAAGCTCAAAACATGCATGCATGTACACGTGCAATCTTGCAGCAAATCATGCGGGGAATGATCGCAATCATGCGCCGCACTGGCACGGCAACGATGCTCCGAACAAGCGTGATAAAGCACAAGTGTGACACAAAAAAAGCCTGAACGGTGCGGTACAGCCAAGGCGCTGAAATAAGGAACGCCTCGGGTGCGGAAGGGGCTCGCTGTTCCTTGAGCTCTTCCACGGCTCCTCCTCCATCACTCCTCGTGCACCTGGGCGCTTCTGGGGCCAAGAAGGGGCCTCGTTCCTCACGTAGCGGTCCGTCTGATAGCTCCTTGACCGTATTATGGACCCGAGCGGTGCGTTGGCGATCTCGTGGGCCGTCTGCGTTTTGGCCTCGTGCTGCCGCGGAGGCGGCACGACGGGCAGGGCGAGGGAGGCCGCACACGGAAGCAGCAAATTCGAGAACGACAGGGGCCTTGCGTGGGCCGAGCCCTGCGAGGTGGAGAGCGCGGAGTTCCTGGTCGTGGACGGCGGCGGCGCCGGGAGCAGGATTCGGGGCGGGGCGCAGGCCCGCCAGTCAGAGGCGATGACAGGGGCCAAGAGCCCAGGGGAGAGCATCACTTTGTATTCGGGTGCGCCGCTGATCTGTGTCTTGGGCAAGGCTCCCGGGCGAATGCGTGTAATGCCCGCCCCTCGGCTATTCGCTCCCATCGTCGCCCCCGAAGCAGCCGGCTTCCCGGGGGGGAGGTGGGGAGAGAGCGAGAGGTGGAAGTAGTGGGAGGCACGCTACCCAGCGTGGGTGGATTGGAAGCAGTGGTTTGCTTGCAAGCTGTGCGGTGCAGTCTGGGTGGTGCAAACCGACGAAGAAAGAACGCCATACGCATAAGCTGTTTGCGCTCCGCGCGGCTTTCTTGGATCCGCGCTGGGCCCCCGTGGCGGCGCCTCCGCCGCCGCCGCTGGCGCGCTCCGCGCGCCAGGGAGGGGGGTCCAGCGCAGATCCAAGAAATGCGCGCGGAGCGCTAAACATGTATGTTTACGTTTTTCTTTTTCCAGGAAGCCCATGCCAAGAAACACCCTGCTTGCCTCCAGGGTGCCCTGGGTCTCCTGGGTTTCGACGGTGGTGCTATGGGAAGCGTGGCTTTCCCACGACACAAGTCCATGGACGTCCTGGGGTCTCGGGGTGGGGTTTCTTGCGGCAGGTTTCTTGTGGTCGAGCTCCTACTGAAGCTGAGCGGCGGCCATGGCCAACACGGGGTCACACAGCCGCGTTTGGCCACGGGGCCAACGCGGGGTCACACCAGCCCCGTTGGGCTCCCGAGGGCTCCCCAGAGGGGTCACGCAGCATGCCCGCCAACACGGGTGTGCTCGCACATTGGACGCGGCCAATTACGCTGGTGACGCTCCTCCTCCTCCTCCCCTGCTCCTCCTTCTCCTCGGATTCCCTTCGGGGATCATCCGTTAAAATTGGAACGATACAGAGAAGATTAGCACGGCCCCTGCTCCTCCTCCTCCTCCTCCTCCTCCTCCCTCCTCCTCCTCCTTCCTCCCTCCTCCTCCTCCTCCTCCCTCCTCCTCCTCCTCCTCCCCCTCCTCTCCCCCTCCTCCTCCTCCTCCTCCTCCTCCTCCTCCTCCTTCTCCTCCTCCTCCTCCAGCGGCACGCCCAGGGGGGGAGGCGGGGGAGGCGTGCCTTCCTTCGCAGCAGGCCCACAAGGCCTCCGTAGAAGCCCTCAAGACCTTCGCCAAGGCCCCGCCGCCTTCCGAGCAGCCCTGCCCCCTCTCACGCCCCCCCTTGGCGCGCCACCGACTAGGGACCCGAGATCGGTCGACAGTGCCCTTCAGGATCCGACGGCCGGCGCCATGCCCAAGTGCTGAGCTGGATTTGTCTTGGTCCGGCGCTTCGGTATCGTATGCTATCGAGCTGCAGGCAGGCTGCAGAGAGCTCTCGAGCGCAGGACTTCCTGGGATTGCTGCCCCCCTCGCCGCCAGAGGGGCCCGGAGGAGGGAAGGCCGAGCCAGGGGGGGGGCAGCAGCCGCAGCGGCGGCGGCAGCAGCGGCCCCAGCGTCAGCAGTGAGGAGGATGGCAGCCGAGAGAGGGGGGCTGCAAGGGGGCAGGCCAGGAGGAGGCCGTGGGGGCGGATGGGGGAGGGTACAGTCGGCCCTGATTAGTGGGTCGACCCTGCCAAATCAAGTGTTCCCTTAGGTACCCTTGTGTCCTGTGCCTCGCGACCCATGCCTCCTACATCCCCCATGGCAATGTGGCCCTCGGAAGGGTCTTGTGTCCTCTAGCGTGTCCTGTCCAACCAAGTCCGACTGTAAAGGTAAGGGAAGGTCGGGCGGGCTCAGGACGAGGACAGCTCTTCGAGAGCGTTCTGGAACGCTTCGGGTCCGGCTACTCGGGGAACCTTTCGGAGGTCCGCACGGATTCCTCGGATCGGCGCTGGACCCCTCTCCTTGGCGCACGGAGCGCGCCAGGGGCGGCGCTGTAGGCGCCGCCTGGGGGCTCTCCTGCGCGCCGATCCGAGGAGTCCTCGCGGACATGCGAAGGTTTGTGCTTCTGTCATGCGTTGCTCCTCGACCGGCTGCGGCGCCCGATGCGGCCTCAAGGCCGCCAAGGCCCGCCGGCTCCCATGGGGGCGCCCGCGCTTCCCAGGACCGCCCTCGACGCCCTGTGCGGCGCCCTCCGGCACCTGTTCGGCGCCGACGTCCGCCTCTTCGCGTCGGCCGCCGCCGAGAGCGCCACGAGGGCCGCCGGCTTCGCGCTGCGGGCGGCCAAGGCGAGCGCGCACGAAGCCACGAGCGGACAGCTAGCACCGGTATACCTCTGCGACCTCGAGTTTGTTCTCGGGGTGGAATTCCGTGGGGACGACGGGTGTGTGTTGTTGGGTGGGGACTGCTGCCTTCTCCTCTTCTTCTCCTCCCTTCCCCTGCTGCTCTCCTCTTTCTTCCTAAGCCACGGGGCGCCCCTCTTGCGCAGATTTAAAAAAGGTGTGTTGTCGGGTGGGGGCCTCATCTCCATGCCCTTCCCCATGCCTCCTCCCTGTAGGTTAGAATGTGTGTGTGTGTTCTGTGGCTTCACAGTGCAGGGTGAGGACCGCCGAAGAAGAAGAATAATAAGAAGAAGAAGCCTGCGCATCACGCGCAGAGTGTCGGAGGTCCGTGCGGATGTCTCGGATCGGCGCAGGGCTTCCCTTCCTGGCGGGCTGAGCGCGCAAGGGGGTCCACGCAGGAGGCGCCGCTAGCGGGTCCAGCGTCGATCCACGAAATCTGCGCGGACCTCCGAAGGTTGACGTTCATGCCGATCTCCAGGAGGGGGGAGGAAGAGCGCAAAACATACAGACTATTGTTCAAGCCAGGTATGCCATAGGACCTATACGACCAGGTATGCCATAGGACCTATACGACCACTCTTCGGGTAATGAGGGGGTCGGTTGGTGGTGGGGGGGGGAAAGAACCAACTGCTGGCAAATGCGATGGGTGTCAGGATGACGATGCTGGTGACGCGCCCTCGAGTTAGCGACGACGCGTGATGACGATGTTGCGCTGCGGTGTAATGCCACACTCGTCTACGTTTTCGATCTCACTCGATCGATCTCACGATCGAACTCACAGGACCGATCACAATCGATCGATCCCACTGTAAAACGAACTAGCGATCTTATTCTAGATCCCATTATATGTTTCGTTTTCGATCTTACTATCGGTCTCGCTAGCGATCTCACTAACCGCATGCCGATGATAATAAAGGGACCCCCCCCCTTCAGTGTTTAGAGTTCATTATCGTCGCCCTATACAAAATTCAAGTTGGGCGGCGAGCCCTGAGGCCGAACTTCATTATCACCTCGAAACGCTATGTTGAGATAGCAACATCAAGCGATGTTGATATAGCAACATCAAGCGAAGCGATCACACTTTTTCAGGATGTGTCAAGCGAAACCAATAATTTTGGGAGGCAGACTCAAACGAAACGAGCAATGTTCTTATTATTATTATACTTTCCTCTTCTTCTTTTATATTTCTATCTGTCCTCACGCTCGCCTGAACTTTTTTTTATCCCTGGGGTTGATTATCCATGGAAAATGAAGCACATGAGCTACCCTACACGAGCACTTAAAAAATCAATGTTCATAAAGCGCTTGTAAATTAAAATTGATAGATTTGGAACTTTGGATTGTTCCTTTCTTCGTCCTCTTCTTATTCTCCTCTTCTTCTTCTTTCTTATTATTCTTCTACTGTATTCTTCTTCTTTTATATTTCTCTCTGTCCCCACGCTCGCCTGAACTTTTTTATTTCTGGGGTTGATTATCCATGGAAATTGAGGCACATGAGCTACCCTACACGAGCACTTACAAAAAAAAAAAAACAAATTTCATGAGAGATAAACCATTGTTGAGGATATTTCTATGAAAACTAAACGCCAAGGATGTCTCAAAACGTGCTCGGCTTGGTCTCCTCTTGATCATCTCTTACTTCGAGATTATGCTGAGGTCTGCTGGGCTACTTTTATTATCTCTCCCTGAACCCCGAACTTTATTATCCCCTAGTGTTTATTCTCACGGGCATGAGGTTATCGATAATTTTGTCGATTTCACTTTTGATCTCACGATCGATCTCACAATTAATGCCACAAACAGTTTCATTGACGATCTCATGTTTGGTTTCACTATCCGTCTCATGTCAGCGATCTCCTCACGATCTCACAACCGATGTAACTTTCGACACAAACGCGGGGCACTCCCGACCGAGGCGCCCGCCGACCGCCGACGGAACACCGATGGGACACCAACATCAACGGGACACCACAGGACACCACGGCGGGACACCCCGGGCCACCGCGCGCCCACGGGCGCCGGGCTCGCCGGGTGGCCCGCCGCCTCCATCTCTTCCTCCTCCCCCTCCTCCTCCTTCTCCTCCTCCCCCTCCTCCTCCTCCTCCTCCTCCTCCTCCTCCTCCTCCTCCTCCTCCTCCTCCTCCTCCTCCCCCTCCCCCTCCCCCATCTCCCTCCTCCTTCTCCTCCGCCTCCTCCGCTAGAGCCAAAATCCGGGGTCGATCGGTCCACTGCATCCGAATCGCCCTAGCGACGGCTTTGTCATTCCTCTCGCGCGCCCACGCAGCTTCGCCTCGCCCGCATGCACGACACGAACACGAAACCGAAGCCGAATTCCCGGTGAGGGGTCTCTCCGTTGCACTGCGATCTCATTCCCCAATTTCCGACTTCAGTATACGGCAGGCGTTGCGAAGGCAATGACACAGAAAGGCGGAGCGCGCCTGAAGCCAGCTGCACCGCCAGTTCGACTAGTCGGACCCCATCCCCCCCGATGTATACCGCTCGCATGTAGACGCTGGGATGCACCCAGAGAGGGCATGTTCACACTGGAGCGACACCAGCGGCTAACAGGCTCTGTCCCGTATTCCGACCGAGGCGCTCGAGAGGGCCTACCTCCCGCACGGTCGGCAGTTGGACCCGCCGTAGCGACTTTGACTCGGGCCATTCGCTGCTATTCGAGGCCGAGTTCTGTCACCGACTGATCTCGCCCCCTGGCCCCTCCCAATGGCGACCGCGACTCGGGGCTGCGTCTGGGCCGAGCACCCGCCCGTCGACGAGGGGCACCGCCGCATGGTGCAGCAGGTCAACGCAGCAGTCGCGGAGGCCGATGCCGGACCCGCCGCGGGGGTCCTGCCGCCAGCCAGGGTGCCTCGGGTGGACATCTCGTGCTTCGTGCACCCGGAGCGGGCATCGTCAGCGGACAGGGATGCGGTCGTGGACCAGGTCTTGGCCGCCTCGCAGCACGCTGGCTTCGTGAACATCGTTGGCCATGGCGTCCCCCAGTCCGTCGTCGATGGTGTCCTCGCCGCGTCGGCCGCCTTCTTTCAGAGCCCGATGGAGGAGAAGCAGCGGTGCATCGCGAAATCTGGTCCAGGAGTACTGCGCGGTTACGTCCCGTACAGGAACGAGAGTATTAATGCTGTGCTTGGCCGTGTCGGACCAGCTGATCTCAGAGAGTCCTATTCTTTTGGTCCTCCGGACCACATGGGCGGCTCCGCATACGGAACGAACACTTACCCAGACTTCATCGCTGACTTCAGTCACCATGTAGACTATTATTACGCTGAAATGCGGCGCGTGGAGATTGTGATGTTGGAAGTGTTCTCGCTCGCTTTGGGGAAATTAACTGGACAGCATCTTGATCCGCAACACCTTCTCGCGCAGATCGGACCTACCATGGGTTTGTTGAAAACCGCTTGGTCGCCACCTTGTTGCCCATCTCCCGACGATGTCCGATGTGCTGCGCATACTGATGTGGGCCCCCTGGCTATCGTATTGACCACGTCTCCAGGTCTGGAGGTGTGTGTGAAGTCTGGGGATGACAATGGGTACCAGTGGCAGTCCGTACCAGTGGTCCCGGGTGCGTTCACTGTGAACATCGGCGATATGTTGGCCAGGTGGAGCAACGATTGTTTCGCGAGCTCCTTGCACAGGGTCAATGCCAATGTCAATTGCGACGCACCCCGCCACTCGATCCTGTACTTCAGCACGAGTGTCTTGCCTTTGTACCCGAATTCTGATCCCAAAGTGGAATGCATCTGCCGCCATGGTGAGCAGCCCAAGTACGAGCCGCTCAGCGTTGGAGAGTACCTGCATCATATTCTCAGCCGCCTGCAGGCGCCCGCTTGTCGGGTTGACTCCTAAATTGTCCTCGGCATCTTCATCTGACGAGTCTTCTTCATAGAGAGGACATGCAGAAGTAGGGAAGCGTGCAGGTTTCCCCCTCACCTCCCCACCCCCCTCCCCTGAATTAGTGGAGCAAGCACAGGAATTACAGAGCCTGGCCCCCGCTTGCCTTCTCTTGGCACCTGCACCATACGCGCGCAGCGAGGATGCACAGATGCAGGGGAGCGTGCAAGCTGTGATCACCAGAGAAGACGCAGTGGCTCAAGAAAGCGGAAAGTCGCCTTTCAGTGCAGGTCTGTTCCGGGACCGGGAAAGGGAGTGTGGGGGGGAAGGGGAGTGGGGAAACCCAGATGTTCACCACATCCCCGACACCCCTCCAAAATAAAGAAAGTACTCAGACGGTAAGACCCCGCATGAGAAATCATGTAAGTTCCCCCTCGCCTTTTACTCCTCGCCCTGGCTGAGGCCCTCCACCGATCGTCTGATTGGTCTCTTCCTCCTCCTCCTCCTCCTCCTCCTCCTCCTCCTAGTCCTTCCCCTCCTCCTCGTCGTACTCCTCCTACTCTCCCTCCTCCTCTTCCTCTTCCTTCTTCATGTATCCTGCTCCTTTCGTTTTTCCTCCCCTTCTCCTCCTCCTCCTCCTCCTCCTCCTCCTCTTCTTCCTTTCGTTTCCGAGCACGCTTCTCAGTCGGCACCGCTCCTCTTCCTTTTCCTGCTTCTCTCCCCCTCCTCCTCCGTAGCCACTTAGGCTCAAGATTCGGGCTGTCCGCGGCAGTAAAATGGATATCGCTGATCCGCGGCAGTTTCCGACTTTTTCCGTGCAGTTCGTATTGCACGTTGCCTTCCAATTCTCGCGTACAGTCCGCCATGCACGCTGTGATCTCAGCCCCTTTTCCGAACATTGTGATGCAGAGTGTGATGGCACATTGTCTTCCTGCAGCAGCGAGTGGCTCACCGCGCCGCGCAGCATGGGCAGGTCCATGGTACTGCCACTTTTGCTTCCACCCTCGGTCGGGGGAGAGGTGGTGGAATGGCGGCGACCCGCTTGCGCGCACGCAGTGCAGCCGGAAGTACGTTTCGTTCTTTCAGCGGTCTCGGCGGTCTCAAGGCGCCGAGCGAGTCCAGCGCTCGTGCTCCCATGCTGCAGCCATCGAGGCTGCTTCGCACGCCAATCTCATCCGCGAGAAGACCAAGAGATTGCTAGACTCAAGGCGGCCCAGGCTGCTGCCAAGACGAGCCATATTCCATCCATGGATTGTGATGGCGAACGCGACAGAGCTGAACATAGTCACGAACGCCTCGCCGAGATTTCTCCACGAACTGGATTCGCCGACGGGCAACAAGGAGCTGCTTGAAATCAAGTCTCGTCTCATCGCTGAGCTCGATGGGCTCAAGGAGGGGACTGTCAGCAACGAGCCCCCACGCCGCGCAGGTGCCGCACTGGACCACACGCATCGAGACGCTGCAGGCTCAGAAGCGTCAGCAAGCCAGGATCCTGGCAGGCTTCCGCGTGCAATAGAAGGTGCTGGATGATCAGATTGGAGCGGCCGAGAAAGAGGAGGCCGACACCTGCGGTGGAGCTCCAGGAGCTGGAGGCCCAGCGCCTGCCTGTCGCCTCGCAGGCGCCAAGGCCAGAGCCTGGCGAGTCGTCGGGGTCCTCCCTCGAGACCCCGGTGTCCGCGCTTGGCTCCCAAGTTGACAAGTTGGGCGAGCTCCTGCAGTCAGCAGGGGCCAGCAGCAAGCTGGCCTGCACTACCATCACATCCTCTGATGCGCTGCGAGAAGCCAAGGCGAAGGTTGTGCAGCCGCAGCCCCCCTCCAGCTTCCACCTAGGCCGGCTGCTCCGCAAGCGCAGATGTCATCACCGCAGCAGCGGGAACAGGTGGAAGAGTGCGGAGTGCCCATGGACACAGACAACTTTCAGGAGCTCAAGGAGTTCTATCTCCAGTCCTTGGGGATGGGGCCGCCAGCTGAAGAAGCGCATGTGCGAGCCGCCATCACAAGGTTGTAACAGGCATTGGCCGCGCTCGCGAGGCGGAGGCGCATGACGGCCGTTTTGGCCATGCTGCAGCCAGTCCTCATCGCGCTCGGCCGCGCTCGCTCCTGGCGCCAAGAGCGAGGGGGCAGATGGCACGTCGGCGTGCTGTACTTTGTCTTGCTCCACGGCCATACTCACTCCCGATGCCCCGAGCCAGAGGGGCAGGGGGCGCGGCAGCATGCTGCGCATTGTCAGGTTTCACGGCCACACTCGCTCCTGACGCCACGAGCGAGGGAGAAGAGAACGCAGGGATGCCGAGTAGGTAACAGACCACCTCGTCCGAGCTGCTTTGCCGCTATGTTTGCTCATCGAATGGGGATGTTCACTGTATCCTTGACTACTGGTGTCGCGCAACCAGTGGGTACTCTGTAACAGTGCATACGATGGCCCGCGCTAGTTGGACAGTGCTGGGTCGCGATTCCTGGGGCAGTCTCCAGCGAGTCGCAGCGTTACGAACGGCCGCTACAGAAGCCACTTGTGGTGGATCTTTGTCATCTGCATCGTACGCGGTTGCGGTACAGTATATGTCTGGCAGGCGTACTGGGGACCGACGCATTTTCAGTCCACGTCGGGTTGGTAGCACTCTTGCTCACCGATGCACTGCTAGTCCCGATGTTGTTGGGAGACATCGCGTTGCCGCTCGCATTCGTACTGCTCACCGAAGTGCTGCTAGAACCAGTCGTGCTGGTGACCTTCGCGCTTCTGCTCGCAACCGTACTGCTCGACGACTTGCGAGTCTCAGTCGCGCTTGTAACACTCGTGTTAATGATTGCGCTCATACTGGTTGCCGACGCGATGCTGACCCAAGCCGACGTTTTTTCAGCCCCAATCGTGTTGGTAGCAATCGTGTTGTTGATCGCACTCGTATTGTCCAGTAACGTACTGACACTTCCAACCGTTGTTTGACACATTCGGTGCCCGAGGTGTCGTTAGTTATTGTCGTGCTAAAGGGTTTGAAAGAGCGCGTTCTGAGGTCGCTTGAAGGGGGGGTGGGTTTGGAACCGGACCCTCCCCCCCCTGGATGGAGGGGGGGTGGGGGGTTCGAACCTCCCCCCCTTCCCGTGACGGAGGGGGGAGGGGGGTTCAACCCCCCCCTCCCCTCCCCCTCCTCCCCTACTTCTCTCCTCTCCCTCTCCTCGGGCCGGCGCCTGCGTCGGCGTCGGCTGGCGGCGGCGGCGGGAACCACGACTTTCTTTTCTGGGCCGGCGCCAGCGCCTGCAGCGGCGAGCGACGGCGGCGGCGGGGAGCGTCGACGAGGACGACGGCGACGACGATGACGACGACGACGACGCTCCGCCACCGTGCCTTGGTTTTGGGTCAGAGTCCTAATTGATGCCTCTTGGGGTCTCGTCGGAGGGCTTTCGGGAGCCTCTGAACGGCATTTGTGCAGCCTCTTGGGCGCCTCTTGGGCGTCTCTTGGGGCCTTTCAGAGGTGGTGGTGGTGGTGGTGGTGGTGGGCTGTGGCGATGGTGGTGGTGGTGGTTGTGGCGGTGGTGGTGGTGGTGGTGGTGGTGGTGGTGGTGTGGTTGTTGGTAGTGGTGGTGGTTCTTGTGGTGGTTGTGGTGGCAATTTGTGGTGGTGGTGGTGGCGGTGGTGGTGGTGGTGCGGTGGTTTCTCGTGGTGGTGGTGGTGGTGGCCGTGGTGGTGGCCGTGGTTGTGGTGGTGGTTGTGGTGGTGGTGGTGGTGGGTTGTTGTGGTTGTGGTGGTGGTGGCGGTGGTGGGCGTTGTGGTGGTGGTGGTGGTGGTTTGTTGTAGTGGTGGTGATGGTGGTGGTTGGTGGTGGTGGTGGTGTGGCGGTTTGTGGTGGTGGTGGTTGTGGTTTGTTGTGGTGGTGGGCTGTGATGGCGGTGGTGGCGGTGGTGGTGGTTGTGGTGGTCGTGTGGTGGTTTGTTGTGGTGATGGTGGTGGTGGCGATGGTGGTGGGTGGTGGTGGTGGTGGTGGTTTGGCGGCGGTGTGGTGGTGGTTTGTGGTAGAGGTGGGTTGTGGTGGTGGTGGTGTGGTGGTGGTTTGTAGTGGTGCTGGTGGTGGGTTGTGGTGGTGGCTGTGGATTGTGGAGGTGGTGCTGGTGGTGGCGGTGGTGGCGGTGGTGGTGGTGGTGGTGTGGTGGTTTGTGGTGGTGGTGGTGGTAGGTTGTGCTGCTGGTAGTGGTGGTGGTGGTTGTTTCGGTGGTGGTGGTTTTGTGGTAAATTGTGGTGGTGGTGGTATTGGTGGTGGGTTTTTGTAGTGGTGGTGGTGAGTTGTGGTGGTGGTGGTGGCCGTGGTGGTGGTGGTTGTGTGGTGGGTTGGTGGCCGTCGGCGCTGCTGGCTGCCGCCAGCGCCCGCGCCGGCGCCGGCGCGGGGGGGGGGGCGGTTTGGACCCCCCCGCCCTCCCTTGGGCCCTCTCTGGCCATCGTCGCTGCGTCCCCGCCGTCGGCGCTGCTGGCGGCCGCCAGCGCGGGCGCCGGCGGCGCCGGCGCCGAGGGGTAGGGGGAGGGGTTGGGAGGGGAGGGGATTAGGGGGGGGGGAGGAGTCCCCCCTGGCCTGATCGACGGCGCCGAGTGTTGGGGGGGGCCCACTCCCCGGTTCGAAACGCGCCGCCGAATGTTCCCAAGGCAAGTGTCCGTGAAACGCGCCCTCTCGTAGGTTTCGGGGTACCGCTCTCGCTCGTACTGCACACGAGCGTACTACTAGTCCCAGCCGTGTTTGTAGGATTCGTGGTGCCAATAGCACTCCGACTGCTCACGGTTCGCTATTTTGTTCGCGCTGGGATTGGTTATCGACGTATTGATAGTCCAAGTCGTGCTGAGCACACTCGTGCGCACCGGCCTACTGCTAGTTCCAGTCTCGTTGGGGGACCTTGCGTTGCCACTCCCACTCGTGCTGCTCTCCGAGGAGCGAGGGGGACGAGGAAAAGCGGTAGGAGGAAGGGGAGTTCGCCCTTTGCTCCGGAAGGTCGTTCCCGAGTCCCGCTGATGCTGGTGCCTGGCCCTCCTCTCCCAATCCCCCCTCTTGCCCCCTTCCATCATGAAGAGAAGGGGTCAAAACGGAAGTGGGTCCAAGAGTAGGTTCCTCGCTTGCGGCTCTCCCCAAGCCATCAAGAAACGACTCGGGATGAACAACTTTAGGCCTCCCAGATGTGGTCATGTTTGCTGGGGTCGAAGGATCACGACGCATCGCCAATGCATTGGCGATGCTTCTCTGTGTTGAACCCGATGTTCCCCACGCTGGCGTCGCAGATGCATCGCCGACGTCGCCAGTGCATCGACGATGCATCTGCGATGCGGCTCGATCCTCCGACCTCGTCGGTCCAGACGCCATCTGGGAGGCCTCGAGAAGCTGGTCCGGGGGACGGCCCCCTTCCAGGCTCGATTTCTGCCAGGACCCGCTTCCTTCGCGCCAACCGCTCTCCACGTTTTTGTTCCTTTTTTGTCCCCACCGACACGCTGGTCGTTGAAAGTAGGTATTCTTGGATTCCCAGATCCCCATCTACTTCAAGCGCCGTCCTACTCCAAGAGTCGATATGATTTTGCTGTGTCTTCTTGTTCTCTGGGAGGGCCTGGACCCACTCCACTTTGTCCGTCTTCCTACTTTATGTTGTTACCTACTTCTTCCGACCGACGAGTACTGTTCGGGCGTGCAGCAACGGGGGGGGAGTGGCCAGGATCGAGTGGGAGAGGTGCTTCAGGCCTCCCAGATAGGGTCAGAGCCGATGGGATCGGAGTGCCCCGCTGCATCGCCGATGCATCTGCGATGCGGCTCGATGTGGGCTTCGACTTGTTCCACGACGCCGTCGATGCATCGTCGACGACGCTGATGCATAGCTGATGCATCGGAGATGCATTGCCGATTTGGCGCGATCCTCCGACGGAGGCCTCTAAAGGTGCACCTTTCCATCACAGCTTGGAATCGAGGTGGCAATTCAGGGGCCCTGCAAGGCCCCTTCAGGGCCACATTCCTTCGATCGCTTCCCGCTCGATCACCCCCTGTTAACCTCCACCCGACTTGCCCCTTAAATCTTCCTCTTGAATCCCGCGACCGCTGCAGAGCAAGCAAGTGTGCAGGGCTTTGTGCCAGTCCGGGATATGTGCGCGCGATGTTGGCTCGACATGTGCGCTCGCTGTGCGGGAATGTGCTCGGCATGTGCGGTGAGGCAGCGGCTTCACGTTGCCCCGCACAGAGGCGCACGGTTGAGTGTGCACGCAATGTGCGGCATATCTGCGCAGAGAAAACGCAAGCACAAAATCACATGAACCCTAACATCATGAACCTTATGTACGCCGCCTGCCTCTTTTGCCCCCTCCCCCTTCCCCGCCTCCTCTCTGGCTTTTACCCCTCTTCCGGCATCCCCCCAATACACTAATACTATGTGTGCGTCGCCCCGCCATGGGCGACGCGCGCGCCGAGAAATCTTGAAGTAGATGCGTCGTGGCGGGCGTTTTCTGGCCACATCGCCCGGGAAACGATCTACTACAAGATGGGTATGTATGTATGTATGTATATATATATATATATACACATGCATATTCTGTTATCGTGTCGGACGCGTGGCTTCAAGGAGGACACGTTTGACTAGTGACTAGTTTGTCCCTGTGCGTCCCATTCCTGCCCCACCTGCCCCGCGCCCTGCCCCCCCTCTCTTGCCCCCCTCTCCCTGCCCCCCCCCCCTCTCGAGCCCCGCGGCCGCCCAGAGGGCAAGTACGCCGTGCTCTTCGACGCCCCCGCGTGCGAGGGCCTCGCCTACCTCCGCCGCCGCCGCCCCCCCCCCCCCCCCGCCCGTGCGCGAGGGGCGGGGTCGGGTCGCCGGCTCCTCCCGCAGATCGAGGGCCGAGGAGGAGGTCCTCGATCTGGGGAGGAGGTCCTCGATCTGGGGGGGAGGTCGTCGATCTGGCCGACGGGGAGGTCCTCGATCTGGGGGGGAGGTCCTCGACCCGAGCGTGTCTGTCCCGCCTTCCTGCAGCTTCAGCACTGCAGCTTGAGCATTGCCTGGACACTGCCATGTACGCATTCCCTTCTTAGCCATTTGCGCAGTGCAGTTTTTATCAACGCACTGCAATTGTAAGCATTGCCTGGACGTTCAGGGGGGAGGGTGGCTGCACAGGAGGCCCGACAGGTGCCGGCGACCGCCAGGCCTCAGGTCTGGCGCCCCACGGCACCGGCGTGATGGTCATACTCCGCGGCCACGCTCGGGAGCAGGGGAGGACCGAGGTGGAATGGGGCAAGAAAGCGTGGCCGCCTGCACCACCATGGGCACGCGAGCTGCCCGCGCAAGGTCGCGCGCGAGCGCCCTCGCCTCCAGTGCAGTGTGCCGCGCTGGCGGCCCGGGTGAGCTGCGGCGTGAGATCGCTACGTCATCCCGCGTCAGACCCGTTGCGATCGTCGCTCAGGCAGGTTTGGGCGCCGCTTGTTGGTTTCTTCAGGAGCCCAAGGGGGTCCAGAAGAGGTGGGTCACCCTATCGTCGCGCCCCCCCCCGCGGCGCTGCTCGGTTCCCGGGCAGGGCCAGGGGTGGGCACCACAGCGCGGCGTGTCGCCGGGATCCGAGCAGAGGGGTCGCCTCCCCCTCGTGGGGATCGAGAGTCCGAGAGGAGCGAGGACCAGCGATCGGGCAAGTCTCGAAACGTTGTCGGGCGGTCTGTCGATCGGAGCCTCTTCGCCGAGCGGCGACGACGCTGCGATGCAGAGAGGAGGACAAGGAGGAGGAGGAAAAGGAGAAGCAGGAGGAGGAGGAGGATGGAGGAAAAGGAGGAGGAAGGGGAGAGGGAGGAGGAGGAGGAGGAGGAGGAGGAGGAGGAGGAGGAGGAGAAGGAGGAAAAGGAGGAGAAGGAAGAGGAAAAGGAGGAGGAGGAATTTGCAAGGCTGTATCTCTACAGGTTACGACAGGCTAGCCCGCAGGGCCAGCCTACTTATTGTTTTGCCGAACAGCGTGCAGTACAGTCAACCATCATATTTTGCATGTCAGCCCACAGCGCGGCCAACACACTCTGATTAAGCCCATGCACAGTTTGCCTGACAGTACTGTACGCAGCTCAGCCAGCCTCGCTCTAAACTTGGGACGGGGATCGGCTGCGCATCTTAGTGTGATGTATGGGCGTCGGGACGGATATACTTAGTGTTTGGGGTCCACTTTAAACTTCGGGCAGCAATGTTACTTCCTCTCTCTATCGCACATGCCTCACGATCTTCGGATTTTTCTTTCGGTGCTCCTTGCCCCTTTCGAGGCGGCACTACCATAGAAGACATTGGCGCGTAGCTATCATTGGATATGCTTGGGGAACTCACCGTATTAATGCTAGTGCCGGCCTTTGGCGCATGGCCGGTGCCCACTCGTTTTACGATTCTCGTCTTGATGTTTGTGTTCCTACATGTTCCGCGGCGCCCATCAAGTACATCTTGTGCCGAGTTGTACGTTCTTCGTGATTGCTTCGCATATCCGCTCAAGAACGCTGCGGATTAGAACCTTAATTCGTGCTAGTGTAAAGGAGGACGAGGAGGAAAGTGATGATTATGATGAGGAGGAGGAGGAAGAAGAGGAGGAGGATGGGGAGGAGGAGGATGAGGAGGAGGAGGACGTGGATGATGATGATGAGGAGGAGGAGGAAGAAAGGGAGGAGGAGGAGGAGGAGGAGGAGGAAGAGGAGGGGGAGGAGGAGCAGGAGGAGGAGGAGGAGGATGACAAAAAAGAGGAGGAGGAGGAGGAGGAAGAGAAGGATGCCGTTATGGGGCAGCCGTTCTGCGGATCGGCAGTTCTTGGGTTGGGTGGGGGGCGGCCGTTTGGGGAGCCCCCGGGGTCCGCGTCCGCGGCGATCCGGATCGGGCGCTGTTCGATGCTAAACTGGAGAAGGCTCGACTGAAAAAGGCAGCGGGCATAGCGAGGCACTGCGACGTGCGGGCGTACGTGTACATGTGGATCTGTGTGTGTGTGTGTGCATGTGTATACTGGTATGTACGTGTATGCTTATGTGTGTTTGCGAGAGTGCCGTTACATGTAAGTGTGGACGCGTGTAGTTGTGCCACTGCGCGCCTGAATACAAGCGTGTGTCTGGTTCCCCTTGTTTTTTCCCCATATCCTAAGATGGGGTTCTTGTTATTACTTGGACGCCTCCTACTCCTCCTCCTCCTCCTTCCTCCTCCTCTTTTCTCCTCCCCTCCTGTCGGACATACTTAGACTTGCTCATACACAGACTTACTCATACTCAGACTTACTCATACTCAGACCTACTCATACTCAGACTTACTCACACTCAGACATACTCATATACAGACTTACTCATACACAGACTTACTCATACACAGTATTAGTCATACCCAGACGTACACATACACAGACTTACTCATACACAGACTTACTCATACTCAGCACCCCTAAGGGGAGCCGCCAGGGGTGGTTGCACGGGCTCGTTCGCGGCCATTTTGTGGGGATGTCTCAGGCGGTTTGCCTGTTTCTGTGCCCAACATCCTTCGCTTTCGGAGCAGATTTGGAGGATGTCTCGAGCGAGGCGCTCATTTCAGCACCCCTAAGGGGAGCCGCCAGGGGTGGTTGCACGGGCTCGTTCGCGGCCATTTTGTGGGGATGTCTCAGGCGGTTTGCCTGTTTCTGTGCCCAACATCCTTCGCTTTCGGAGCAGATTTGGAGGATGTCTCGAGCGAGGCGCTCATTTCAGCACCCCTAAGGGGAGCCGCCAGGGGTGGTTGCACGGGCTCGTTCGCGGCCATTTTGTGGGGATGTCTCAGGCGGTTTGCCTGTTTCTGTGCCCAACATCCTTCGCTTTCGGAGCAGATTTGGAGGATGTCTCGAGCGAGGCGCTCATTTCAGCACCCCTAAGGGGAGCCGCCAGGGGTGGTTGCACGGGCTCGTTCGCGGCCATTTTGTGGGGATGTCTCAGGCGGTTTGCCTGTTTCTGTGCCCAACATCCTTCGCTTTCGGAGCAGATTTGGAGGATGTCTCGAGCGAGGCGCTCATTTCAGCACCCCTAAGGGGAGCCGCCAGGGGTGGTTGCACGGGCTCGTTCGCGGCCATTTTGTGGGGATGTCTCAGGCGGTTTGCCTGTTTCTGTGCCCAACATCCTTCGCTTTCGGAGCAGATTTGGAGGATGTCTCGAGCGAGGCGCTCATTTTCACCCCCCAGGTGGGCCAGATTTTGAGGATGTCTCGATCGGTTTGCTAGTTTTGGTGGCCAGGCTCGTGGGCGCAGATTCTTCTCAGGATGCCACAGGAGGCTCCAACAGGCTCCAGGAGGCTCCAGGAGACCACATGAGGTCCCAGGAGGCATCAGGAGGCCACAGAAAGACTCAAGAGGCTACAGGATGTCCCAAGAGGCTCCAGGAGGCCCCAGGAAGCTCCAGAAGGCTTCAGGAAACCACAGGAGGCCCCAGGAGGCAACAGGAAGCGCCAGGAGGCCTCGGAAGGCAACAGGAGGCCCCGAGAGGCCCCAGGAGCAGGAGGCCTCAGAAGGCAACAGGAGTGGCTCCAATCCCATGTGTTTTACGTATGCTCCTATCGATTGGGCCTCACCTGGAGCACGATTCTTTGATGTTCTACGTATGTTTCTATAGATGGTCCTTCTCCTGTGTACACAATCCTAAATGTTTTACTCATGTTCCTATGTATTGGGCCTCTCCTGGGGCACGAGTCCTTGGTGTTTTACGCGTGTTCCTATAGATTGCCCTTCTCCTGTGGCTCTAATCCGCAATGTTTTATGTACGTCTGTTGCTATAGATTGCGCCTCTCCTGGGGCACGAAACCTTCCTAGGAGGTCCCAGGAGGTCCCAAGAGGCTCCTGGAGACCCCAGGAAGCCCCAGTAGGTTTCAGGAGGCCCCAGGAGGCCCCAGGCTCATGCACAGAGACGCGCTCGTACTACTGAGGCTCATTCACACTCCAATTCATTCGCAGTTAGATTGATGTCCAGACCGTCACAACTGAAGCCCGTTAATATTCGAAAGCTCTTGCGCCTAGACATTCACGGCGGACAGGTCCATGCGAGTAGATGCACATATGGGGAGCTCCACGCAGTGAATAATTTTTTTCCCTCTCTCTCTCTCTCTCCTTGCACTGCGTATCTCTCTCTGTCTCTTTCTCTATTTCTCTCTCTCTCTCTCTCTTTGTCTTTTCTCCATCCTTCCCTTCCGCGCTGCCCCGCATATCTTTACTGTTTCTATTATTTGACAACTCTTTATGCTTCTTCCTTATCTATGGGTGGCGGCGCAAGCCCGTTCTCCGAAGACGCGTCGGGTGACCGCGGCCTCCGAGGTTCCACAGCCGCGCGGCGACGCACTGCGGTGAGACGTGGGACCTTTCGGGGGTCCGAAAACGCCGCACGGTCGTTGGGAGTCACGGGGGCCCAGGAGTGTCCGTTTTTTTGAGGAGGTGGCGACCGCTGTAGTGGTGACCCCCCTTGGCATTGCTCAGTTCTCGGGCAGTGCAATGAGTGGGCATCCGACAGAGCAGGGGGGGCGCCTCCTCCCCCTCCTCGGCAGGATCGCAGCTCCGGGAGGAGCGAGGGGGCTCGAGGGTCGGATGGGGCTTTCTGGCCGCTGTGGGGCGGCCTGGGCGGGCCTCTTGGGATGGCGCAGGCCGGCGGTCTGCCACCGCACCGCCCTGCAGACCGCCCCCCCCCTTCTCGCCGCAGACCGCGCGGACTGCCCGCGGCCCGGGGCCGCCCCTGCCGCCCGCCACAGGGGGGGGGGGCCTCGCGGATTTCCCCTGCCCGGCTGCCTCGCGCTGCTGCTGCAGACCATGCGGAGCTTCCCCGCGGCGGGCATGGTCGGGGCGCTGGCGTTCAACCCGGAAGGCCGTCTCGCCGTTTCCCCTCCGAGGCGGGGATCTGTCCACGTCCACCGCCTGGAGGGTGCCCCGGCAGGCGGAGCCCCGGCAGGCGGTGGGCACGTGCGGGCAAAGCTCGTGTCCATGTCCACTGCAGCTTGGGCTCTGGGGCTCCCTTCCCCGGAACCCCGAGGCGCACTGGATGTGGATACGAGTCTGGCCCCTGCAGAGGCTCGATGTTTGTCCATGTCCAGTGCGCCGCGGCCTTGCGATGCCCCGTCCAAGAAAGTCCAAGACGCACTGGACACGGATACAAATATTGCCCGCAGATGTGGACATCTTCGGGCCCCCATGGGCCGAGAGATATCTCCATATCCGCCGCCCGCTGGGGGCACCAGGGCGTCGGTGCCCAGGCGGTGGGCATGGATAAGTCCCCGCCTCGCAGCCTCGGCCGCCTCTCCGCGGAGGGCTCGCGTGCAGCGTGCCGCGCTGGCGTCTCCCGAGGCGTCGTCGGCCCCCGGCCCAGGCAGGGTACGCGTAGCACCGTCTGTCGGCCCCTCAGAGGTCGGGGGCGGCAAAGAGGGGGGTGATGGCTAGGGGGGAGAGGGATATCATGGCGGGGGCCATGAGATCTCCCCAGATTTTACGGCGCCTCTTCTCATTTCATTTCGTCCCTGGCCCCCCAGCTGGACCGCGCACATGCCGCTGGTCATGATTTGCACCCCCCCTCTCGGACACCCCCCTCTCCTGGCCGCTCCCGAAGAGGCCGACAAGCGATGCACCGAACCGCGCGGGAGCAGGGCCTGAAGGGAGTCCAGACATGGTGCGGTGCATGGGTGCCGTTCTCGCGGCCTCGCCCCTGCTCAGAGGAGGGCCCCGTCGAGACAACGGCGGCTCTCCTGGGCGCTCTGTCCAACTTTTTTTGTGCCTTCTGGCGGCGTCTCGTCGCCGCGGCTGGATCCGCCCCGACAGTTGGGTCAGGACGGACCCTCGGAGGTGTCCGGGGAGCGACTTTGAGCGGACCTCGGACGGGGCTAGAGGAGGACAAGTCCGTCCCAGAGCGTTCCGGAACGCTCTCGGAGCGCTTCGGAACGCTCTGCGGAGGCCGCGGCGCCCGATGCATCCTCCGGAGCAGCTGGACCTCAGAGATTGTCGAGTTATCCTCGCCCCGATTTGTCCTCGTCCTGGCCTCGTCTGAGACATCGTGGGCTGGGCTGGAGAGCCGCCGCCGCCTCGTTCGGCCTCCCCGCCTCCGTGGTTTGCGCACGGCGGCGGCGCGAGAGCGCTCGCGCAGCGGAGCGTAGCAGCCGCGGCAGCAGCACGGCGCAGGTGGTGCAGGCGTGCCCTCCTCCTCCTCCTCCTCCTCCTCATCCTCATCCTCATCCTCATCCTCATCCTCATCCTCATCCTCATCCTCATCCTCATCCTCATCCTCATCCTCTCCTCCTCCTCCTCCTCCTCTTCCTCCTCTTCTTCCTCCTCCTCCTTCTTCTCCTCATCCTTCCCTCCTCCTCCTCTTCCTCCTCCTCCCCTCCTCCTCCTCCTCCCCCCCCCTCTTCCTCCTAATCCTCCTCCTCCTCCTCTCCTCCTCCTCCTCCTCCTCCCCCCCCGTCCTCCTCCTCCTCCTCCTCCTCCTCCTCCTCCTCCTCCTCCTCCTCCTCCTCCTCCCCCTCCTCCTCTTCTTCCTCTTCTTCCTCCTCCTCCTCAAGCAGGTGGTGCAGGCGTGCCAGACTGCGCGGGCACGGGACTCGGCAGCAGACCCCGCTGCACATCTTTCGCTCGAGAGTCGAGCGTCCAGCGGTTTGATGGGACGCTGCTCCTTCTCGTCCGCGTCGCGGGGTTGGGAGAAGGATCGCGGCTTCCCTGATGGTCCAAGTCAAATGGGCGGGCGAGGCGGACTGTCGGGCTGATGCCAGCGCTGGCAGCCGCGGAGGCCCCCGTGTGCTCGCAGGAAAGCCGCCGCGGGGCCTTCTGGTGTTTTCCGTGACGTGTTCTGAAGCCCGACATGCGAAAGCGCCAGATCCATGTCCAGAGCTTCACCCAGGTGCCAGCCTTGGGCCAGGGCTGGCACCGTTGGACATCGGCATCTGAAGCGAAAGTAGGGCATCCCTTGACGAAGTAGTGCTATCGCTCAGCTGGGCAACGCGAAATCGATTGCGAAGACACAAGTCATGTTTGAGCCAGGCGCTGAGTTAACTTCTGCTTAGCGGCAGCCGCATGGAATGCGAGAACTAGAGTTGCAGATCGAGGTAGACTTCAGGCTCGACATACAAGGCTAGCCATTGCTGCTGCCGAAACTATACTTAGATCTACGCTTGCATCTTGCGCAAATATTGTTCGCTATGTTGTCGTGCATTACCGTTTCAACCAATCATGCACCCCCCCTCACCCCTCTGGTCCGAATATCAGCAACTCACCGCCGCAAAGCCTCGTCGTTGCGGGTTGGGTTGGTGTCGCACACGTTTGGCAGCATGTTCTGAATACCAGTTGCGGTTTGGGTACGGCGTCTGTTGGGTTGGAGGTTTGAGTGGGATAACCATGCAGTTAGAGATTACGCGAATCTCCCGAGCCAAGCGTGGTGTTTGCATACGCACTTGTCACAGCACCAGTGAGAATGCCCATGCACATGTAGCAAGGGTGCCTCGTGTTGTGCCCTGGGCTCATCGCGCTCATATGGGTTGCGTGAGGCAGACTCAACGTTATAGGGGTTATGGAGCTTTGCAGGCTGTTGGCATTCAGGCGTTGCGTAATACTGGGGCGCTGAAGGTGTGGATGAAACAAGGTGCAGTTCTGCCCTAAGGGGGCCCCTTGGGGCATCAAAAACGTACGTAAGGTGCACGCCCCCCCTTTCATGTCTCGCCCCCCCCCTTCAGCAACGCTTGGGGCATGTATTTGGTTAGAGGGAGAAGGGAAGAGATGACAGGCCGAGCTGTTGGCGTGGGCAGCACGCTTTTTGACAAGGGCGAGTTCCACAGCAACTGGAGCGGCGTGTCGCCGAAGGACGACGCGTGCACCGTGACTGCAGCGCGAGTAGTGACATGAAGCCCCCTGGTCGTGTCTCGACTCCTGTTCCCCCCTCATACCTCGCTGCGTGACATCCGACCCCGAACTCATCCTCTGGGTTGGTTTGGGAGGTCGCCGCGGCGATCGCGGCGGCCCCAAGTCGATCCAAGGTTTGGTTAAGAAGTGGCATGCACACTTGGCTCATGATTACTCCAGATCTCGTAATAAAAGGGAGGGGGTCTGGACCCTCCAAGACAAGCCATTTCAGACCCCCCCTGTGGGAGAACCCTCCAAAACATCGTCCCCAGACCCCCCCAGGCCCTCCAAGATAGCCTGGAAGAGACCCCCCCCGAAATGAGACCCCCTCCCTTTGATTACGAAATCTGGAGTAACAGTGCAGCCACAGAGAGTTGACACTGTGTGGTCAACATGGGAGGTCGTGTTTTTGGGGTGAGCGGTCGATTCTCACGCAGCCAGCACCTGTATCGTGTCCTGATTTGTTTGTTATCTCTTTCCCTCTATCTCTCACTCTCTCTCTCTCCGGCTGTTGTCCTTCTCACAACGCCCCCCTGCCTCCCTCCCCTCCTTGTAACACCTGTCTGTCCCGTGAGTTTCCAGCCCCTCGCGGGCCATTTCGTCATAGTTCTTGGTGCTAGTTTCCAGAGCGAGCAGGCCAGTTGACGCAGGCTTCGCTCCCAGCGAAGAGGGTCGTTCACCCTCGCGACTTTTTCGAGCCACCCGGTGGCAAGCCAGAGCCACATCAGGAGTCTGTACACATTCGTTGGGTCGATGGACGGTTGCAAGCGTGTCGGTGCAGGTTTGCGCGCCCGTGTGCACGCATGGAACGCAGAGGTAGCAGCTTGTGAGGGCCGCTCGTGTGCCAAGGTTGGCTTCTCTCGACCTGTAGACCCGACCGAGTGTCGCCCAAGAGCAAAAGCGTACGAGTGCCCGGCGATTTTCCGGAATGGACGATTGGGACATTGGGTATATGAAACCTTTTAGGCCGACCCCCCCCGTCCAGCACCCTCTGAACTACAGAAGGGGGTGCAAGTGAACATTTGGATGGGTTACGAAGACCTGGAGACGGGGCGGGCGGGAGCAAGAGTGGAGAGAGTGTGTACCCTATCACCATGTCCTTCTCCCACCTGAGGACGTGCCTGCGGTGTACAGCCATGCGCATGCTGTAGACCACGCAGCGTCGGCCGCGTTCGTTATGGTTGACCGCGAGCTCTTTCTCGAGCTCAATCTCTTCACCAGGACCCCTGTTTACGCATTCCGTTTGATTGTTGCTGCCACCGCTCGCCCAACACCCCACCTCTGATTCGCGCAGGAGTGAGCCTCGCCCTGAAAGTATGCTCGATTATGTCCCTACTCTGCACTTGACTGGTCAGCTGGGGAATAGCTTGTCTGGTGGAATCCCCAGCGTCCTGGACTATACGTGCTCGACTTTGCGTGCCCCCCGGACTTGTCCATGCGGCGGGCCGAGAGTGACCAGCCATACGGCGGACCGAAAACTGCCAAGGCTTGCCTCGTCGCTTCTCGGCCCGCCGTTCGGCTTGTCACCTTCCGGTCCGCCATGCGGCGTGCCGCGCGCGAGGCAGCACCAGCGGGCGAGGGGGGCGCGGATGGCTGCCCCTCCCCTCTCGGGTTTGGGTGCTGGTTTGCGCTGCCTCTGCTGCTTGACGGCCAACCCTCGCTGACTGCACCGGGGCCAGCCAACCTGTCGTTCTGCCGATCCTCCCGCCGTCGGTGGGATGCACTGCGGGTGTCTGGGTTTGTTGCCCGGCGGGTCTGCAGATCGCACGGAGGGCAGCGGTGGGGTGAGCGGCAGCAGGAGGCAGGATGAGGGGGGCATTCGGTGTTCCTTTGAGCGACGCAGCAAAAGCGGGTCCGACTGCGCGGACATTCGCGCGCAAGTTGCCCGCGTCAGGTCGCGCGAGAGCGCTCTCGGTGACAATCTAGCGTGCCGCGCTGGCGGCCCGCGTAAACAGCGCGATAGGTCGCCATGGTATCTCTCGCAAGACCAGTTTTTGTCGACGCCCATTTGTTTGCTTCTGCCGAGAAGGAGACGGTAATGAAGAAGAAGAAGAAGAAGAAGACACAGTGCAACAAGACAGCGTTCCCTGAGTGGTCCCAGATGACCCCCTTCCCTTCCCTTCCAGGATGCCTGGGCCTTTTTCCTCCTCGCCCTCATCCATTCCCCTCCCTCACTTTCGTTCCCCATTCTGTCCTGTCCTCCTCCTGCCTGCCTCCACGTGCTATCTCCTCCCTCCCCTCTCCGCCTCATCTTCGCGTGCGCGTCGCGGCGGGGAGCTGATCAGGATGCGTCGCAGGCGCGCCTCGGATTCGTACGACCACTGGCTGGGCTCGAGTTGTTGCTACCTTGTGGTCGACTGGAAGAGGGCATGCACGTCATCGCGGACATGACAACCGACAGGTGTCAGGTGCCTGGCCCTGCCACCCAGGGGCCAGGAGCAGTTGTTCGGGGGTGGACAGACCTCCCACCCTGACACGTCGATGAGTGAATCGGCCGTTTTCGGTTCGCGAGAGGGCGTCGCGGCCGTCGTTTTTGCGGGTCCAGGTCCGCGGGTTTCCGTCCCAGGCCGTTTTCACTAAGGGGAGGTTTACTCAAGGGAGGTGTGTCCACCGCCGAGTTGTGAACATTCAGGGTACAAAGTGAGCTCAAGGAAGTCTGAACGATGCGCAGGCCGACTCATGCGCCTACGCTGGCGCCTCAAGTCATCCGCAAAGACCTCATGAGGAGTCAGGGTGTCGCTGGAGGACCACCTATGCAGTCAGCCCGCACGGCAAGGATGGGCAACCTTCCCCAGGGTACCCGTGCATCCTTGCCCTTCGGCCCATCCTCAGCGACTTTCAATGGACAGCCTCGTTCGAAAAACGTCAACTTGTCCATCCAAGGCCCTTGCATCCGTACCGCATCCGTACGGCGCCTCAAGTCATTTCCAAAGACCTCGAGAGGAGTCAGGGTGTCGCGGGAGGACCACGATACGTCCAGAAGAGTCGGCCCCAAGCACCGATGCTCTAACCTCGATCTCCCGGCCACAACGCTCGCAGGCGACCTCTCGCCCGGCATCCCCGAGTTCTCTCCGCAGAGGTTCGCCGCTGAAGAACGAGTGGGAACCGAGCTCTCTCCGCAAACGTTGGCCGCGGAAGAACGAGTGGGAGCTCGGGGATGCACCCCCTAGTGGGTCATCCAGACTCGCCCCGCATTGAGGCTGGACCCCCCCTCGCACATGTCCGAGGTGGGCCCCGGGTCGTCTGGCCCGTCGGACGCCGCACCGAAAAGGGGATTTGGGGGGTCGCCGCGCCCCCCACGAGTCTGACCGAAGAACCAGACACGACAGTGGACATGGGCTTGCGGAGATCTGCGCCGATACCTTGGCCTGGAAGACTCTTGGTCCCAGCGCCTGCAGGACCCCGTCGAGTGGCGAACTGTTGCGGAACGCATCGCAAGCAAGGAGGGTGAAGGTGACCACTTGTTAGCCATTCTGTGCATACATTGCATGTGATGCCCGGCGGCTTGGCATGCCATCTCTCTTTTCTGTTTTCCGCCCACGCGCTCCGGCGTATGGCTCTGCGTGGCGTTGCGCCGATACCTTCGGCCGGCGCTGGACTCGCCTGGTGGCGCTCCGACGCCAGGGCAGCGTGGTGCCCACCGCCGACCCAAGAGAGATCTGTTCGGCAGCGGCCGCATATCAGAGTGAGGCTGCTGAGCTGTCGTTCACTGTCCCCGGGTGCGTGGCCGAAGCGGGGTTCCGCGGTGCGGGTTACAAGTTGTTGTTGCATTGTTGCGTTGTTGTAGTCGTCCTCGCCCTCGGCCTCTCCGCGCGCGACCCACCCGCGATCCGCCCTGCGACCACCCCGCGACCCACCCCGCGACCCACCCTGCGATCCACCCATGACCCACCCGCGACCCAGCCACGTTGCTCGGACGAAAAAATCAGCGCCTGTGGCGGGCTCGTTGTGTGATACAGTCGGGTCGCCGAAGAAGGAACCCTTTTCGTTGGGAGGGGCTCCGTGTGCCTTACTTGTTTCGCAACTTATCTCAGGTTTTGCTCATGTTTTCGATGGGTAATCGAAGTTAAACCTATGGAAGAAAGGGACCTCGTTCCTTATTCAGGGTTCCTTGGGTCAACGCCCCGACTGTATGTATAAGATCGGCGCCTGCGGCGGGCTTCTCAAGAGCTTCGCAGACCGCCGCCGACCCCGCCGGCCCCTCTCTCTCATCCACAGTTGCGGGGTGCACGCCTATTGTTTTTGATGTCTTCTGGGGTCGAGGCTCGCGGGTCGGTAAGTCAGCCTGTTCGACTTTTTGTTTGCACAGCTATCTAGGTCACCGGCGGGGCGCAGATCATCGCGCGTCGCGCGTCGCGGTCTGGAATGGAGAGCTGCCCGTCTCCAGGGGGGCGGCGCGAGGGCGTGGCGAGGGCCGGGGTGCGCGAGGTTGGAGGCATATCCTGTTGTTACGTCACGCGCGCGACAGGCCGCCGTTCTCTTCTTCATTGTTTTGTGCCGACCGGCGCGGGCCCTCGCACTCGCCCTGCCCCCCCCCCGTGGATCAGATCTTGGCAGCTTCGGGCGCCTGCTTCACGCAGGTGGAGTCCCGCCTCCATGGGACGCACTGCTCGCAAGCAGTCGCACGAAGCAGAGGTCCTGAGCCAGACGACCCCCCCCCCTCCCCCCCCTCCGCCCAATGCCGAAGCGCCGAATAAGGAAACGTTCACATGGTCCCTGTCAGAATCTGTGCGGGTGTGTGATTGGCCGCCGCCCGCATCTCCGTGACCGGCGGGCGCCAGCGAGGGCGGGTGGGGGAGGGGGAGGAGGGCAAGCTAGGTGCGCTCGCGTCATATCCGACGTCCTATCCCTCCCTCCCATCCCTTATCATAGCGTAGAGATCCTCTCTATTCGCACAGTCGGATGTTGAGCAGGGCAATTATCGCGAGAGGGTACGCGATGCATGGTAGAGCACGGCATGGCATGGCGTAGAAGAGCATGGCAGAGCGTAGCATGCCGTAGCATGGCGTGGCATTGCGCAGTGAAGCATTGCATCGCAAAGCATTGCAATGAAAGCATGGCATCGTTCAACAGCGCAGAACACAACGCCGCACAGCGCATCATGACTCGGCGTCCGTAGGCATCTTGGCTCAAGCCAGTTTGGCTCGAGGCCGCTCGTGTGTCCCGGCCGTGGGGCTCGCACCAGCGCAGAGTGTGGTGTCGGCGACGCAGGCCATGGCCCATGGTTGGGCACGCGCCGGGGAGCAGGGCAAGGCCGGAGGGGCGCAGGAGGCCCTGCAGACCGCCCCGCCGCTCGACGGCACGGCCTCGGCGGCCCCGGCGTCCGCAGCCTGCGGGCACGCGGCGCGGGACGAGCCGCCGGCGACCGGCGCGGAGGTCGCGCAGACGCGGGGCCCGCTGAGCTCGCACGACCCCGGCGAGAAGGGGAGGAGGAGCAGCACCGCGGGTGCGAGCACCGCGTGCCTCCTCGGCAGCCAGCTCCGCGAGCACCGCCAGGAAGGGCAGCTCTGCGAGCTCCTGGCCGCCCGCCGCCGCGCCAACCGCCAGCGGTTCCTCGGGGTCGACGGCGCGTTCGTGGGGGAGTGCGCGAGCGGCCTCTGCGGCACCGACTGCACGAGGTGCACGAAGAGCAATCGGTGGAAGCGGACCCCAGCCGTCGTGAACGCGCTGCCAGACGCTCGCCACTCGATCGCAGCGAAGCCTTCTACGCACTGTTCAGACAAGAACCCGCTGGCAAACGAAAGCGATGCCCGCTTCCTGCTGGACTGCCCACATGTTCAGATGCGATCTGCCTGGGCAGCAGACTTATGACTCCACGAGGTGCACGGCACCCGCTGCAACGAGTAGGTGGCCAGGGCCGTCGCGGGGGACCGACGGCGCAGCATGCTGTGCACGCGCTCCGCGTCGGCATCCTCGGCAGTGCGCTTTCGTCTTGCTTCTCCTCCGCTTCTTCCGCCTCCTCCCCCTCCCTGAGGACATGTGCCTCCTTGCTGCTTCCCTCCCCCTGCTCCCCGCCTGTGTCCGGGGTGCGTCCGCACGTGCTTCCGCGAGACCGCGCCCGCCAGATGTGGTCTTTCCATGCGTCGCCGTCGTGGCCTGTTGCTTCAGCATCAGACGTTGCGGATGCGCACAGGGGGCCCCAGTTCACCAATTAACTTTTTAGCCGCTCAGCTGCATTCCCCTCTCGTCCCCCTCGCCAGTCCCCACCTCCGTGTAGGGTGAGATGTCCATGCGCGTGACCAACGCGCCACCCTTGAGAGGAATTCGGCGGGCGGTCTAGCATTCAGCCGCACGGCTTTCGGTCGGGCCGGCATTTAAATTTTGCAGTCGTGGCATGAGGCCTCCTGTTGTCGCGGGCCCGTCTGCTACGAGCAGCACAGCGTCGCACCTGCATTGCGTGTACGTCGGTCAACGTCGAGGTCTCAAACGTGGGCGAACGGGACGCTTCTCCCCAACAGATCCTTCAATCTCCCTCCTCGGTGACCGGGCAGTCGCTGCAAAGCTTTGCGGCAAGGGGCATGCGCCCTTGCACGTTTTTTGCTGTCAAAAGAGAAATCGCCCCGCGGCTAAGGAAAAAGGGGGAGAGCAGAAAGGGGGGATGGGGGAAGGAGGGGAAGCAGCAGCAGGAGCAGGCGGCGCAGCTGGCGCAGGATGGCGGCCGCCGCCTGGCGCCCTGGCTCTGCGGGGCGCCCGCCCCAGCAGCAGCCCGGCTGGGCGAGGCGGAGGGCATGTGCCCGCACACGCGTGGGGCTCGAAGGGCTCAGGCGACCCGTCTTCCTCCTCCTCCTCCTCCTCCTCCTCCTCCTCCTCCTCCTCCTCCTCCTCCTCCTACTCGGGTCACCTACGGCCCCAGGCTTAGCAGGCTCAGCAGGCAGGCGCGCCTGCTTCGGAGCACTGGCGTGGCCTCCAGAGCCACACGTGTACCGTTCTCTCTCGTTTCTCTCTCAGTCGGGCGTGTCCCTCTACAGGAGCAAAATTCAATTACTCACTGCGCGGAGGTCCCTATGTGTGGATATCTTTAAAAGATCTTTGGTATTTGGGATCTGTATATGAGCGTCTACATCGCCGCTCCGAAAGTTCCTTGAATTTTCTGAATTGGGCCTGATAGCATTATGTGCTCACCTACGTCGCAGCCCTCTTGGCAACGGCCCCCGATGGGTTGAGGGGCAGCATGCGTTGAACACCCCTACCCCCCTAGAAGCCTAATAAGATAGCCCTCTTGCGTGGTCTCGGCGGGATTCTTGGCAAGTAGTCCCCCCTTTAATAATATAGTTTTAGTCCAGCCAACCATAAATCCCACCCATAAAAAAAGGGGTCCAGATAAATCCCGCGCCGGGACCCAATCCCGCCAATGTATGACGTGTTCGGGCCATCTTGAAGGCATCTTGAAATCATCTCCAGGTCATATTAAGATCATGGTGTTGCACTCTCGGAATGCTCCGGCCACCTCGGGGTCGCTCGGGGGCCACCGCGCCTGGTCTCCAGGGCATCACTCACATCTTGGGCCATCTTGGATTCGCCCCCAGACCATTTCGACCTTGCGTCTAGATCCTGCATGGGGCCACGTGGTCTTCTCTGGGTCGGCCCGAGGTCATGATCTTGCCCGTCTGATACCGTCGTGCCAAGGAAACTTTCGTCACGCCTAAGTAGCCATGTAAGCTACATGTGCATGCCATGCTGTAGGACAGTGCCATGGCGAGCATCTGTCTTAGCTAGTATTGATCTAAGAGCGCGTCCATGCGAGCGACGAGCACACGTGCGCGCAGCTCGGCTGTGCATTCAACACGTGTACACGTTCATATACACAGAACAGGGGACGAGGACGAGGACGAGGAGAGGAGGAGGAGGAGGAGGAGGAGGAGGAGGAGGAGGAGGAGGAGGAGGAGGAGGAGAGCGCCATCGTATACATATTACGGGGGACCGGGTCCTGGGGCCGGGGGCCGGCGCCTCGTCCACAGATGTGGGGCCCAGGGCCCTCCTCCCGTGTGTTTCTACAGGGTCCCAAGGCGGCCCGGGGCCAACCGAGCCCCAGGAGGCGGCAGGGAGGCCCCCGGAGAGGCCGCAGCGGTGGCCCGAAAAGGCCCCCAAAGGCCCCGAAGACGCTCCTCCTCCTCCCCCTCCTCAGATTCCTCCTCCTCCTCCTCCCCCCCTCCTCCTCCTCCTCCTCCTCCTCCTCCTCCTCCTCCTCCTCCTCCTCATCCTCCTCCTCCTCCTCCAGGCGGCCGCGAGTCTTCCCCGCGCGGCCCGCGCAAAATCGCCGATGGGGAAACTGATATTTTTGGCGGGTTCGCCTTTGGGGCCTCCAACGGCCCAAGAGGCCCCCAAGAGTGCCCCACGGGCTCCCAAGAGGGCTCCAAGACGACCCCAAGAGGGTCCCAAGACGGCCCGAGAGGCCCCCAAGACAGCCCAAGAGAGCTCCAGGACGAGCCCCAGAGGGGTCCCAGAGGCGGGGCCCTGGAGGCCCAAGGAGTTTCCTTGAGGCCGCAGAACCCCCCCGGAGGCTTTAGGACACCCCAGAGCCCAAGGTCCCCACGGGCCCGAAAACCCAAAACGGCCCAGAAGGCCACAGAACGCCCCAGGACACCGATGTTCAGAGTGCATCCCAGGAGAGGTCCGGGGAGTAGCGGTATTGGTACCTTTTGTGATGGGTCTGTTTTCCACCACCACCACCACCACCATAAGTTGGAATGGGGAAGGAGCTGGAGGAGGAGGAGGAGGAGGAGGAGGAAGAGGAGGAGGAGGAGGAGGAGGAGGAGGAGGAGCAGGAGGAGGAGGAGGAGGAGGAGGAAGAGGAGGAGAAGAAGGAGGAGGAGGAGGAGGAGCCCTCCCCTTCCTGCTTCTGGGGGTGGCGGTGAAACACAAGCCCACCATTTTGGTTTCCCCATTCAGAACGTTTGTTAGCCCAGTGTGTGCTTGCGCCGTTCCGTAACGCCCAGCACGCAGAAACGACATTCTCTGACGATCGGTGTCCAAAAGATGGACTTCGCAATGTGTTCTTACACGTGTCATGTTCACACTCATAAATACTATGTGGTGTTTGACCTGTCTCGCAAGATCTGCGGAAGGATTGCATTCGATTGGCATCTTTGGGGGGATGTTTTTAGCGAAACGGCCGGAAAACTCAATGACGGACGCACGCATTCCCTCTGAGCTCTACTTGTTCGTGGAAGTGCGTGTGATGATGCACAAATGTGCACCTTTCCCCCAACATAACAGACAGCTTCAATTTCCGTAGCCATGTTGGCTCAAACACCATTGCGCCTTCAAGGGTGAATTCGCGGTGACCATGAGGGACTCTTTTTGGGTTTCGTTCTGGCTCGTTCGCTGCGTTCGGCAGATGGTTCGCGACAGCCTGCTCAAGAAAACGCTGCGCACCGCAGATGTGCCAAGCAGCTGGCGCGCCCTGCCTCCCAGCGCGGAGCTGGTGCCATCCATGGACGTGCACATGGAAACTCTCACTGCCGCGGAGCTCAAGGACCCGTGTGGGCATTACATTCAACCACCCTGGTGTCGTTCAACTGGGCCCCCCCCCTCCACCCCACAATTTTCGACATGCACGTTCGGTTCCCTTCGGGGGGCGCGGCCTGTGCAACTCCCAGGGCGACAATGACGCCAGGGTGGTTCGCAATGTGAGTCCACGCCCACATATGTGAGGCCCTCCTTCCGGCGTTGTCGACGTGGCGCGACACGTACGTGCCCACCAGCGAGTGGAACGCGTACAACCACACGGGGTCAACCAGCACGGCTCCTTTGTACGTGAGGAGCATCGAGGGCGAGAAAGTATGTTTGGAGTGCGCTGACAAAACGGGCCGGGCTCAGACACACATACTGAATCAGTGCCCGCAGCACGCTCGAGATAGCACGGCGCTGTTGCTCGAGTTCCTGCACTCCCCTTGCGCATTGCGCATAATTGCCGATCATGTGAACACCATCGCCGGAGCCAAGGGAGTGGTGGCAAAGCTCAACGTGGTCCTCCAGCAACACCCCGGGCACCCAGCCGACCTGATTGGCGACAGTTTCAATCCTTGGAAGCTACAGAAGAATAGACTCGCCAAGCTCCACGCAGCGAAAGCCGCGCGAGAGCTCAGAAAAATGGCCGCCAACAGCAGATGCTTCCTGAGCGCGCTCGCGGAGCTCGGCCACAAAGGCGGCATGGTACCGGCCCTGTTCGCGGCGTCCGCCGAAGAGATGGAAGGGGTGCTCGCGGCGTCTCCTGGGTGGAGAACCTTCAGAGTGAAGAATGCGTTGCGCATTCGACGGCCCTCGTCGCGGTGCCCGGATCACGGGCGGCACAAGAAAACTCCCGCGGTCGTGCTCGCAGGCAGCGGGCCGCGCCGCGTGGTGTCCCAGCGATTGGGCATCACGGTGTGGGCAACCGGGAAACGCGGACGACCGGTTCGCAAGGTTGCCGTGCTTCACGCCCAGAACGCCGCCGCCATCCAGCTGTGGACCGTCCTGATCCGGCAAGCTGGAGCCACGCGCGTGAAGGCTTTCCAGGAGCACAAAGCCGCGACTCTTGCTAAGTTCAACCACGACGTGCTTTGGCGGGTGTACTCATTCTGTGAGCAGGCCACCCTCGCGGATTACGGCGCGCAGTTCGCCTTTTGCGAAGAGTCGCAATTGCTGGCTCGGCTCGGGGGCGCTGCAGCAGAAGAGGACGCAGAGGCCGGGAGTGACTGGGAGAACGTGGCAGCCGGCGACGAGCACGAGGTCGACGAGGCCGCTGCTGCTGGCGGCGCCTGACGGCCGACCGCTTAATTCGGAACGCAAGCGCGCTGGGGCGGAAACAGACTTCCTCCCCCTGACACCTCCTGCTGCTGGCCTCAGACTCGATTCCCGGTAACGAGAGACAGCGCACATGTGTGCGTCGCAACAATATTCGGGAAATCCGTTGTGAACTTGGGATTCGGCGCGCTTCCCGAGAAGATCGCACGTCGACGTTTGAGGCTCGAGGTTCGCAGGGCAAGAGTCGAGAGAGGAAGGCGCAGATCACGGTTCGCAGCTCGACACTTCAGGTTTTCTTGCGATTTTCTATTCATTCGGGGCCTCCGCTCTCTCGCCGCCACGTTGCAGGGGCCGCTTCAAAATTCAGTTCCAAACGCAATCCTAAATGAGCTTGCCGCACTTCAAGGCCAACATGGATGAGGCGAACAGCCATTTATGCTCGATTCGAAGGACCAAGGTGCATGGCGCGAAGCGCCAATGCAGTCTTTTATATATATATATATATATATATATATATGTATATGTATTGCGTTATATGGATACCAGGGCCACGGCCTGGGAGCCCCGCCCAGCTCAGAACCATCGGGCCCCTTTTTTTGATACCCCCGCCCTGGCGCCTCCAAGGGGCCTCCAGGCGGCCCAGGAGGCCTCCTGGAGGCCTCCAGGACGGCCCCGGGAAGCACCCAAGGTGTCCACGAGGGCTCCGAGACGCCACGAGATAGGTCCAAGACAGTCAAGAGAGTCCCTAGACGGCCCGAGAGGCTTCCAAGACGCCCCAAGAGGCCTCCAAGGGGCTTTTTCAAGAGGCCACGAGAGGCAACAAGTGGTTGTTTTTTTGATAGTTTTGAATGTTTGTTGTGGTTCTCGGGGGAAGCCCGCTGATACCCCCCCCGTTTCGCTCCCCAGAGGCGGCCCGGGAAGGCCAAGAGGGTGCCAGAACGAACCAAGACGGTTCCAAGAGGCCCCCGAGACGGTGCAAGAATATCCCGAGCTGCCCAATACGGCCCAGGAAGACTCCCAGAGCACTTCCAAGAGGGACCCAAGAGTCCCAAATCATTCAATTCCTGAGGAGAAGCGTATATTTCTAGCATGTGCGACTTTTCAGATTTCGCGGCTTTCAAGACGGTCCAAGAGGCCCTCAATATTTCCCCAAGACAGCCCAAGACGTTCCCAAGAGGCCCCCGAGCCAGCCCAAGAGGGCGCCGAGATGGCCCAAGGGCCGCCGAAGACGACACAGTTGGCCCTAAGACGGCACCCAAGACGGCCCAAGAATGCCCCGAATCGTCGAAGACGGTCCAAGATGGCCCCAAGACGGTCCAAGAAGGCTCCGGGGCCTCCCAAGAGGCCTCCAAGAGCACTCCCAGGAGGGCCCGAGAAGCCACAATCGTTGAATTCCCACGGGGAGATGTACATTTTGTCATATGCGACTTTTCGGCCTTCACGGCTTTGAAGACGGCCCAAGAGGCTCCCAAGATTTGCCCAAGAGAGCCTAAGACATGTCCAAGAGGCCCTCAAGACAGCCCAAGAGAGGGCCAAGACGGCCCAATGGCTGCCCAACTCTTCTCAAGTTAGCACCAAAACGGGCCCCAAGAAGGCCCAGGAAGGCCCCGAGTCGCTCAAGACTGCCGAAGATGGCCCCGAGAAGGTCCAAGAAGGCTCCGGGGCCTCCCAAGAGGCCTCCAAGAGCACTCCCAGGAGGATCCCTAGAGACCAAATTCGCTACATTCCTGTAGGCGGAACGTACATTCTAAGCGTGTACGATTTGGGGGCCTTCACGGCTTCGAGAACAAGATGCCCCCCAGATTTCCTCTAGCGCACAGGAGACGCTCCCAAGAGGCCCCAAAGATAGCCCAAGAGGGCGCCAAGACGGCCCGAAGGCCTACTAAGAAGGCTCCAGGAGGGGTGCAAGAGGGGAACTCCGACTCGACAGTAGCAGCCGTCCGCCCAAAGAACCTCCCAGGAGGCCCCAAGTCCCCAAGAGGCCCCGAGAGATCCCCCAAACACCCCCAAGAGGCCCAAACGAGGCCCCAGAAATCAGGTCCAAGACAGCCCACCAGGCCCCAGAAATCAGCTCAAGACGGGCCAAGAGGCACCCAATGAGGGCGCCACGACGGCGCAAGGGAGCCCCAAGACGACCCATGAGTGGCCCAATGGCCCTAAGACGGCCCCAAGAGGGGCCCAAGAGGGGGAACACGAACCGACAATTCGAGCCTTCCGCCCCGAGAGGCCCCCAGGAGGCCCCAAGAGGCCCCCAACAGAGCCCAAGAGGCTCCATAGAGGCCCCACGAGGCCCCAAAGAGAACCAGAAAGACGCCTCCAGAGCACACCCAACGGCCCCCAAGAGGCTTCAGACCTGCCGTCACGAGGTCCCCGGGGACCCTCCCACGAATTCCAAACGAACTTCCAAGAGATCTCTAACCAACAACCCAGGCACGGTAGCGTGATGGGCCGAAGGCCGCTAGATGGTCCAAGACGGCCTCCAGACGGCCCAAGAGGCCCCAAAATACCCAAGAGGCTTCCAAGAGGTCTCCTCACAGAGCTCGAAGCGCAAGTGAACGGACCTGCGCGACGTGCGGGGCAGCTCTCTCGGATGTGAACCACGTAAAGAAAGGACTGGTGAACAAACATCGATGGACAAAGCACATGCTCGTGGTGTGCGCGGGTTGCACGAGCCGTGGTTTCACGGCGCGCAATTTGGCAGTCCTATCAGTGCACTGGCGCGTGCCAACGGAGACTGCCGAAGTCGGCAGTCTCCTGGAGGGGCGAGCATGTCGCGCGCGCCGAGAAATCGGTACCCTGGACTGCAAGTCGTGCAGATGATGCCGGTCCGGGTGGCCATGGCGGAGATGGGCTCTGCAGCGGCGCTGCACGGAGCGAAGTCCGAGGAAGGAGAACTTCGAAAGATGGCGAGATGGATGGCGGCGACTATGACGGACAGGAGGATGAGGCGGAGGAGGAGGGTGAGGGGGAGAAAGAGGGGGAGGGGGAGGGGGAGGAGGAGGAGGAGGAGGAGGAGGAGGAGGAGGAGGCGGAGGAGGCGGAGGAAGAGGAGGAGGAGGGGGAAGAGGAGGAGCAGGAGGAGGACGGAGGAGAGGGATGAGCAGGAGGAGGAGGACAAGGTACGCTGCAGTCTCCCATGCCGTGGACTATCGGATGACTTTCAGGCTGCCCCGCCACCGCGTCTGGGTTGTGGGTCCGGGCCTTCAGGGGAGCTTTCGCGGCTCTTTTCCCGACCTCTCCCCGAAGACAGTTTCACGGGGCTTTTTCCCCCACCGTTTTCCGAAACCGTTTCGTGTCGGGGGCCTCGTGAAAGCAGTTTTGAAGCCCCGTCGGGAGGCCCTCGCGGCGCTTCTTTGGGGCCTCTTGGGGGCCTGCTGGGGGCTTGTAGGGGCGTCTGGGGGTCTCGTGGGTGCATGTTGTGGCGGTGGACTCGATTTCTCGGTCCCGGCTCCCGCTCCCGGGCCTTTCTCGGGGCCGTCTTCGGGCTCCCGTGGGTTGTCTTGGGCGCCCCTGGGGCCCGTCCTGGGGCCCCGCTGGGCCGTCCGAGGCCCGTCCTGGGGGCCTCGTGAGTCGGTCCTGGGCGCCGGGGGGGCTCTGTTGTCCACGCCGCGGGGGCCGAAGAGTTGCGCATACTGCTTCCCCATCGGAAGTGGACGAGTCTTGGTGTTCGGGGCCATCTTGGGAGGCTTCTGGGAGGCTTCGTGAAGCGTCCTGGGCATCGAGGGCCGCGTGGAGGCAATCTTGGGCGGTTTGAAGCGTTTTTGTGTTGCGACTCGGGGCCTTTTTGGAGCGCCTTGGGTGCGTCTTGGCGTTCTCTTTGGTCGTCGGGGAACCCTCTGTCCCCCCATGGCTTGTTCGGAGGGGGCGGTCGTCTGCAGCGGGGGGGGTCCAATTCCCGGTTTGGGGTCCTGGGGGGGGATGATGGGGGGGAATCGAATCTCGCACGCTTGGGGACCCACAAGGGGTCGGCGGAATTCCTGGATGCCCGACGCGGAGGCGCCTGGAACCCTTCGCAGCGGTTCCGCCTCAGCGGGTGTGTCCATGATTCCCGGAGGTCAAGTGGTCGTGTACATTATTTTTTCGCCACGTCGCCCTGCGATGTTTATGAACACGTAGACCTTTCCTCCAATTGGAGAGCCCACGATTGCCCCGAGATGCACCCCACGCGGCCCAATACGGAGTCCAGATAGCTCCAGATAGCCTCCGAGGCGTCCAAGACGCCTCTAAGACATTCCTTGGGAAAGCCCGAAGAAGCTAAAATAATAGATTTCCCGTTGGCATGTTGAGGATTGTTGCATATTTCTTTTTGTTTTTTGTTTCGGCCTGGCGACGGTCCAGATGGCCTAAGAGGCTCCCAGGATCGCCCCCAGAGCGCCCAAGAGGCCTCCACGATGGCCCCGTGACGGCCCAAGAAGCTCCAAAAACGGCCCCAGGAGGGCCCCAAGTCGGCCCAAGAGGACTCAAGACGCCTGAGATTGCCTCCAAGACAGCCACGAAGCGCTCTAAGCGGGCTCGAAGACGGCGAAGACAAGCCTCAAAGACGACTTCCAGTAGCGTCCGACGGGCCAGGAACGCTCTAAGACAGTCAAAAAGGCCGGGGCAATGCGGAAAGATGGCTCCCGCGGGGCATGCATGCACGGGTGCGCTAAACGCCTTGTGGGGCACGATCCGCGTGAAGGGCCGCGCGAACGCGCCCATTGAGGCCGCAGGTGGACCTCCTCTGGGCACGCCCCTTGCCAGGCATGTTCCGAAATGGGCGCGGGGACGCCATGCAAAGATGCCAATTCTCGGGCACGATTCGCGTGACAGGTGTGCCAACATGGGCGGGGGGGGGGGCGTTGTACGAACCTTCCGTGCTTTTAGGTGATGCTCCCTGTGGGCACGGTCCACGTGATGGGGTGTGCCGCAATGGCCGGGACGGGGGGGGGGGCGCAGTGCGAACCTTGCCTCTGGGGCCGGGGGTGGGGATCCCTGTGGGCCATGATCACGATCCGTGTGCGAGGTGTGCCGAAGTAGGCGGGATGGCGGGATGCGAACCTTGTCCTTGGGGCCGTCCGTGGATGTCTTTGCGGGCCCCGACACGTGTGAGAAGTGTGCCGAAGTGAGCGGGGCGATGTTATGAAGCTCCTCTCTGGTGCCGCAAATGCAGTTACTTGCGGGGCACAGTCCGCGTGAGGGTTGTGCCATTGTGCGCATCTCATCTCTGGTGGCGTGATTTGGTGGGTCCCCCTGTGGGGCGCGATGCCTGCGAGGGGTGTGCTGGCCTAGGCGGGGGGACCCTCAGCCAAGCTTGTCTGAGGGGCCTCAGGTGGAACTCCCTGAGGTGCACGATCCTTGTGACAATCTATATATCCTCCGATGCCGAACACGTTAGACTACAACTGGAGCTCGCTGGAACCTGAGCGCGCGCGGAGCGCGGGCGTGGTTCTAGTAGTTGTATATATATATATATATGTATAGATGTATGTGTGAACAAATATCGCCCCCCCCTGGGCCCGGGTCCCACACCTCCCCGCCACATCTCGGGGACGCTCCCGGTACCGCTCCTTCGGCCTTTCCGGGGAGCCTCCAGAATGCGAAAGGATGGCCCAAGACGCCCCGCAGGAGCCCCCAGAATGCGAAAGGATGGCCCAAGACGCTCCCAAGCAGCCCAAGTCAGCCTTCCGACGGCTCTCGAGGCTCCCAGGTGGCCTCCAAGAGACCCCAAGAGAGGTCTGATAGGTGTCACGGGACGGCCCGAAGAGGCCAAAGTCGTAGATGTTCAATTGTTTTTTCAATGTTTTTGGCTTCTCGCGTTTTCGAGCTTCCAATGGTCCAAGAGCGCCGAAGAGCCTCCCAAGACCGCCCCAAGACCACCCAAGAGACCCTCAGGACGGCCCCAAGACGGGCCCAGGAGGATTGCCGAAGAGGCGCCCAGCACACCCCAGACCACCCCAGAACAGGCCCAAGATGGGCCCAAGAGCGGGAGCAGGAGGCTTCCAGAGACCTCCGAGAGGCCTCCAGGACCCCCCAGAGGCCCCAATCACACCCCCGATCTTTGAGAGGCCCCAAAGAGACCCCAACGAGGCTCCAAGAACAGCCCAAGAGAGCTGCGAGAGCCGTCCCGGGAGAGCCCAAAGAGGGTGAAATCGTTGATTTCCAATGGTTTTTCAAATGTTTTTCGCCTTCTCGCGTTTTCCCATTTCCAACCCTCAAAGATCGAGGATATTGGAAAAAAGGAGGGAATTCCAAGAATTTCCTTTTTTATATCAAAGTGGAACCGACGCATCCCCTGACATCTGGCCGGTACCGCGCCTCCCGGCTTCTTAACGGGTTCGCGGAGTCTCCAAAGGCCCCAAGGAATCCGGGAATTTTGGATTTGGGTTAGATGCTGATCTATTCAGGACTCAGGACAGAAATTCATGCGCGAACCAAGCAAGTCCATCTCTCGTTGAAGTGCCGTGTGGGATAAGCAATGCTGGGGTATTCAATTGCATGGCGCTGCAGCCCAGGGTAGCAGCGCCATGCAAGCGAGCTGCAGCCCAAGGTAGCAGCTCATGTACAGCGCGCTGGCCGCTGCGTCCCAGGCACTTTCTACTCAGAGCAAGCGAGAGAAAATACCCGAGGCAGAGCTATCATAGAGAAACAACATGGCGGGCGGACGGACGACGGACGTCGGACGACGGAAGAAGACGACGGGACCGCCCATGGGGGAGGTGACCTGGGGTGGCCCACTTTTTCCAAACTCCCCCCGTCGCAACCCAATTTGCCCCCCCTTCGCTCCGGGATCCAATTCGGCCTGAAGAGGGTTTCGAGCTGGTTCAGGAGGACGCCCGCTGGCCGCCAAGATGGCCCCCTTAGTGGTCCAAGACGCTCCAAGATGTTTCAAGGCGGCCCCCAGGGGCCACAAGTTGCCCCAGTGGAACTCCCAAAGGCCCTCCCAAATGACCCCAGAGAGCCACAAATGCAAAAGCCATTCAGGTTTTTCCATATTCAGTAAATCTCACGCTCGTCTCCTTCGGATGGCTTCAGGAGAGCTTCACATGGCGCCGAGGCTCGAGACGTCCCCACAACTTCGAAGAAGAGCCCAAGAGGGGCCCAAGCGGGCCCCAAGGCCTTCAAGGCAGCCCAAACAGGAAGATCCACAAGAAACCCGTACATTTCAAGCCAGCCCATTTCATATTGAATATCTTCCCACGCCGGCCCTGAACAGCTCGAAGCCCCCGCAGTCCCAATTAAGAGGAGGCCGTCGATAAGAACGAGAAACGAAAAGCGAGGACAACCGAGAGAATCTGGAGGGTCAACGAGGAAGGACGTTTCAGGTATATTGGAGGACGAGGTAAGGCAAGGCGTGGAATGAGCCTGTCCGAAAAGCACGCGCAGCTAACAACGTCATGGCATGCGCTAGAACCTAAGCGCACGCGAAACGCGCCCGCGGTTTTATATAATAGCAAGAAGTACCGCCCCCCCCTGGCCCCGGGTCCCACACCTCCCCGCCACGTCTCGGGGACGCTCCCGGTACCGCTCCCCCAGCCTTTCCGGGGAGCCTCCACAGCGTCCCAGGAGGGCCCAAGACGCCCCGCAGGAGCCCCCAGAAAGGATGGCCCAAGACGCTCACAAGCAGCCCAAGTCAGCCTTCCGACGGCTCTCGAGGCTCCCAGGTGGCCTCCAAGAGACCCCAAGAGAGGTCTGATAGGTGTCACGGGACGGCCCGAAGAGGCCAAAGTCGTAGATGTTCAATTGTTTTTTCCATGTTTTTGGCTTCTCGCGTTTTCGAGCTTCCAATGGTCCAAGAGCGCCGAAGAGCCTCCCAAGACCGCCCCAAGACCACCCAAGAGACCCTCAGGACGGCCCCAAGACGGGCCCAGGAGGATTGCCGAAGAGGCGCCCAGCACACCCCAGACCACCCCAGAACAGGCCCAAGATGGGCCCAAGAGCGGGAGCAGGAGGCTTCCAGAGACCTCCGAGAGGCCTCCGGGACCCCCCAGAGGCCCCAATCACACCCCCGATCTTTGAGAGGCCCCAAAAAGACCCCGACGATGCTCCAAGAACAGCCCAAGAGAGCTGCGAGAGCCGTCCCGAGAGAGCCCACAGAGGGTAACATCGTTGATTTCCAGTGTTTGTTTTCACATGTTTTTCGCCTTCTCACGTTTTCCCGCTTCCAACCCTCGAAGATCGAGGATATGGAAAAACAAGAAAAATGAAACAAAAAACGGAATTCCTAGAAAACTTCTTTTTTTTTGCAAAGTGGGACTCCTACTCGGGGGTCCACAAATCCCCTGACATCTGGCCAGTACCGCGCCTCCCGGCTTCCACGGGGAGACCCCAAGACGCCGAAGGACAGCCCATGACGACCTCAAGGAGCCCCCAGAGCGTAAAGAACGGCCCAACACGCTCCCGCGCAGCCCGAGACACCCTTCTGGCGGCTCTCCAGGCCTCCAGGAGGCCCCCAGACGCCCCAGGGGGTCCGAAAGATCCCACACCCCCGATGAGGCCGGCTAACAAAACCCGCGAGGCACACACAAAAAACAGCGCCGAACAGCGCCCAGGAACTGGAAAAACCGTGGAAATCCCACAAGTCCTGTTTTTTTGCAAGTTTGGCCCCCGGTCTACTCTTGCACAACAGGCCACCATTCAGACCCCCCTCACCTCGACAAAAAAGGCAGGGAGCCTTTGAGGGCCCCAAATCGTTGAATACCTACAGGGAATTGGTCATTTCTGCGTTTCCGCACGTCCCTTTCTGCACGATTCCGTGGCTTGAGCAGGGCCTCCAAAGGAGTCCCTGGACGAAGAAGCGACCAACATGAGATTACATGGGTTAGCCTATCAAGCCTAGCTAGAATTTGAGCGCGCGCGAAGGGCGCGCGATGGTTCTAGTTCAATGTATATGTTAGCGCATTTGCTGCCACGACCAAGGATTCCACTGGTACCGCGTCCGAAGCACCAGGGAAGAGTACGAAAGACAAGTGCTTCAAACGGCACCTCGCGGTAAGCTCCTCAGTTTAAACCGTCCGCACTTCGCATCGGGCCTAGCTGGCAACGCAAACAGAAGCTGTAGGCACATGGCGTTCAAAAGGCAAGTACTACAAATTGCACCCTCGCGGTTTGCGCCTCAGCTTTGGCCGTCTGCACTTGGCATCGGGCCTAGCTGGCAATGCAGAAAGAATCCGTCTGCACTTGGCATCGGGGCGAGGGGCGAGTGACACAGCGCGAATAAAAAATTACGCCTGTGACCTCATATGTGCCAGCTGGCCATGTCGGACTCTTGGTCGGCCCCCTCCGCCATGTCCCGCGCGTCGCCCAGCGCCCTGTTGACGCCGTCGCCTTCGTTCGCAGCCGCGCTGGAAAGAGCAGCGTACCCTTCCAGCACCGGGATATGGTTATGGATCGACTCGTAAAAGGCGCCGTCATCCAGCAATTGAGATACGGCCACCTCGGTCTCCATGGGCGACATGCCCACTTCCGTTGCTGCGACAGCCCCCAGATCTGCGCAACTAGCTCCGACAGTCGAAACTCCGCCCACGGAAGCTAGCCATGCCAGACGGCCGTCGAGCGCCCGAGTGAAACGCGCGTTTGCGCTGACAGCGGCAGCGCTTACCCCCCAGGACGTCGCAGCGGTCGAGCCTTGATTTGCATTCCCTGGCGCCGTTCCCAGAGCAGTTCGCAAGACGACTTGTCGACTGTCGGCGGAACCGCGCCCGGCGCCTCGGAGACCTCGTTGCCTTCCCCCCGTTCGCGGCGCCGTGCTAGGCATGGGCGTTTCCGACCTAACAAGTAAGACCGCGCTCAGTGAATATATATATATATATGTATATATATATATATATATATAGACGACGCTGGGTCCGACGAGCGACCTTCCGTTCGAGCCAAGACGGCATCACTGGCATCTCGCGCTTTGGGGCACTTCGCGACAATCACGACGACGACGCCCCAGAAATAGCCAACCAGTGAAGTGTGAGAGAGAGAGAGAGAAAGAGGCGAAGGGGCCGACGTATTTTCATCCGGCGAAGGGGCCTTTTTCGCCAACGCGGCTTGTCCGCCCGATCCAGTGGGCGTACGAGCCGATGGAAGCGCGAGGAAAACACGAAACGCGCGGTGCGGGTAAAACGCCACATGTGGAGAAAGGAGGGGGAGAGCATGGAAGGCAAGGGAGGGTCACAGAGGGCGCAGACGAAATACGGGGAGCGAGACGGGGAAGGAAGTCGCACAAACGGTGCTTTTCAAGCCGCAAACACTTACTATCCACAGTGCGTATCCGACCGATAAAGACAGGCGACCGTCCGCACTTGGCATCGGGCCAGGTCTTCTGCTCGCACACCTTGGCGCGAGGCTTGCAGAGCGGGGCAGGCGCAAGCTGCGCGGGAGGCGCTGGGCGAGCAAGGAGGGGCTCGGGCAAGCGGCCGTCCGCGCTTGGCATCGAGCTCTGCTCGCCTGAGCGCGGGGAGAGGATAGAAACTAAGGCAATAATCCGGATTTCTTGTCGGATCAGGCGACCGTCAGCCTTTGGCGTCGGCCCAGGCTTGGATGAGCGCGAAGACATGGTAATGGCCGAGCAGGGAAAACCTGAGCCGTCCGCAGTGGGCATCGGGCCGGAGAGAGCGCGGGCCGTCACTCTTCCTCAGGCAGCGTTACCCCGCCTTTCCTGGCAAGTAGGGCGGCTCTCGCCACCGTCGGGTCCTCAGAAACCGCGAAGCTTCGAAGAGCGTGTTCCAGTGACTCTGGCGGACCTCTTTCCCAAAGCCAGCGAGGGGGTGGCCGCGCCAGCAGCATGTCCCCCATCCGAGTGGCGCGGGAGAACATCACGTAGAGGTTCAACTACCAGGTGTCATCGTCAATGCTTCGTTGCCCTTGAGGCTCCTGGCGCTCGCAGTCAATGGTCACTGCGGCGCGTATCGTCTGCCCTTGCGAGGCCGTCGTCGTCAAGTAGTGCGCGTGCGAGGGCATGAAACCAACCCGCTTAACGCTATGCGCCACGGACGAAGCCTCCTAGGTGAAGATTGTCTTCATCAGCGGCACGCAGAAGAGGCATGCAGAAGGAGCGAGAAAGAGAGAGAGAGAAGGAAATCAGCGGCGTTACGTGTGTTGAAACCAGCGCCCCCCCGCCTGAGGCATGTTCCAAATCTGGTCTGCAAGCAAAGGATGCTGAGCCACAAAACAAGCGAACCGCCTGAGACATCCCCACAAACTGGCCGTGAACGGGCCCGTGTCATACCCCCAGGCGGCTCCCCATAGGGGGTGCTAAAATCAGCGCCCCGCCCGAACCATCTTCTAAATGTGCTCTGGCAGCAAAGGATGTTGACCCACAAAATCCGTTTGAGACATCCCCACAAACTGGCCGCGAACGGGCTTGTGAAAACACCCCAGGCGGTTTCCCGCAGGGGTGCTGAAACCAGCGCCCCGCCTGAAACATTTCCACAGACTGCAATAAACGGCGGACGATGTTGAGCACGGGAACAGGCAATCCGCTTGAGACATCCCCACACATTGGCCGCTAGCGGGCCCGTGTGCACACCCCTTGGCTTTTCCCTTTGAGGGTGCTGAAACCAGCGCACCGCCTGAGATATCCTCACAAACTTGTCTATACGCAGACGGTGTTGGCCACCGAAACAGGCAAACCGCCCGATATATCCCCACAAACTGGCTGCGAACGGACCCGTGCAGTACCTCCTGGCGGCTCCACTCAGGGGTGGTGAGACCACCGCCCCGCCGTAGACATCCTCACAATTTGCTCTAAACGCAGACGGTGTTGGTCACCGAAACAGGCAAGAAACTTGAGACATCCCCACAAACTGGCCACGAACGGTCCCTTGCAATACTCCCTGGCGGCTCCCTTTTCATGGGTGCTGAAACCAGCGCCCCGCCTGTGACATCTTCACAAACTCCTGTCAACACAATCGATGTTGGACATCGCAACATGCAAACCGCTTGAGAGGCCGTGCGGCACCGCCGTGGCGGCTTCTCTTCAGGGGCGTTGGAACCAACACCCCACCTGAGCCACCCTCCGGATCTTTCGGAATATGAGGGGATGATTGCGACAGAGTCTTGGCATAAGTCAAACAGAGAGAGTTATGAGCATGAGTGAGTCTGAATGTGAACAACTCTGAGTAGTATGGGTGCGAAGGAATCTGAGTATGGACGAGGGGAGTCGGCGGCGCCAGAGTAATACTTACTCACTGCGTGGAGCTCCCCATATGTGTATCTATTTGCATGGACTGGGTGTGAGTGAGTATGACTGTATTTTTGATGAGTGCGAGTCTGAGCACAGGTGAGTTTGGGACATCCTCGCAATCTGCCCCCCTGGGGTGCGAAAGCCAGTGAGTATGAGTATAAGTATAGTAAGTACGAGTTTCAGTCTAAACGGGTCTGGCTACGAGTGAGTTTGACTACGAGTGTGTCTGAGGGTTGGATCTGACTGTGAGTGATTCTGAGCGTGAGTAAATCTGAATGTTAGTGCGCCTGAGTATGGCTATGATGGATATGAAACTGGCCCTGAGTGGGGGGTCTAAGTATGTACGAGCGAGTCTGACTACGAATGAGTCTGAGGGTGGGTGGGTCTAAGAGTGAGTGAGTCTGAGTGTGCGTAACGCTGGGTGTGAGTGAGTCTGAGTATGAGTATGATGAGTGCGAGTCTGAGTATGAGTGAGCCTGAGCACGAGTGAGTTTGAGCATAAGTGAGTTCAGGGCATCCTCGCAATCTGGGCCTTCTAGGAGTGCGGAAATCAGCGCCTCGCCATAGACATCCTCAGAATCTGCTTTGACAGCAGACGAGTCTGACTACCAAAACATGCAAACCGCTTGAGAGATCCTCGGAATCTGGCCCCCCCTGGGGTGCGAAAACCAGCGCCTCGCCTGAGACATCCTCAGAATCTGCTCCGAAAGCAGAGGATGTCGAGGACCACAACAGGCAAACCGCTTGAGACATCCCCGCCATTTGGGCGCGAACGGAGGCCGTGCAATACCCCTGGCGGCTCCCCCTCAGGAGTGCTAAAACCAGCAAGCCGCTCGAGACATCCTCAGAATCTGCTCCGAAAGCGGAGGATGTTGGGGGCCCAAACCGGCAAACCGCCTGAGACATCCCCATCACTTTGGCGCGAACGGAGGCCGTGCAATACCCCTGGTGGCCCCTAGAAGTGCTAAAACCAGCAAGCCGCTCGAGACATCCTCATCATTTGCTCATCGTCATCATCATCAACAACATCATCATCATCATACTCACCCATCATTCACCATCACCATCATACTCACATCACACTCTCACCATACCATGGTCATCACCATGACAACCATCATCATTGTCTAGTGCAGAGAGGGAGGAGGGGAGGGGTTCTCTTGGTCCGGCGCATTCGGAGAATAAGTATCCACTGCGTGGAGCTCCCCATATGTGCATCTATTCGCATGGACCTGCCCGCCGTGAGAGTCTAGGCGCAAGAGTTTTCGAATATAAGCGGGCTTGAGTTGTGACGGTCTGGTCATGAATCTATCTTCGAACGGATTGGAACGTCAATGAGTCTCGGTAGTACGAGCGCTTCTCTGCGCTTGGGCCTGGGGCCTCCTGGGGCCTCCAGAAACCTCCTGGGGCCTTCAGGAGCCTCTTGGGGCCTCCTGGGGCCTCTTGGGGTTCGAGTGGCCTCCTGAGGCCTCCTGGAGCCTCGCGTAGCCTCCTGGAGCCTCCTGGGACCTAGGGAGGATTCGTGCCCCAGGAGAAGCCCGATCTATAGGAACAGACGTACATAAAACATTGCGGATTGGAGCCACAGGAGAGGGGCAGTCTAAAGGAGCACACGTAGAACACCAAGGACTCGTGCCCCAGGGGAGGCCCAATCTATAGGAACAGACGTAAGACAGTTAGGATTGTAATTGTACACGCAGGAGAAGGACCATCTATAGAAACATACGTATAACATGAAGGATTCGTGCTCCAGGTGAGGCCCAATCTACAGGAGCATGCGTAAACCACAAGGGATTGGAGCCACTCCTGTTGCCTTCTGAGGCCTCCTGCTCCTGGGGCCTCTCGGGGCCTCCTGTTGCCTGGGCATCCTGGCGCTTCCTGTGGCCTCCTGGGGCCTCCTGTGGCTTCCTGAGGCCTCCTGGAGCTTCCTGGGGCCTCCTGGAGCCTCTTGGGACATCCTGTGGCCTCTTGAATCTTCCTGTGGCCTCCTGATGCCTCCTGGGACCTCATCTGGCCTCCTGGGGCCTCCTGAAGCCTGCTGGAGCCTCCAGTGGCATCCTGGGGAGAATAGGTGCGCACGAGTCTGGCCACCAAACCAGGCAAACCGATCGAGACATCCTCAACATCTGGCCCCCTCTGGGAGGCAAATGGGCGCCTCGCTTGAGACATCCTCCAAATCTGCTCCAAAAAGCGGAGGACGTTGGGGACCAAAACAGGCAAACCGCCTGAGACATCCCCGCCATTTGGGCGCGAACGGAGGCCGTGCAACACCCCTGGCCGCCTCCCCTTAGGAGGCGCCTCGCACGAGACATCCTCAACATCTGCTCCGAAAGCGGAAGATGTTGGGGACCAAAACACACAAACCGCCTGAGACATCCCCACCATTTGGGCGCGAACGGAGGCCGTGCAATACCCCTGGCGGCACCCCCTTAGGAGTGCTAAAACCAGCAAGCTGGTCGAGACATCCTCATCATTTGCTCATCATCATCATCATCATCATCATCATCATCATCATCATCAGCATCAGCATCAGCATCAGCATCAGCATCAGCATCATCATCATCATCATCATCATCATCATCATCATCATCATCATCATCATCAACATTATCATCATCACCATCATCAACCTCATCGTCATCATCACCATCATCATCCATCATCCATCATTCACCATCACCATCACCATCATCATTGTCTAGTGCAGAGAGGGAGGAGGAGAGGGGTGGTAGGTGGTCCGGCGCGGTCGGAGAATATCAATAACCCCATTCTTTGGAGATGGGGATCAAGAACCCCATCCTGTGGATATGGGGAACAAGAACCCCATTTTAGGATATGATGGGGAACAAGTTTAAAATAGTCCAGGGGCGATTTTCTTGTCTTTGTTTGACCATGTTTGAGCATGTGTTCCGTATGTTTAACTCTTCACCGAAAATCGGCCTGCAGTTTGACATGCCCGACCTAAATTTATTGCGAAGGCCTTACGGCCGATGCCGTCGACCCTTTAGGCAGCGACGACGAAGACAATGGAGGTAGAGGGGTCCAAGATGCCCTCAGATGGCTCGAAGACGGCGCCAGATGCCTGCAAGGTCGTCCGAAGACAGCTCAAGAGGCCTCCTCCAGGGTTCTGGAACGGCTCCAGGGAGTGCTAAGATAGGCAAAGAGCGCCCTCAAATGGCCCGAGAGGGTTCCAAGACGGCGTCAAGCGAGGTCCAACAGCGCCCGCAGTGACTGTCGAGAGTGCCGCCAGAGGCTGCCAAGAGAGTTTAAAAATTGCGAAAGGTCTCCAAGGAGCCTCAGGATAGGGGCCCGCAGACGGCCCCAGAGGGCCAACGGAGCCCCGGGACGCAGGAGGATGAGAGGCGGGGGGCTGCGCATCCGAGATGGGATCCCCCCCCGGAGTTGCCCCGGGACCCCCCCCCAGGCGGGAAGGGATCAAAGGGCCCGTAGACGGCCCCAGAGGGCCAACGGAGCCCCAGGACGCAGGAAGATGAGAGGCGGGGGGCTGCGTATGCAGGGGGGGATCCCCCCCTGGAGTGAGGGGGGACCCCCCCCCGGGAGTGAGGGGGGACCCCCCCCCCGGCCGGGAGTGAGGGGGGGACTCCCCGGGGGGACCCTTCCCCGGGAGTTGCCCCGGGACCCAGCGGGGAAGGGATCAGGGGAAGGGGCTTCCCTTCGACTGAAGGACGACGTTGTTCAATTTTTGTGTGGACTTGTGTAGGGAGCCCTCGGAAAGCAGAAGAGGCGACGACGCTGTGGGGAAGACGGAAAAGCCTCTCCCGCACGCCGACAGGGTCGGCGGATCACGGGAAGCGCAAACGAGGAACGAGGAGCGTGGACCGTTTGACGGGAAGCGTCTTCGAGGAATGAGAAGCGAGCTGGACGTTTTGGCTGAATCCTCCTCATATCAGTAAGAGATCTCTTAACTATAGGGGGTGGCGGGGTGCACGGTGTACCAGGCTTAGCGGATTCCTCGGGATGGCGATTTTATGTGAGACATCCTCACAACAAATTAGATCATCGCGACATCGCGTTTAACAAAAACAAGCGTTTCGCTCGAGACATCCTCGAACAGTTGATGACAGCGAAATGTCGCCGTCTGTGAAAAATTGCGTTTCGCTTGGGACATCCTCGAAACAATGAGATGACGACTGAAGTCTTTAACTAACTCTTATGTTAAGAATTGCGATTTCGCTAGGGACATCCTCAGAAAACGAGTGGCAGCACGGCGGACCAGAACGAAGAGCACGGCAGAAAATTTGCATTTCGCTAGGGACATCCTCAACAAAATGAAATGTCCTCAACGTCGTCTTGGTATCGTTCTCGAAGTGCCTCAAGATGAGGAAATGAGAGGCCAAAAAGCACGTCAAGATGGCTGTCAGAACGATTGGGTGACTTCTGAAAATAGCGATTTCGCTAGGGACATCCTCAAAAATGAAAACATACACCAGCATCGACTTGAAAACTGTTGTTCTTACATATTTTTGACTTTGCTTCTGAAAAGGCTTCCAGACGGCCCAAGGCAGCCTTCAAAAAATGTCGATTTCGCTAGGGACATCCTCAAAACATTGATGCGTGCGACATCGCATCGTAATGATTTTAGGAGGGCATCAGGAATCAGGAAGCAACAGAAGGCCACAACATGGCCCCAAGAGCGCCCTTAAGGTTGCTGAAAATAGTGATTTCGCTAGGGACATCTTCAACAACAAAAACAAGTCGAACAACATCGTTTTGAAAACTGCTGTTTTAACATCGTCTGGGGATCGCTCCTGAAAAGGCTTCTAGATGGTTCCTGCCAGTCATTTAAAAATGACGATTTCGCTAGGGACATCCTGAAACAATGAGTGTGTGTAACATCGGACTGTAACGGTTTTGTAAGGCATCAAGAAGGCCCCCAAAGGCCCCAAACAAGCCCAAATTTGACCCCCAGGAGCGCCCTCGAGACGATCCAAAATGGAGATTTCGCTTGAGACATCCTTACAAAAATGAAATGCTCACAACATCGATTTCATCAAAAATGAGCGTTTCGCTTGAGACATCCCTTAAACATGGGAGCCCGCGAATTCGACAGATGTTCAAAAACTAGCGTCTCGCCTGAGACATCCTAACAAAAATGATATCTCGGAGTGGCGGTTTCAATACCTCCCATGTTTAACAACGCGCTCTCGCTGCATACATCCTCAACAAAAAAATGGCGGAGCATGGCCAGCGAAACAAGTGCTCCTTCGCTCTTGACGTCTATTCTGCCGTGCTCTGGGTCTAT
>CAUYUJ010018850.1:55000-75000 GCA_963575745.1 Prorocentrum cordatum
TTGGGGCCTAATCTGCCGTGCTCCTGTTTTTTTCTGCCGTGCTCCTTCGCTCTTGGGGCCTATTCTGCCGTGCTCCTGGTCATTCTCTGCCCTGCTCCTGAGCTTTTGGGGTCTATCCTGCCGTGCTCCTCGTCTTTCTCTGCCGTACTCCTTCGCACTTGAGGCATATCCAGCCCTGCTCCTTAGCTCCTGGGGTCTATTCTGCCGTGCTCCTGGTCATTTTCTGCCGTGTTCCTTCGCTCTTGGGCTGCCGTGCTCCTGGTCTTTTTCTGCCTGCTCCTTAGCTCTTGAGGACTATTCTGCCGTGCTCCTGGTCATTTTCTGCCGTGCTCCTTAGCTAATGGGGTGTATTCTGCCGTACTCATTTGCTCTTGGGGTCTATTCTGCCGTGTTCCTTGTCTTTCTCTGCCGTGCTCCTTCGCTCTTGGGGCCTATTCTGCCGTGCTCCTGATCTTTTTCTGCCGTGTGCGCCCAGAAGCTCTGCCTAAACGACCACCGCGACGATCCGCACGGCAGATACAGGAACACGGCAGAACACACAGAGCACACAGAGGCACGGCAGAACACAGAAGCACGGCAGAACAGGAGCACGGCAGAACACACAGGAGCACAGCAAAACACACCCCGCACGCACGCCGACACGCGCGCCACGGCATACTTGCGCGGCATAACCCTCAAAAATGGAGCCGGCGTTGGCTCCAGGCCGCCTTCGTGTTGAGATCGCTCTTGGAGCGCCCGAGAGAGTCCCTAGAAGGCCACAGGACGGCTCCATAGGGCCCGCCGTACGGCCCAAGAGGCCTCCATTAGCACTCCCAAGAGGGTCCAAGACGCCAAAATCGTCAAATTCCTTTTGGGAAAACGTGCATTTTTATCATACACGACTTTCTGGTCTTCACGGCGTCGACGACGGTCCGCGAGTCCCCCAAGAGCGCGCCGCGAAGGTCCAGGAGATTTTCAAGAAGCGCCGAAGACGGCCCAACAGGCCGCCAAGGCGGCCCAAGAGGCTCCCAAGAAGGCCCAGAAGGGCCCCAAGAGGGGCCCGGGAGGGAGAGCCGGAGCCGAAAATCGGAGCCTCCCGCCCGAAGACAGCCCTAGGAGGCCCCAAGAGGCCTCCAATGGCACCCCCAAGAGGGCCCAAGACGCCAAAATCGTCAAATTCCGATGGGAAAAACGTACATTTTTATCATATACGACTTTCTCGTCTTCACGGCGTCGAAGACGGTCCAAGAGTCCCCCACGAGCGCCCCGCGAAGGCCCAAGAGATTTTCAAGAGGCGCCCAAGACGGCCCAAGAGGGCGCCAAGACGGCCCAAGAGATTCCCAAGAAAGCCCAAAACGGCCCCAAGAGGGGCCCGAGAGGGAGAGCCGGAACCGAAAATCGGAGCCTCCCGCCCAAAGACGGCGCTAGGAGGCCCCAAGAGGCTTCCGATAGCACTCCAAAGAGAGCCCAAGACGCCAAAATCGTCAAATACCAATGGGAGAACGTACATTTTTATCATATACGTCTTTATCGTCATCACGGCGTCGAAAACGGCGCAAGAATCCCCCAAGACCGCCCCGCGACGGCCCAAGAGATTTTCAAGAGGCGCCCAAGACGGCCCAAGAGGGCGCCACGACGACCCAACAGGCTCCCAAGAAGGGCCAAGAGGGCCCCAAACAGGGGCCCGAGAGGGAGAGCCCGAACCGAAAATCGGAGCCTCCCGCCCAAAGACGGCCCTAGGGCGCCAAGAGGCGTGCAAGAGGTCCCAAGAGGCCCCCGAGAGACCCTCCAAGACGCACCAAAAGGCCCCCAAGAGACCCAAAAGAGGCCCCAACAGGCCCCAGAACGCCCCGCGAGAAGCCTTGCAAGAGAGCCCTGCGAACCTCCGCTTCGTCTCATTCCCAATACCCCCGCACACTGGCGAGATGGACCGAAGGCCACTAGATACTCCACCTCCTTATCCCGAATTCGGGCTACACGGCCTCAGGGCCGCTCAAGAGGGCTCGGATACAGGGACCCAAGAGGGCTTCATGTTACAGGCCTCTTCGACCATCTTCGGGTTCTCTCCGGTCGTGTTCAACATCAACATATGTTTGGCCGTCTTGGAGCATCTTTGAGTGCCCAGAGGCGGCTGGAGGCATCCAGTGCATTCCCCGGAGGGGTGAGGGATCTAGTCCGTCTGACCGGATCCCCCCCCCCCGCAAGCTGGCCGGACCGAGTGCTCGCGGGAAGAGTCTGAGAGGGGCACCAGTCTCACATGCCGAGTGGACCCCAAAGGGACGGCGGATAGTTCGTGATCTTGGCGGTGGACGCGAGGGCCGCGTGGCAACTGGCCGTCGGCGCAAAATGCAAGTAATAGCGGCCGTTCGCGCACACTCATAATTCAACCTAAGTTAGCTTTCTGGAAGCGTTTGGAAGGTAAGCCTAGGCGAAAGTTAGTGGGATACCCGAACAGAAAATCTAGACTAACAGAGTAGACGAGCTTTCGATGACTCTGAGGACGGTCGACCTGGGAACTTTGAGTGAGCCCATCATTGAAGACCTGACACTCGTACAGACAACTTCCTCTAGGCCGAAGATCATATCTACGACTCAGGAAACTTTGAGAAACTTGCTCAGGCGGGCCCAAGAGGCTCCAAAGACTGCTCAACGACGGACCAAACGAGGACCCCAGGACTTTCGAGAGCAGCTGGCACAGGAACCACGAAACAACCCCGAGAGGATTCTGAAAGCCACCCCTAAGGCTTCCAGAGCACCATTGCTACGCAAACACTTTCGAAGACGCCCCCAAGTACGCCAAGACGCACCAACGACATCTGCACACCCGCCCGATAGAAGTAACACCTTCCTTGCGGGGCACGAGCCAACAGGGCCCCAAGACGGCCGAAGAGTGGCCCAAGACGGCCCATGAGAGCCCAAAATGACCCCGAAAGGAGCCCCAGAAGAGAAAGTACGAACCGACAATTTGAGCCTTCCGTCCCAAAAGGGCCGCACGAGGCCCCAAGAGGCCCCAAGAGGTCCCAAGTGGCTTCCAAGAAGCCCCCCAAGAGGCTCAAAATACTCCCAAGAGGGTCCCAAGACGGCCCTGCAACGGCCCAAGAGAGCCTCACGACGGCCCCAGAGAATTCAAGGGCGGCCACGAGAAGCCTCAAGTGACCCACCAGGCTTTGGCGCCAAGAGGCCCACAAGAGGCCTCTAGGTATTTCCCCGGCAATTTTTGCCACAGCGCTCTTCGCGTTGCCCTCATCGTCATGTTCGCCGTTCTCGTGGTCGTCGGCAGCCACGAAGGGCCCTGGTCCTCCCAAACCGCCCTTCGCGTCGTGACCCCCAACCAAGCTTAAAAGCGCCCCGAAACGCCGAACGGTCGCTCCAAAACGCCCAAGGCAAGCAAGCTTAAAAGCGCCCCCGAACGCCGAACGGTCGCTCCAAAACGCCCAAGGCGGAACCAAAACGGCTCCAAGACGAACCGAACCAGGACCCCAGGACTTTCAATAGCAGCTCTCACAGGAACCGCCAGACAACCCCGAAAAGATTTTGAAGAACCCACAAAGGCATCCAGAGCACCATTGTGACGCAAACACTTTCGAAGACGCCCCTAAATAGCCGTTGTTCGCTCAAGCGTTCCAGTTTTGACGTCCCCATGTGATGCTTCACCTGCAACGCGCGTTCGAACATTCGCTTCCCGTTCTTGTCTGGTCAGGTTTCTCTCTCTCTCTCTCTCTCTCCTTCTCGCTCACCCGTTTTTTGTCCCTCTTCGACTGCGCGAGCGCAACATCTGATCGCGTAGTTATCAGCCAGAAGTTGGCTGATAAGGCTTCCGGGTGTTGCAACTTCACCTCGTATTTCTGTTCCTGCTCCTTCATCCCTCTTTACTGCCCCTCGTTCCGACCAGTTCCTCGTCGAGCCTGGGGCCTCTGTTCATTACACTGGTGTCCTGTGAATCGTGCAACAAGGGCAATCGCATTCTGGATAAGCTCCTCGTGTCACATAATAATCATGGGCTGGATACGACGCAGGGAACAATTTTTAATTTGACTGTGCCTTCGACAGTGGCCGACCGCCCGCATTCTGTACAATCGAACCATGGCACACGGCGTTGGCCATGACGCCTGTCGAAAGCCTGCATACACAAGTGCACGGCACCCAGTATGAGGCTTTCCGGGTGGCCGCGTTGTGAGTTGCCAGCCTCCCTGGAGCTTCCTTTGGAGCCAGGCGGGGCGAATTCGTGTTGCCCGGCTGCCTTGGTCTTGCCTAGGCTGGCCGCCAGCGGTTGCTCGGACTTGTGCGCCACCTGAGGTGCAAGCGGACGGATAGTTCGGGGGGGTATGATGGGGAGGTCGAGGAGGAGGACGAGGAGGAGGAGGACGAGGAGGAGGAGGAGGACGAGGAGGAGGAGGAGGACGAGGAGGAGGAGGAGGAGGAGGAGGAGGAGGACGAGGAGGAGGTTCGTGCCCGTGCGCCAGGGTTTCAGCGCCCACTCCTCTGAAGCTGGCAGCCCACTGCGTGTGCACGCCCGCCCTCCGCGGGCGCAGCGGGCCCCGCGTCGGTGCCGGCGGGGGCAGGCTTACGGAGGCCGGTGCGATTTTTTTGCCCGCGTCCTCCTCCTCCTCCTCCTCGTCGTTCTCCTCCTCCTCCTCCTCCTCCTCCTCCTCCTCCTCTCTCCTCCTCTCTCCCTCTTCTCCGCCTTCTCCTCCTCCTCCTCCTCCTCCTCCTCCTCCTCCTCCTCCTCCTCCTCCAGGCCGGTGCGATTTTTTTGTCCGCGTCGTGGGAGGATTTCGCAGCGCGGGCGCATCACCATTGCAACAGAGGGGGATGTCACGGTGCTCCCTAACCGCTTCGTTTCTGGCGTCGTTCGCAGCCTCCAGGCCGGTGCGATTTTTTTTTGCCCGCGTCGTGGGAGGATTTTGCAGCACGGTCGCATCCCCATCGCAACAAGGGGGGAGGTCACGGTGCTCCCTAATCGCTTCGTTTCCGGCGTCGCTCGCAGCCTCCAGGCCGGTGCGATTTTTTTTTGTCCGCGTCGTGGGAGGATTTTGCAGTTTTGCGTTATCACGCCAGCTCAAGCGCGGGCGCATCCCCATCGCAGCAAGTGGGAGGTCACGGTGCTCCCCAATTGCTTCGTGTTCGGCGTCGTTCGCAGTCTCTTCTCGCGTTGACCTCCTGTACGAGTTGGAGGGAGGGCATTGGATATGTTTAGGGGTTCTACAGTAGTCGCAGGGTAAGGATCAAGGGGTCACATGGTTCTTCTGCATGCCGATGTGCAGAATGCGTTCACAATTGTATATGTTCGGACAGCCCAGACTGGCTTGTCGGCGGAACGAGTTCTGCACCACAGAGACTGCGCAATGATAGTGCTGATAGTTTCTTGCGTGGCATCTTGAGGGGGCACGGCCCCAAAGATGCGCCCAAGAGACCCCTAGTGGCCCTTCATCGCACATGTTTAGATCGGCACAGCCTCTAGCAATATTGGCCGCTTCTTTTTCCCTTGCATCAGCCAGACAACAGTCGATCAGCTTGGATCAAGGCTTCATGAGCAGGGCTGCCTAACACTGTAACCTTTCTGAGGTCATACCTGTGGCGCACCGATGCCTTGATGGACCCTGCTTGGCGGTTTGGCGTCCCTGCCAATGTTTGTCTGGCCGGCTTTTTGCGCTTCTGCTTGTGCTTGATCGTTTCGTGGCTCGGAGCTGACCTGTATTGACATGGTCGAAAAAACATATCATGGCTTGGCGCCAGGTTCTTTGGAGGGTCAGTGGATCGTCTTCGAGAGGTCCGGGCCGGTCTGGAGTCGTGGCTCCATGTCTGGCTCCTTGGGCTCCCCGAAAAGCTCCACAGAAGGCGGGGCTGATGGAGAGCACCCGCTGGCTCTGCTTTCAACATCGCCTTCTCAGAGCAGAAACGGGTCTCCCGCTTGATACTTTCTGAAAGCGACGACGCCCCAAAGTGGGGGCGGGGGGGCTTCTGCGGCCCCAGAAATCAAAGAGTCGACACCGAATGTGTACTCCCGATGGTTTTTCTCGCGGGGGGGGGAAGGGGGGGGGGGCATTTTCTAGATTTCGGGGCCGCCTATGAATGAGGAAGGCCATCGCTACAGCGGGAGCACGATTCGGAACTTCGGAACAAGCGGAAGCCCGAAAATGCGGCCAGCGCTTCAGCGGGAGCAGCATTCTGAAACATCCAACGAAACACAGTGCGCGGAGGGGAGCCGGATATCTTCCCGACTTCGTCAGGGGAGAGAGGAGAGTAGCATTCACATTGTGTAATACTTGTGGAAGAGGAGGAGGAGGAGGGGGAAGGGAAGGAGGAGGAGGAGGAGGAGGAGGAGGAGGAGGAGGAGGAGGACGAATCAGAAAATGCTCACCAGCGAGACCCTGGAGCACGCGGACGGGAGCTGGGCCGCGACGGCGGCCCGCGTCGACGCGTCCCTGACGCTGCGGAGGGCTGGCCTCCTGACGGTGCTGCAGCCGCTCGCCGCCGCGGTCTGCCCGGTCGACCCGGCCCGGGGCGCCCCAGGTGCCATCGCTCCAGGCTCACGTCGGGCATGTCCCTCTACAGCTTCGGGGGTGGACAGAACCCCCAACAGTGACACGTCGACTAGTGAATTGTCCGTTCTCGGTTTTCGAAAGGGCGCCGTGGCCGTTATTTTCCAGGCTTGCGCCCGCCAGGCTTGGGCCTCAGGTCGTTTTCACTAAACCACGTTTTACTAAAGGGAGGTCTGTCCATCCCCAGCTCTACAGGGGGAATATTCAAACACAGGCAACAAACAGTCAGGGGACGATGCTCGATGCTGTTTTTTGCAGTTGCTTGCGCATGCTGTGGCCATGCTTAGTTTCTCTTCCTCGATCCGCCCGTAGGCGGACATGCCCGACCCAACTCTAGGCCTCCCAGGTGGGGCTGGAGCAGATGGGGTCAGAGAGTTCCGCCGCATCGCCGATGTATCGGCGATGCGGCTGGATGCGGAGCCCGATTGTCTCCGCGCCGACGTGGCTGATGCATAATTAGCTGACGTCGCCAATGCATCGCCGATGCATCGGCGATGCATCGACGATGGGGCGCAATCCTCCGACTCCGTCTACGCCGACCCTATCTTGAAGCCTCTAAGAACTCGGGGGCGTCCAAGAAAGGGGGGGCTGTGGGCGACGCGCACGACGTGCGGCTGGACGTTGTCGAATCTCTCCGTCGGTTCCTGGAGGCTTTCGCGCCTCGGGATGCGTGCCCGCAGCCAGACCTCGCCGGGAAGGTCCCAGGGGTGCCCGAGTTGTCCCCAGCGGCCGCAGGAGACCCGAGGTACGCCCCGAAGACCGAGTGACCCTTCGTCAGAGGGACCTTTTGGCGTGGGCCCACAAAGGGTCCCCACAGCGATGGCGTCCACGCTTGGATTGAGGCCCCTGCGCGGCCCCCTCAGCCGCGCACCAGAGGTCACTCTTGCCTGGGGGTCGCTCTGGCGCGTGGCCGGGTCAGGACCACGGGTGTGTGGATATCACGGCAGGGGTCATGCGATCTCGCCGGAGTTCAGGAACCCCCCTCTTCCAATGCGTTCCCTGGCATCCCCTCGTCCGCGCACATGCCTCGGGCCACGGCCCGGGTTCCATGAGCTCGGATGGGATCGAAACCGAGGTCAACGGTAGGGGTGCGAAGATAACCGCGCCTCGTGCGTCGCGGGCGGGGCAGCAGAATGTGTGCCCTTCCCCATGGGATGGCGGAGCGAGGGCGCGACGATAACAGCGCCTCGCGGGGGGGGGGAAGCGAGAAACTAGGCGACCTAGGAAGGAGGGAGCCGCGGACGCGCCGCCAGAAGGTTTTCTGCAGTTTTCTGCTTGTCTGGTTATGGCTTCGGGATCCAGGTCGGTTTCCATGAGCTGCCCCTCGTCGACGGCGTTCTGGGGATGCCGCCTGAGGCTCGAGCTGTGGATTGAATGCTGGTCTGAGGGGATCGCGGTGCGCGCCCACGCAGCTAGGGCTGGGCCCCCAGGGGGCCAGCCACTCCCTTCCGATCCGCCCTGGCTGACCCCGGCTTGAAGGCCACTCAGAGCCCCCCCATCCCTCCTTCTTCTCCTCCCCCTCCTCCTCCTCCTCCTCCTCCTCCTCCTCCTCCTCCTCGTGGCCGGTTCGGGGTCGCTACACGCGGCCCTGGCTGACCCCAGTCAGGCGCTGACAGGGGTTGCTGGGCCGACTGTCCACCACCACTACCATGGGCAGCAGAGGCAGGAGGAGGAGAAAGAGGAGAAGGGCCCTCCCATCCTCCCCTCTCCCCCGTCCAACTTCTTGTGCGGCAGTGGAAGAGTGGGCCATCAGGGGTCGGCACCTCCACGGTGTCCGAACCGCGCCCCCCGTCGCTCATCCAGGGGAGATCGGCGGCGTGCAGAGGCAGGCGGCGCGCGGCGGGGGGAGGCGCTCCGAGAAGGCATGGGGTGCTCGTCGGGGGCCCTCGTGGCGTGTCGGGGAGGCCTCACGTCAAAGCCTCGGGCCCCTCCGGAGAGGCCCCTCCACTCGCCTCCTCTTAAGGAGGAGGAGGAGGAGGAGGAGGAGGAGGAGGAGGAAGTGGAGGAGGAGGAGGAAGTGGAGGAGGAGGAGGAACTGGAGGAACTGGAGGAGGAGGAGGAGGAAGTGGAGGAGGAGGAAGTGGATGAGGAAGTGGAGGAGGAGGAGGAGGAGGCCGCTCCTCCCCGGCGCCGCGCGCCGCCAGCGAGGATCGAGGACCGAGGTCGTCAGACGTTCTTGGTCCTTGGCTCTGTCTGTGCCGCGGAGACCCTTTCCTGTCAGGGTATGAGGCGTTCCGAGAGCTGCCGTGCCTTCGAGGATCGAAGGGGTTCTCATCTCTTCCTCGGCCGAAGGCGGCGGAAGGAAAACGAGGCCCGCTTCCAAGGTATGAGGCGTTTCGGAAGGGCCTTGCCTTCCAGGATCGAAGGAGTTGTCGTCTCTTCCTCGGCGGAAGGCCGGTGGAAGGCGGCGGAAGTAAAGCGAGGCCGCTTCCGCCGGCGGAAGCCAGCGGAAGCTCGGCGAAGCAGGCGGAAGCAAAAGCCGACCTCCCAAGAGATGACAACATATTGGGGTTCAGGGTTTCCGGAATCCGCCACATGTGACGCCCTTGTCCCGTCCCCACTGTGACCAACCTTCGCGAAGCATCATCATGTAACGGCCGATCCCCCCGTGAGATCCCGCATCCCCTTATTTCAGAGCGTGAATTACCTACCCCGCTTTCGCTTCCAGGCCAAACCAAGTCATACCACGCGCCTCCTCGTCAAGTGGCCTGACCAGTACAGGCCGTAGTTTGGCATCGTTTGGTATCTCTTGGAAGCGAGGGTGGTCAAAAGCGAGGTAGGTTTGTTTGCCCCCTATTATTCCAAGGTGCCGATATGATGGCATGGATCTACCAGAAGCACCAAAGCACACTGGGATATCACTGCTCGGCTGCGAGTGGTTGCGCCTCGCCGTCGGATATGCAGCTGGCGTCGGGCTACGCCGCATTCGTGCGCCAGGGCACGCGCGTGCTCATCATCGACCACTGCGTGCCGCTTGTGGAGGCAGATTCCGGCTCCGTGCGCATGTGGGAGATGATGCAGATACTCGTTGACATGGGGTACGCCGTGACGCTTCAGCCCGATTGTCCCAAATCTTTTGCGAGGACTGCGGTGCCTCTCCTTGCGCTCGGCATTCAGGTGTTGGCCCCTGGGTCCTTCAAGGCAATGGCCGGAGCTCGTGGAACCAGTGACGTCAGCAACAGCGTGCCTTGCCCGTGGGATCTCATACTCATATCGCGGCGAGGCGTGTTCGCCAACAACATAATGAGTGTGGACAGACTTTGCCCCAGGGCTCCACTCATCTACGACACAGTGGATTTGCATTTTGTCAGAGAGCGGAAGGGAGTGGAGTTAGCTTTGAAGCAGGGCGACCACAGCAATATTCCGATTGGCGACGTGTACAGGGACCCGGTCGAGCTTGGTATTCAGCAGGCAGAGCAGATCTTGGAGGAAGGCGAACGAAGGTGAGCCTGGCCAGATTCTCCCTCTCATTCCCGCACTTTGAGATCACATCGTTTTAGCGATCTCGGAGGCCTAGACTTCGATTTGCTTTGAGACGGCTGGGGAATCAAACAACAGTCAGTTTAGTTTCTGGGATCAAACACGGTTCCGATCCGATGTTGATCTTGATGTTGTTTGTTCGTTTCGAGTGCCGACCTGAATCCCACAGGCATTTATTCCGATCTGGTCTGATTAGCGGGCTTCAAGTTCGCATATTTCGATTTCGATGTAAAGTATTATTCGGCCAATGTGGGCGCCGATTCCGACTACGTGCGGAGCTCGTGGAGGCTCTCATTCCGACGACTTGACCCATCAGATTACGATTCTCGTCAATCACCGTTCCTCTTTCCTCCCTCTTCTTTCTCTCTTCCAGGTCCGCGACCTGAGTCTGGGGGGTCTTGCTGGTCAAGCGACGTCACCATGAAGGGGTCCTGAAGGAATGGGATCCTGATGAGGTTTTTGACCGTTTCGGCTTCCGTGAGTGCCCATGGCCCCTGAAAAGTCAAAGCTCGTTGCACGTCTCAGGGTTTAGGACCCGCTTCTCCCAGGACCTTAGAACGAAGCTCCCGGCCTAGGGCCCGCTTCTTTCAGGACCCAAGGGCTTTCGTTTGTTCTTTGCCGAACCGTGAGCAGCCACTGGCGTAGGCGGTGGGTAGAAGTTCGCTTCCTGAGAGCCTCTGCCATTTCAAATTGGGCCTCTTCAGACGCAAGCGGCCACAGTTTATCATCCATGTTCGGTAACACTCCAGTTGACAGCAGGAAGGATGTAACACGACGAGACGCAGCGTTGTAGTCGATTCGCATGCTCAGTCGGACCGCTCCAGGCTGCGTCAAGTGTTGTTGCAGGGGGTGTTGTTTCCGAGATCTTGCCGCAGTTGCGGGACAGGGCTCTTCCATGCACAGCCCACAGTGCCATATTGAGTCAACGCGCCTAGTAAGGACGCGCGCCTTCATCTAGGGTACCCTTGTGTCTTTGCCTCTGAGGCTCGTCCTTGCCATTATCACTGGTCGGCCTCCAAGGGTCTTGCGTCCTTATCACCCGTCCTTAAAATACGTTTTGGCTGTAGAAGCTCGAGGCACTCGATCGGTGGGTGACGAACTTCAGCGCCCGGGCCCTCGCTCCTCCTCCCACCGTCGGCACGCTTCCGCGGTCCATGCATTTCTGAGGAGAAGGAGGAGGAGGACGACGACGAGGACGACGAGGAGGAGAGGAGGAGGAGGAGGAGGAGGAGGAGGACGAGGACGAGGACGAGGAAGAGGAGGGCCACTCCGCGATAACGCGGAGTTCTCACGGACAGGACGTCTGAGCCAGAGTCCCCCCGCTTTCCAGCACGGTGTTTGTGCTGTGATCCGCGCGTGTTCTGCTTGGCGGGGTGCTCTTCTTCCTCCTGGGTGTCGACCTGGTCAAGTGGCGCGTCCTCCCCTGCAGTGCTCAAGGCTGGTGTTCGCGATGTGCCGTTGACGGCAACACCATCTCCTTCGCCTTCCGGGTCTTCGCCCTCGGTCCTTGTCCGCGGCGTACTTTTTCCTGCACATCCACTTCGGCACCGCCTGCACCCCGGGTGCCGCCCGCTCCGGCCGCCTGAGGCCCCTCCGTCCTGTGCCCTGTCTCCCTAATGAAAGCTGTGCGTAGCCCGCCTGGCTTTTAGCGGAAGAGGTTCGCTCTTGCCCCGCACATAAAGAAATGTTCTGCTCGGAGGCACACCTTCCCTTCTCGGCGCCGGGAGGAGAGGAGGACGGAGGAGGGAGGACCGGTCCGGGGAAGAAGGCCACGGTGGCGGCGGCCATCTCGGCCAAAGGTTCTTCTGTATCTTTTTGGGGCCCACTGGGTCTGTCAGGGCGGATCTGCCGGGCCCGGACAGGGTCGCCCGATGACCGCAGCGCAGCCAGACGCCTGGGGGTGGGTGCCCACCCCACAGAGACATTTGGCCACAATAGGTCGGAGTTCCCCTATGTCCTTTCATCTCAAGGGGAAAAAGACAGGAGGAGAACGATCATTGGGGGGATGTGCGGCCTGGTTGCTACTGCGCTGTGATTGTGCACGCTGTGCCCGTGTGTGTCCCACTGGCCCGAGTCAGCGCTCACAGCGGGCAACATTCCAGCGATTGCGTCGGCGAAGTTGATGTCCAACGGCCTCCGAGACGCCCTGGCAGATCCGCGAGTGGAATGCCATGGCCCTGTAGGATGTGTCTACTGCGCTTGATCCGCATACGTAGGACAGGGAATTCGAAAGGACCTGAGGTGCCTTCACTCAGTGCCAACTGCACGCTTGCGGATCACCACCGATAGTATCATGTTGCTCCAACCTACTTTAGCCTCGATCACCAGAAAGAATTTCGAGCGCCGGGTTTTCACGTGTCGGGCCCTGGGAGACACTCACTCGCCCGACACTGTTTCGACACCGTTTCGACACCCTTTTGACCCTTTTTCGGGTGCTCGAAACTATTTCTGGGATGCGGTCCTTAAGTAGGATGAGAACAACCTAACGATAGTACCGAAGAGAGTCCTATTCCCCAAGCAGTGCTCTCACGCGTAGGGCTCTTATAACTCCTGGCCTGGAAGGAGCCGTCGTGCCCGTGGGTCGGTCTGGCGGCTATGATGTGGACGCCGCCCCGTCGCCCCGTCGCCGCCCATCGTCGCCGCCCACCGTCTGGGCCTACTAAGTCGGTCTGGCGGCGATGTGGCCGCCGTCCCCCGACGGCGCCCTCCTCCTCCTCCTCCTCCTCCTCCTCCTCCTCCTCCTCCTCCTCCCCCTCCTCCTCCTCCTCCTCCTCCTCCTCCTCCTCCTTCTCCTCCTCCTCCTCCTCCTCTTGCTGCCGCTCCACCACTCGTCCTCGCCCACATCAGCTCCTTTTCCTCGCTCTCCGAGATTCCCTCCCTCCTATCCTTCGTCCTCCACTCGGCGCCTCTCGGGAGCCCCCGGAGGCCCCCGGGAAGGGCCGGGGACCGCCCGGGCTTTCGAAGACTGCTGAAAACCGCCGCAGGGGAGGGGCACAATTTCCAAGGCCACCAGGGATGGTGCGAACGACCACCATATGCAGAGCCTCAAGGACCAAGAAGGTGCATGGCGCGAAGCGCCATTGGTGTCTTATATATATATATATATACACACAAGACTGCAGTGGCGTTTCGCGCCATGCACCTTGGTTCTTGAAGTTTGGTGTGCAGGCGGAATGGCAGGAAGGTCAAGCCGACAATTTAGCGATAATTCTTTGTTGCGTTTTCCAGCATCGCCGCTAACATGATGTTATTCGTTATCCTTCATCCATGCTTGTTTTTCCTCATTATCGCCATACCCTGCGCATTTTCCCTATCCTCTTCAGCTCTTTTTGCAGAGGCTCCTCCTTGGAGAGCCTCTGGGGGCCTCAGGCTTTCTTAAGGCCTTCTGGAGTCCTCCTGGGCGTGTTCTGGAGGTTCTGGGGGCTTCCTCGGGCCACCCTGCCTCCAACCGCGTTCTCCCTGAACGCTCGGGTCACGATTTGGAATGCTTTGGAGGGTGTCTTGAGGCTGTCTTGGGCCGCCATGGTGCTCTCCTAGGGCCATCTTTGACCCCTGTTGTGCCGTTTTAAGGCTCTCTTGGACTGCCTGGAAGCCCTTCCGGATGGTTGTGGGGCGATTTTGGAGCCTCCCAGGCGGCTCGGACGCCTGGAAGACTGCCGTATTGGAGCGTCGGGAAGCCGAAAAGAGGAGAACCCCAAACATTCACCGAAAAACACGCCGAAAATCAATGATGTTTGCCTCTTGGGGTCTTCTTGGGAGTGCTCTTGGAGGCTTTTTGAGGCCTTTGGGGCCGTCCTGGAGGCCTCTTGGACCATCTTGAGGTCACGTCGGCCACTCTTGGAGCGCCCTTGTGCTGTCTTGGGGGTCTCTTGGACGTCTCCGATGACCCCCCTGATCGCCCTAGGTGTGCTGGGAAGGCTTGGCAGAACGTTCTGCGAGGCCCGGGGGGCCGCTTCGAGGCCCGTCCGGAGGGTCCCAAAGCCCCAGATCCCGGGAGCCCAGTTTTTTTTTGGGGGGGGCGGGGGAGGTTCCCCCCGCCGGGGCTTGTAAACATATAGGAAGAGAGGAATATACACATGCATACATACAGACGTATGTGCATACATATATATATATACACATAATGTATATGTATGCATATATATATGTATATATATATATATATATATATATAATCCACAAGCAGTGGGTGCCCTGAGGGCGCGATACGTGGCTTTCCGAAGTGCTTGGGCTGGGTTCCTCGGTGAGGCCACGTCGGCGCCCGCTCGCCCGCTCGCGGGGTTCCCCGAGGATTCGCCGCGCCGGCGCCCGTGCCCGGCTCGCGGGCGCCGCGTGGGCGCCCCGTGCGCCGGGTGGGCTTCCCGAGGATGCTCTCCCCCTCCTCCTCCTCCTCCTCCTCCTCCCTCCTCCTCCTCCTCCTCCTCCTCCTCCTCCTCCTCCTCCTCCTCCTCCTCCTCCTCCTCCTCCTCCTCCTCCTCCGGGGAGGGCTTCTGAGAAGCACCCCTGCTTCCTAGAAGGCGCGGGCTTCATCTGCAGATGTGAGGCCGGAGCCTGCGAAGGAGCAGCCTCCTCCCAAGAAGCCCTCCCCCCTCGCTCCACCCCCTCGTGCGCGCCGCCAAGATTCGCCGCGTTGGCGCGGGTTCCCGCTCGTGGGTTCCCTGTGGGCGCTCCGTGCGCTTACACATGAATTACACAACGCAGCTTACACCGCATGGCTTGCGCCACATGGCTTCCGATGCAGACCTCGCACCACATAGCCCACCCACAACACACAGCTCACGGTACACAGATCGCTTACATCACACAGCTCACAATGCGTAGTTTTCACCACACCGTTCATACCACATCTCTTACACTACATATAGTCCACCACATAGCTCACACCACCGTGCTTACACAACACAGCTTACACCGCACCGCTTGCACACCATAGGTTGGACGATGTATCTCACACCGCAAAGCACCCACTGTTTAACTTATTCCGAGTAGCTTACACAACACATACGCCACCGCCACGTTGCAATGTTTGGGGTCCACGCTCACGAACCGATAAAACACGTGTTATCCTCTGCATCTGCCCTGGTACGCATCATGTGGGATAGTGCGCGGATTTGTCATGTTTGTTATATTGCATTTCGTTCCTTACCATCGTCTGCATATCTTGCTTCGGAAGGGAAAAGAGCTACATGAACCGATCCGACTATGTGTTGGTTGTGGCGCCTGCGGAGCAGAAGTTGGTAGCCGAGCTGTTCGGAGAAAAGAAGGCTACGCTACTCACGAACATATATCCAGATCCTGACATGAGTGAGGACGCACAGGGGCCATGTGCGATGTTACGGGTGTTGTGTGTCCATATCGTATGTTCCTCCCTTTCCGTCGTTGGCGCCATTCTGTTTCACCCAAGAGGCCTTAGCCATCTCTTCCACCCCCGACACGAGGATGGGGAAATGTGATGACTGTGCCTCCCGCATCTCCGGTAGGTAGACCAACGTGGACCTCAATTTGGAGTCTCTCGGGGTCCTCTTGCAGCGCCTGTGGGTCGTGTTTGCCCATGTCTTGGTCGCAGCACTCGTTTCGTTCTCTTGCTGGCGTCACGTATGCTTTTTGTTCAGCAAGGACGTTGGCTTCGCGCAGCGCTCTGGCGCCCTCTTCGTCGGCAACGGGTGCCACCCGCCGAACCTTGATGCTTCCAGGTGTGCAAGGCATGGAAACACGGGGCGACGCTGCCTGGGTGTTCCTCCCCCCATCGGGATCATCGAAAGAGGGACGGGAAGAGTGGGGACGAAGTCAAGCTCCAGATATTCACTGCCTCGGTAAATTTGATGCGGTCAGTTTGTCGCAATGTTTGCCTCTGGAGGCCGGTTCTGGGCATCGGGAGTGTCACATCAGAATTCGGGGTGGAAATCTGACCTTGTGGAAGCGGTCGAGAGCTGTGGGGAGGTGACGCATAGAAGAACTCGGCGCGCCAGACGTCTAGAATGGCGACGAAGGCTAACATCCGTTCCTGGCAGCGGCCGCTGTCGCTTTTGGGGAAGATTCGCGATTGGCCATCGTCCTGCTTTTTGTCCGTCCCCCTTTCGGGCGCGCACCCCAATTCCCTGAAACATTCCATGCGTCGAACAGGTCGTCCTCACTATTCAATGCTGAGGGGTTTGAGGGGGATGAGAAGCTGCATTGCCGCTTCACCTGTTTGATGTACATCCCGTCAAGGTTCATCATGCGCGAGATCTTCGCGGACCCTACCAAGTATCCCAGCGGCTTCATGCACTTCGTCTGGTCGGACACGCTCAGGTGTCCGGACGTGGCGGGGGACATCGTCGAGGAGGCCAGAAAGAACCCGAGCGTGACGCTCCACCTCGATGTGAGCAACGAGGAGCAGGGAAGGGAGGGCCGACGCAACGATGGAAGCTTTCCACCATAGCTATCCCGCTATCCTTCCCCTCTCTCTTGTTCCCTCTCTCTCTCTATCTTTCTCTCTTGCTCTCTCTTGCTCTCTCTCTCTCTCTCTCTCTCTCTCTCTCTCTCTATATATATATATACATGTCTCGCACCCCTCCTGCTCCGCACCCATCCCATCTCTCATTGTCTGCCTCCCCACCCCCCGCTGTGCAACGTGCGCCGCCCGGCTCATCCGAGGTGCTTGCGCTTTCGAGTGGCTGAGCAGAGCTGATCTGCCGGCAGCACCCTTTTTTTCTCAGGGGGGCATGCGCTTATCTGTCATGTGGGCGCATCTCGAGTCAGGAGCTGAAGAAGTTGCACTTCCGGGTCAAGTTCTTCCTTGGAGCACTGCGCGTGGGAGCAGGCGTGAAGGCCTCCGCAGTCTCTTCGCTCTGCTCTTGCGCTCTCCTCGGATGTGCTGCGGGGCTGCCACAATGCCTCCGCACGGCCGCCCGCATCGGGAGAGGCAGCCTTGGCGTTCGTGATCGCACCGTGGGGATGACGCCGCTGCGTGACGAGCTGTGCGTGCGAAGCTGTGCGCGGGTTGTCAGTCTTGCAGCGCTCGTTGCCATCAAGCATGTCCCGTGTGCCCGTTTCGCGTTGCGCTGCGAAGTCTGACATGCCAGACCTGGCCAGCAACAATGAGAGGCGAGTGAAGGGCGAAAGAGATATAGGACCGATCGCGGACGACAGAAAGATCACATACGCCATGTTTTAAGTGAACAGCGTGAAAAAAGGGCTGTGATGAGAGACACGACTATCAGTGGCCGAAATCTCACCTTTGCAGTTCGCTCGTCTGGCAGTAACTTTACGAGTTACGAGGTCTTCGGGCCGTTCTGAGGTGGGCAACCAGACCGTAGGCATTACACCAGTGTCCGATGATGTGCCCGCACATCCAGAATACCATCCTTGTGCGTTTGATGTTTGGGCCTATGTGCAGAAAGTGTCTATCTACCTCACGTGCGGACCGCGCAAGACTTCGAAGTCCCACCATGATGCAGTCGCCGGAGATCCCACCATGTTGCGTAGGTGGAGGTTCGAGCTCGACAAGCATCGACACCCAGTCTTATTCTTCTGCCCCCTCCCTCTCATCTTTCTCAGTGCCCTCGCCTCCATGGCTGCGGTATTCGTCGCAGCTCCTCGTAAAGACTTGCGGGACCACGGCGCGTCCCGCGGGTCGATCTCACTGCCCTTCGCCACGGCCCGAGAGGGAAAGATCAACATGGCGCTCCGCTACGGCCTGCCCATTATTGCGAGCGAGACTGCAGTGGACGGCATGCACATGGTGCCAGAGGCTGGAACACGAGAGGAGGAGGAAGAGGAGGGAGGAGGAGGAGGAGGAAGAGGAGGTGGAGGAGGAGGAGGAGGAGGAGGAGGAAGAGGAGGAGACGGAGGAGGAGGAGGAGGAGGAAGAGAAGGAGGAGGAGAGGAGGAGGAGGAGGAGGAGGAGGAGGAGGAGGAGGAGGAGGAGGGGGGAAGCCGCGAGAACACCAAGTTTTCTGCTTTTGTGCATGCGTTCCGACGCAATATAGGCGCCCTTCGTCGGGCCTGACGGAAGACATGCGGCAAAAACACAAGCAACGCAAGCCACATCAAGCGCAGAGCAAGCAGCGCAGTTCAGCGCAACGGAGAGGATGAGCCCCGAGAACCCTCCGAGGGACCCCGAGAGCCTCCAGAGGACTGAGCGAGGGGGGACGACGTTGCCGCGGGCCACCGCCAGAAATCCGTCGGCGGGGCCTGATGCAGGAGGAGGAGGAGGAGGAGGAGGAGGAGGAGGAGGAGGAGGAGGAGGAGGAGGAGAGGCAGGAAGAGGACGAGGAGGACGAGGAGGAGGACGAGGAGGAGAACGAGGAGGACGAGGAGGACGAGGAGGAGGACGAGGAGGACGAGGAGGAGGACGAGGAGGAGGACGAGGCGCACCGTAAGCGTGCGGGGCCTGCGCTCAGCACGGACCGGCGCTTGCGCACAGGGGCACTGACGGAGGGCCCGGCTGGGCTCCGCCACGTCGGCGCCAGGGGCGGACACGTTCCGACCTTGGTCAGGCTCGGGGGGACCCCTGTTGGCCAGAGCACCCTCGGGCTCCCCGCCTCCACCCAGGATCCAGTTCGATCCGATCGATCCGATTCGACGTCCATTCTGGCCAGCCCGATCCGATCCAATCTTGCAGGAGCCCATTTCTTCATTGTTTTGGGCATGACGGGCGTCATGGCCCCCGCTCCGCCCCCCCCTATGACGTGACGCTCCCCCCCCAGTGTGCTCCGGGCACTGTCGCCGTGCACATTGGGATCCGCGTAGGTGTCTGCGTAGGAATCCGCATAGGAGTCTGGTCCGCAGTCGTCGTCGTCGTCGTCGTCGTCGCTCGTGGCTTGTCGCTCGTCGCTCATAGTCGTCGCGCGCGCGGACGCGGCTGAAGCCTGTTTTCTGTTCCGGGCCGACGACGGCAATCATCTAGTGGGGGGTGAAGGGGGTCGATGACGTGATGACGTCACGTTTCGCGCCAGCGGCGTCTGGGAATGCCGAGGAATGACGGAGGACGGGTAGTGTCAGCATGTAGCTTGCCATTTCCATCACAACGCCCGTGTACACCACAGTGCCTGCGTGCACCACAGCGCTTGTGTACACCACACCGCTTATGTACACCACAGCAACCGCGTACAACACAGCGTCAGTTTGTGCCACCGTGCCTGCGGGCACAACAGGTCTTGTGCACACCATAGCGCTTGCGCGCACCACATCAGCCGTGTGCAACACAGCACCAGTGTACACCACAATGCCTGTGTGCATTGTAGTTCCTGTGTGCACCACAGCGCCTGTGTGCACCACAGCAACCATGTGCAACACAGCACCACTGTTGCATATAGAATGTTAGAACAAATCCTTATGACAAAATGGAGCGCTTGTGGATTCCACAGAAAACAACATAACATAATCCTTATGGATAACGGAGCGCCACTGGAATCTACGAGTCCTCCCGAGTCCGCCCGCATCACCCTGACTCCTCCCATCTGCGTCGTCCGCTGTAGCGCCAACCCGCACGACAGGGGGTAAGGAGGAGGAGGAGGAGGAAAAGGAAAAGGAGGAGGAGGAGAAGGTGGTGGAGGTGGAGGAGGAGGGAAGAGGGAAGAACGTCGCATTCGATTATCAGCACTTTTCTGGCGTGTCGTCAAATCGTCCGCAGCAGATCCCCACGTACATGCTCCTTCTACCTGTCCTATGCACGCAGGCATTGTGGTGTACACCAGCGTTGCGTTGCACGTGGATGCTGTTGTGTAGACGCGCGTTGTGGCGTGCACAGGCGCCGCGGTGCACGCAAGCACTATGGTGTACACAGGCGCTCTGTTGCACATGGTAGCTGCGGTGTACACATGTGCACAGGCGCTGTAGTGTACGGAAGCACTGTGGTGTACACAGGCGCTGCGTTGCACACACTTGTTGCGGTGTACGCAGGCGCTGTGGTATACACGCGCGCTGTGGTGCAAGCGAGCGCTGTGGTGTACACAGGCGCAGCGGGGCATATCGCCATCTACATGCTGCTCGCGTCGTCGTCGTCGCTCGTCGCTC
>CAUYUJ010018850.1:77500-87500 GCA_963575745.1 Prorocentrum cordatum
AAAAAAGGTATAGCTATATATGTATGTATATAAATATAGATATCCATATATTTGTATATATAGTTAGATGCATTTATGTGTATGCATGCATATACATATCCACATGTCTATATACATATTGATATACATATATACCAACACACATATATACATATATACATATATAGACAATCAAATATATGTGTATTTATGTAACTGCATATATATAACTATCCAGCTGTATGCCCATACACATAAACCGATTATATATAGCGGACTATCGATACATACATATATATAGTTATGTATATTTATATATGACTATATATATGTCTATATATATCGACATACATACATATATAGCTATCGATCTCTCTCTCTATATATATCGATCGATCGACATATCTATATCGATCCTTCTATATATCAATCGATCGATATATATATATATATTTATCGATCTGTATATATGTCTGTCTATCTATCTATATATATAGCTATCTATATATATCTATCTATGTATATATTTATCTATCTATATATCTGTATATATATCTATATATTTATGTATCTATCTATATGTCGATATATATATATATATATATGTATATATATCTATCGATCCATCTATCTCTCTCTATATATATGTGTGTGTGTGTGAGGCCGGCGCCTTCGAAAAAGCAGCCTCCTTCGAAGAAGCCCTCCCCCCTCCCTCCACCCCCTTGTGCACGCCGCCACCTGCTCCTCCCCCCCCGTCGCCCCCTTCCGGGCAGCACGGGCTGCCCAGACCCAGGCGCGGAGGCAGGCGCCATCCGCTCGCAGGGCACGAGCGCGGGGCCGCCGCGGCGACGCGCTGGGCAGAAGTCCCCGACCTGGGCGTCGCGTCATGGGGGTGGGGCGCGACACGCTAAGCAAAAGACTCCCACCTGGGCGTCGCGTAATGGGGGGGGGGGCGATGAACGGGGGGCAGCGAGGACCCAACAGGAGAGGCGCCCTCTATTGGCCCAAAGGGGGTATCCAGGGCCCGAAAAGTGCACCTTTCTTTCCCCTCCATTCATCGCCCCCTCACTTCTCGTCACCCAACACCCCCTGCCAGGAGGACTACGTCCCCGACGCTTTTTGACGAGCGCGTCTCTGAATCTTGACGGTCCAGTTTTCGTGGGATGTCTACAGCGGGAGCTCGCGTCAAATTTCAGATTGTGTCTCGTCATTTCCCTGATGGGTCTGCCAGGCCAGCCCGAGTCCCTCGAACCCGAGTCTCACGTCTCCCCGACAGGAGGGCTACCTCCCCGCCTCCTCCGCCGAGCAGTACCGGCGGCAGATGCGCCGGCTCGAGAGCGACGAGCAGCTCTGGCAGAGGTTGCGGACGTCCGGCCTGGGGATCATGCGGACGTATGTGGACGGCCAGCGCCCCGCAGTTTTCCGCCAGGCAGCGGCGAGGCGTCTTAGCTCGTCTGTTAGGCCTGCCAAATAATGTTCCAAGAATCTTCATGCGATTCCCACGAAGTGTTCTTCGAACACCTCTGGCTGACAATGCATTGTTTTCACGCCTCGATTGTATGTTCTGAGAGCAAGTCTTTTGTTGTTTTAGGGTACTCTTTCGTGTTCTACGAGCACTGCGTGGTAGGCCTATAGGAGAGCCTGGACGGTCGGTCCCTGCTCACTTCCGGGCGTGCCCAGGAAGGGGGTGCACCACACCAGGTGCTCGGAGCGTTCGGAGCGCTCCGGCACGGCCGCGGCGCCCGACCACTTCTTCGGTCTAGCGAATCGTGGGAGCCCGGCAGGTCCTCGCGTGTCCGCGCGCGCTGGCGTGTGGCAGTCGATAAGGAGGCGCCGATGCTTACCAGCCTCGAACTTATCCCAATCCCTAAGATTGACACGCCAAAAGGCGATGACAATCTTAGGGACGTGCCCACAAAAAAGCGGGGGATCCCTAAGATTGGCATCGTGATGGGGAGATGCCCAACATAGGGAGAGGGATATGTTCCAGGCTGGTGAGATGCGGCGTCGACCCAGCGGCGATTGGCGTCAGTGGGCGTCCTGCGGGCCGCTGCCGCCGCCTGCGGGCGCGGTGCAGCCCGCGGGCGGCGTGCTGAGGGCACATATCCGCTTCCGTTCGCATGCTCCGCCCACTGCGCGCGCGCTGTGGCCGGCGCAAGGCTCCCGGACTGGACTGGTCGGGAGCCTTGAGGAGGAGGAGGAGGAGGAGGAGGAGGAGGAGGAGGAGGAGGAGGAGGAGGTGGAGGAGGAGGAGGAGGAGTTGTTCCCGTCGTACTTGAGGACCACATCCCAGAAATCATGTCGAGCACCCCGAGGAGCCTTGAGGCGGGGGTCAATTAGGGGGCCACCTGCGAACCCTGCCCCTACCCCCCACGATTTCTGAGGGGGAGGGTGGGTTTCACTTCGTTCGGGAGCTCCCGAGCGAAGTGAACCCCACCCCCCCCCCTCAGGGGGGGTAGGGGTAGGGTTCGCATGTGGCCCCCTATCAATGCAAACGGGGGTCAGCCAGAGCGCCGGATCTTGCAGGATCCTGCAGGGCCAGGCTCGCACCGACCCGGGTTTTTGGGTGCAGGATCTCGCAGGATACTGCAGGATCATTCGCATTGACCCGAGTTTGGGTGCAGCATCTTGCAGGATCTTGCAGGATATTGCAAGGCCTGACTGACCCGGGTCTGGATTGACCCAGGTCAGAATATCCCCGATTTGGACTGGCCTTGATTAGCGTCGGTTGGCGTCGATTCGCAAGAGCCTTCAAGATGGCAGCGGGATGCTCCCATGAGTTGCCCCGAAGGATGCTTCGCTCAGGTTCTCGGAGTATCCAGAGCGCTCTGGAACGGGCGCGGCGCTCGATACATCCTCCAGGGCCGCCGGATCTCAGTGATGACCGATTCATCCCGGTCCGAATTTGGCCTGAGGCATTGGCATCGTCTCAGATTTCGGCAGGAGGAGGGTGAGAGGGTAAGATGGACGCCTTCAGTCACTACTTATCGAACCACCCCCACCCAACCCGCAGGCTTCAGACCCTCTAAATTTTGTTTTGCGGCGCGCACAGGTTCCATAGTGTGTTCCCAATGTTCCAGAATGCCCCCCATTGGAAATTGCTACGCACAATGCCGATGTCGGGTTGGGTCGGAGAAGACGCAATTGCATAAACACAGATTTTCGGAGGTCCACGCGGACCTCCGAAAGTCTATGTTTATGCCCTTGGGGAGGTCGTCAGCCAGAGGTCCCAAGTCTCCGGAAGCCGACGCATGCCATGGCTCTGGCACGAGGGAGCGGCCCAGGAAAGAAAAAGCGTGGAGGCTAGGTGCAAGGAAACGAGCGCGTCCTGGAGTTTGACGGTCCAGTGTTCGTGGGATGTTTGCAGCGGGAGTTCGCGTCCAATTTCAGAGCGGGTCTCGTCATTTTCGTGATGGCCCCGTCAGGCCAACCCGAGTCCCCCGAACCCGAGTCCTACGTCTCCCCGATATTTCTCTTCTCCTCCACCCTACCATCTCCACCCGTTTCTCTCTCTCTCTCTCTTTTTCTCTGTCTGCCTCGCTCCCACAAGGGGAGCACAGGCATCGCCTACAGGCGGCCCGGATTAGCAGGTCGACCCTGCCAGATCAAGGGTATCCTTGAGTCCCGTGTCTTGCGACCCGTGCCTCCTGCATTTCTGTGGCTAGGTGGCCCTCGGAAGGGTCTCGTGCCATCTCGCGTGCCCTGTCCAATCGAGTCCGACTGTGGCGGCAAACACTTTTTTGGTCGGCGGGTCGGGAGCGGGCCCCTTCCGGTTAAGAGCTAGGCGGGGCGCGCGAAGCCCTAATTGGGGAGACAGGGCGCGGGCGGGCCTGGCCTCAGGCGGCTGGAGGGTGCGGAGTACAGGCGGTGCCGTAGAGCTTGCACAGGACAAGGTACGCCGTGGACAGGAGCGGGGGGCGAAGTTCCAGAGGGAGAGTGGATTGGTGTTGCCGTCATCGGCGCGCCAAGAACCATCCTCGAGTGCTGCGTGAGGAGGGCCGTGAGCAAGTCAACGTCCGCGAGGTAGAGGAAGACCAGGAAGGCACTGCAGCGGCAAGCACGCAGGGGAGATGGGCGGAGGATGCGGAGGAGGGGGCGACCGGGCAGCCGACGTCGAGTTTGTGTGTCGTGGGGTCGGCCCGCGGCCCTCTCAGCCCCGCCCCTGAGGGCCATTTCTGAGTCGCGTGTGAGTTGTCTGATGGTCCCAGGATGAAGTCGGGCCCGCCCCTCTACAGGGGGAATATTCAAAAATAGTAAAAACATGGTATGGGGACTATGTTTTGAGTATTAGTGGGCATATGTTCCGTATTTTCTGAGCTATATATATATATATATATATATATATGAATATGTATATATATGTGTTTAGTCATTTATTTATTTATGTATGTTATGTATACATGTATTTATTTAGTTATTTATTTATTTATTTATTTATTTATTTATTTATTTATTTATGTATTTATTTATTTATTATGTATTGATGTATTTATGTATGTATTTATTTATTTATGTATTGATTGACTTATTTATTTAGTTATTTTATTTGTTTGTGTATGTATTTAATTATGTATGTATTGATGTATTGATTCATTTATTTATTTGTGTATTCATTATTTATTTATTTTATGCTTTTTTATTTATTTATTCATTCATTGATTTTATTTATGTATTTATTTATGTATGTATTTATGTTTATTTATTTATTTATTTATTTATTTATGTATTTATGTATTTATTTGGTTGTTTTTTATTTGTTTATCTATTTATTTTATTTATTTATTTATATATATAGACATATCCTCCAACATCCCCCTGTAAGGGGGACAGGCCCGACCTAATCCCAGAATGTCCCAGGGCCCTAGGTCCTGCGTGGGCCCCCCAAGAGTCCACGTGTAGGGAACTGATCGGCACAAGCCCTCGCAATATCAGGCAGCCTCGAATCGGGTCGCCGTCCGAGATGAAGACCATTGCCAGCTTAACCGCTGCGGCTCAGGCGACTCCACCATGCAGAGCGCCAGCCCAGGAGGGGTGGAGGACGAGGAGGGAGAGGGAAGGGGCAGCCGTCGGCAGCGTCTGCGATCTTTTTCGGGCGTTGCGCAGTGAGGGGCCGATAAATCGGGTGGGAGGGAGGCGGAACGGTGTATGTGTTTGTTCGCCCCCCACTAAGGGACGCCAATTTGTTCGTGAAGTTGGAGGTCCGTTTCAGGCAGGTCTACGGAGATCCCCCGAGCCCCCCTCGACCCCGAGGACCCCATGGCCCCCCGGAGGCAGGAAAGGGCCAAAGAAGTCCCAAGAATCGGCCCTCGATTTTCAATCCTCGACCACCGAGGCCTCGTGATCTTGCCGCGACGCCAGGGGTCTGGGGGGGGCGGCGAGGAGGAGGAGGAGGAGGAGGAGGAGGAGGAGGAGGAGGAGGAGGAGGAGGAGGAGCAGGAGCAGGAGGAGGAGGAGGAGCAGGAGGAGGAGGAGGAGGAGCAGGAGGAGGAGGAGCAGGAGGAGCAGGAGGAGCTGGAGGAGGGGCAGGAGGAGGAGGAGGAGCAGGAGGAGCCCGTTCGCCCCCGTTGCCCTGGGGCCGGCGGGTTTCAGCCGCGACGTCGCCCGGAAGACGCTGCGGCGCGTCTTCGCCGAGCTGGGGCTTGGGCCCGGCGTCCCAGAGGCGACCGAGGACTCCCGCAGGAGGCCCAGACGTGATCGCGTCGTAAACAAAAATCAGGACGGCAAGTTTTCCACTATGTTCGGCCCTTGGGGGCCCTCGCCGGGCCTCGGGACCGTCAAAAAAGCGACTCAGGACGAACAGCTGGTCCCAGGGAAAGGGTCGGGACTTCCAGGGGCCCCGTCCCGAACAAATCAGGACGTCGCATGCCTGGAGGCGCACCACGAAGTTGCATGCGCAGGACGCGGCCAGACCCGCCCACGGCCCGTGCCGCCGTGGCCTTCGCCCGTGTGTCCAGCGCGTGGCCCCTGGGTGCTCCACCTCTCGAGAGCCAGCCGTGCGTGCTTCCAGCTTCCTGGGCACTCCTCCTCCTCCTCCTCCTCCTCCTCCTCCTCGTCCTCCTCCTCCCCCCCTCCTCCCCCCCAGACCCCCCGAACTTCATCTTGATGGCGTGGCGACGGGGGGGGGCGTGAGTGGACAGAAATACTCGAGCCCCAAAGCACCGCCTTTACGGAGACCAAGATTGATGTCGGTGGCGCGGGGGTGATTTAGAATCGCCCTCGAGTGTGTAAGGGTTCGGATCTATTGTCCATCTACTGTCCCTCCCTCGCGGCCCCGGCACCGGAGCCCCCCGCGCCAATGGGAATTGGCTTCCCCGTTTCGAAGAAGAAGAAACGGCATAAACGTAAACTGTGGGCGCTCCGCGCGGATTTCTTGGATCGCGCTGGGGCCCCTCTGGGCGGCGCCGGAGGCGCCGCTCCCCCTGGCGCGGATCCAAGAAATCCGCGCGGAGCGCCAAAAGCTTCTGTCTATGGCCTAATATCTTCTTCTAGGTTCGCTTCCCAGTTGTTCCCTGGGGGTCGGCGCCAGGGTCGCTCCCATGTCTCAGGGGACGCGGGCGTGTTGTGTGGCGGTCGACGCGCGAGGATCCGAGGTCCTGGAGGCCGTTTCTGCGTCAGGTGCATCGCCACGACGCAGGTGGACCCCCAGTAGCGAAATGGGCCCTGCCGTGTTGGCCTTCGGGCGGCCCCCCTCGATCGCCGCGGCCGGGCGCCACCCGAAAGTTTGCCAGGATGGTTCTTGGGATGGAATCAAAGGATGGTCCCTGGGATGTGTCTGAGGACGTCTTTGGGTGTGACAGCTGGAGGATCACAAGGAACATACAGACGTTAGTCGAAGAAGAAAACGGCGTAAACATAACTTGTGGAGCTCCGTGCGGACCTCCTAGAGTTTGTGCTGGTGCAAATTGTTCGTCTTGGCTTTACGCAGTTGTCAGCCTCCCTGGTCCCCTTCCACCCTGGCCGCGTGACCGCCAAAGATGCAGGATATCCGATCATGGGGGAAGCTTTCAGGGTATTCAGAACCCGTTTCCCTCAGGATTCTTATCCGTCGTGGGAAGAGGACGGGGCGACGACCATCTCAATCATACCAATCGAGGGCCAACAACACACAACTGAGCAGAACTATGTTTCGGAGGTCCAGGGTTAAGTCGGGCCTGTCCCCCTACTGGAGGAATATCCAAAAATAGTCAAACATAGTATGGGGACGATTTGTTTAGCATTGTTTTGCCATTTTGGGGCAGTTCTTGGCTATTTCTCATGTTTCATCCAAAATCCCCCTGTAGGGGGACAGGCCCGACTTAAGTCCAGGGCCACTAGGACGGCTCAAGCTGCGCCACAGTGGGCCCCATGACGGGCCCAGAGACCGTCTTGTTGGTGCTCCCTGGGCTTCTGGACAAGCCACGCGAGCCGCCCCGCCAGCGCCCAAGAGTGCCCGGCAGGGCAGGAGAGCGCCCGTGCGGGCCCCGGGCCCCGGAAGCGGTCGTCTGCATACATACCCAGCGCAGGGAGCTCGAAGGGACCTGAGGACACGCCACTTCGTGCCTCCAGTCAGCTTGGCCCGTTAGGGTCAACGCTAGCCCTTTGCTCGGCATCTCTCGGACGTGTGCTTTGTTTTTCTCGGCGAGGACAATCGAAGAGCATCCTGGACCATCGAGCTCCTGCTCCTCCTCCTCCTCCTCCTCCTCCTCCTCCTCCTCCTCCTCCTCGGGTCGCCTACGTCCCCGTGGGTAACCGTGCAGCTGAGCCAGCCGGCTGTGCTGTGGGGTCCGTCATATATAATAGATGGTTTTTGCTTGCACTGGCTCGCCGCCAGCCAGTGCCCGCCCAGCCGACTGGGCGGCCACGCACAGCGACGACGGAGGAAGTGGAAGGCCGTCGCATGTGACACATGTCGTCTGCACATCGTGAGGAGCTCTCACGGAGCTTCTTTGGGCCGTCCTTGCGGTGTGTTGGGCTCCTGTGGAACTCTCTTGGTGGTCGCTTGGGGCCGTTTTGTGGCGCCCGGGCTGTGTTGGGTCCCTCTTAGGCAGTTTTGGGGCTCTCTTGGGCCGTCTCGTGGCCCTCTTTGCCTTATGGGGGGTGTCCCGAGGCGGTCGTGGGGCCGTCTTGGTGGCGCCTTGGGCCGTTTGGGTCTCTCTCGAGGCCCTCTTGGGCACTCGGGGCTGTCGTGGAGGCCTCTTGGGCCATCGTGGTGTCGTCCTCCTCGGGCCGTCTTTGGGGCCCTCTCGGGGCCCTCTCGGGCGGTCCTGTCCTGGGGCCTCCGTGGAGGCCTTCTGCGACGTCTGGAGCCGGCGGGAGCCCGAAGAGGCGAGAACGCGAAGATGTACCAGATGCTTGAGACTCCAGATTTCGTAGTAAAGGGGGGGGGGATTCATTTCGGGGGGGGTCTCTTCCAGGCTATCTTGGAGGGCCTGGGGGGGTCTGGGGACGATGTTCTGGAGGGTTCTCCCACGGGGGGGGTCGGAAATGGCTTGTCTTGGAGGGTCCAGACCCCCTCCCGTTCATTACGAACTCTGGAGTACCCGTCAATCACATGTGCCTCCTCGGCTCCAGCTGGAAGTCCGGAGGCCGCTCGGGCCGTCTTGGGGCCATGCCGGGCCGTCTTGGGGCCATGCTGGGCCGTCATCGGAGGCACCGTGGGCCGTCCTGGCGGCCCTGGCAGCCTGCCTCGGCCGTGTTGCAAGTTGCAGAGCGCGGACCCATGGTTTTGTTCCAGGGATCGTGGCCTCGGGAGCGCGTGTCGATTGTGATTGTGAAGTCGGGCATGCCCCTCTACAGGAGGAGTATTCAGAAATCGTACAGAACTTTGTCGGGGGGGCGATGTTTCGAGTATTGTTTGTCCATTTGTGAGTCTGTGTCTTGTACTTTTAATTCGTTTTCGTCCCAAATCCCCCTGTAGGAGGACATGGCCGACCTCATGTTATTACTAGGGACTGTGTCGTCGGGGGGAGGAACTGTGCACCTTTGGCTGCTCGTAGATACATGGGTGGGGCCCTTAGATACTTGCAAACGCCTTACGAGACACTTAGAGTGCACCACGTTTATTGTACAATGCAGATGGCGTCACCTGTATTGCATCACGTAGATTCTACCACATACCCTACCCCACATACACAAATTATAGAACAGCGTAGGTTTCACAGCATGCTCACCACAGGTTGCACCACATATATTGCACAACCTATATCGCACGACAGAACTTGACCACATAGTCTGCCAGAAACGCAATGTGTGGGGTCCACGATTGCTAACATGGTGAAGTTGGTGATGCGGACATGTATGAGGTTGATATTAATGGTGATGACGATGAATGTGTTGATGATGCTGATGATGACGAGGATGATGTTGATGATGATGCTGTTGCTGCTGCTGTTGCTACTCGTGATAATGATGCTGCTGATGATGATGACGCTGACGGTGATGATGAGGATGGTGCTGATGATGATGGTGGTGGTGAAGGTGATGACGATGATGCTGCTCATGATAAGGATGATACTGATGATGGTGATGGTGATGGTGCTGATGATGATGGTGGTGGTGATGATGATGCTGATGGCATTGCCGCTGCTGCTGCTGATGATGATGATGATGATGAGGATGGTGATGATGATGATGATGATGATGATGATGATGATGATGATGATGATGATGATGATGATGGTGATGATGATGATGATGATGATGATGATGATGATGTGGGTTCCGATGGTGAGGTGGATGCACATACGTTTGCAGATGGCTGATGGACGTCGAAGATGACGACGCGGATGTTGATGGGAGTGGGGCGGATGATGAGGATGATGATGATGTTGATGATGATGATGCCGATGACGATGACGACGATGATGATGATGATGATGATGATGATGATGCTGATGCTGATGCTGATGCTGATGCTGATGCTGATGCTGATGCTGATGATGATGATGATGATGATGATGATGATGATGATGCTGATGATGATAATGTTGATGTTGATGATGATGATGATGATGATGATGATGAGGAGGAGGAGGAGGAGGAG
>CAUYUJ010018850.1:90251-192751 GCA_963575745.1 Prorocentrum cordatum
CCTCCGCCTCCTCCTCCTCCTCCTCCTCCCCCTCCTCTCCCTCCTCCTCCTCGTCCTCGTTCTGGTGCTCACTTGCTTCCGTCAGTCCGTACTGGCGCTCGTTGCTTGCCTTTCAGGGCCAGTGGCGCGCAGGGCGCGACGAGGGGTGCTCTTGCGCCTGCTTGGCGGGATGACGTCGGCAGACGTTGGCTGGGCCTTTGATTCCCGAGGACTGCTTTTCCAGACGGGTTTCGACTGCCACTTCCCCCCGTGGAGGGTGGGACTCTCGAACATGCAAAGTGTGAATCCCCTGGCGAGAACGGGCGTGACCCGGGGAGGGGGGGAGGAGGAGGGGAGCCGCCCTTCTCCGAATGATTGCCCCCCCCCTCCTGAACCCACCTTGCCGTATTCCCCAATCAGTGCTTGCGCTGATCAGGGGACCTAGCAGATCTTGAAGGATTTGGCGAAAGTGAGCGGCCGATTTCGGTAGGCCGCTGGGTTCCCGGGTTCCAGGTTCCGGGTTCCCAGGTTCCCGGTTCCGGGTTTTTGGTTCCCAGGTTCCCAGATCCGCGTTCCTGATCGCGGCCGGGGTTCCCATTTTCCCGGTTCTGGGTTCCCGGTTCCAGGTTTTTGGTTCCTGGTTCCAGGTTCTCGGTGGGTTGCGAGGGTTTTCCGGGTTCCTGGTTCCGGGTTCTTGGCGCCCACTTTTCAAACCATCCGCTGATTGGGTTTTTTCTTTGGTGTCATCCTTCCCCGCGTTGCATGGTGAGCGGGGGCAACCAACAACAGAAACTACACCAGAGAAAAGCCCGAATCAGTGGATGGTCTTCGCTGGGGAGATCGACCGGGAACCCGGGAGCCCGGGAACCCAGAACCCACCGCAATCGGGGCCTGGAACCAATGACCGCGAATTTGGGGAAACCCGGAACCAGGAACCCGGGAACCCAGCCTGCTACCAAATTCGGCGGGATTTTTCGCCAAACCTTGGAAGACACATCTAAAAATCTATTTTGGTTGCTCATTTCCCCAGCGGCAGCTACATTCGGAAGGACCGCATGGTATCAAAAATTCCTCCCTGAATCATATGTGTTTTACATCGTTTTCGTACAGAAAAATAGATACGAATAGATATGGTTCGAAAATAAATGCGTTTTCATACGATTTCCTTTTTTTTTAGATGCGGAAGGTCGATTTTCCAACTTCCGCTAGGACCTCTTCAGTGCAAGCGCTGACCAACAAAACAGACATCTCTGGGAGGGCGCTGCTCTCCGCAGAGCCGCGGCGCCGCTGCACGCCGCCCAGGGCCACGGCGGCCCCCGCGCAGCGTCCTGGTGGCGGGGCCGGCGGGGCGTGCCGGCGGGGGCGTTGGCGCAAGGTTGAAGTCGGGCCTGTGTCCCTCTACAGGAGGAGTACTTATTCAAAAATAATGAAAAATAGTGGGTCGATTATTGTTTTACTAATTCTTATTTCTCGTCGCAAATCCCGCTGTAGGGGGACACGCCCGATTTAACGCAAGGTGCGGTCAGGGACCTGCGCCTGGCGTGTCTCGGGTAGCATATACACTGGCATTACGCCAGAGAGTAAGCCCAATCAGTGCATGGGTTTCGCTGAGGAGATCAACCGGGAGCCCGGGAGCCCAGGACCCACCGAAATCGGCCCGGAACCAATGGCTGGGAACTTGCATGGGAACCCGGAATCGAGAACCCAGGAACCCAGCCTGCTACCACGATCGGCGGGAAAAGGTTCGCAAAATCTTTCAGCTTCTGCGAGGACTTCTTCAGTGCAAGCGCTGATTGGGGAACAAGCGAGCTTTCGGAGATGCGCGCCGATTTCTTGCAGTTGGCGCTGGGCTCCCCTGGCGGCGCCTCCTTGGCCGCCCCGGGCGCGCTCGGGGCGCAGCGCCGATCCGAGAGATCGGCGCGGAGTTCCGCAAGTCCAGGCCTGATGTTTATGCCATTGGTTGGTCCCCAGGTGTCGCTCCGCCGGTTCTGGCCCACCACGCTGCGGCGCGACACGCTCACCACATCCTCGGGGGCGAAGGCAAAGGCATCGGCGGTGCGGCGCGATCCGTATTGAGAATTACGGTATCCTCCCCGACTTCCTGACGTTGCCGGAGCATCGGCGTTGCGTCGCCGATGAGCTGTGATCCCCCGCTCTCACCGAGCGCGTTCCACTACTCGCAAGGTGCCGACTCGCAAGCGTCCGAGCAAAAAACACAGGCCTGCATCGATGAAATGGATCGTAAATCCCCCGCGGCGGATCCATGCCATTTGCGAGCAGCTACCTTGCGAGCAGTGGAACGCCCTTTATCTACGATCGCATTTGCTCGCGCCTCGTGGATCGAGGGTCGAGGACGTCATTGGCCACCCCATGTTGGGCCCCTTGGAGGCTTCCCGTCGTCACAGCTGCGTTCCCCTCGGCATGTCGGCCAGGGCGCGCTCCAGTGGGAGGTCCTCGGTTCGAAGTGGGAGGATCGGTGATACAAGTTGTAAGTCGGGCCTGTCCCTCTACAGCAGGAATATTCAAAATTAGTTAAAAAATAGTCAGGGGACGATTTGTTGAGCATTTGTTTGCCATGTTGGTGCATTTTTTGATTGTTTTTTTCGTCCACCATCCCCTTGTACGAGGGCAGGCCCGACTTGACACGAGCTGCTTGACAGTCTCCCCTTTTTTGTTCGGACCTCCGAGTTCCCGCAGAGGGTGGATGGATAAACGGGAAACGCAGGAAGGACTCCCTTGAAGAACAGCTTCCCCCCTTCGTCAGGAGGGCGACGCCAAGCGTCGAGGATGGACGGAGGTCGTCGATCCTCAGATCGTTGGCCCGTTTCGTGCCGTGGGCCGTGGGTTTATTATTCAGGATCACTTCGGCTCGAGAAGCTCTTTGCCGTGACCGACGTCTTTTGACGCTGTCGCGACGTCCGATTCTTACTCCAGGGGCCGTCGCGGGATCAGAGTCCGCTGCCCCTCCCCTGCTGGGGAGGCCATCTCCCCATCTCCACCCCCCTCTCTCCACCCCTCCCCCCCGTTCCCCTTCGTGTTCGATTCACGGTCGGGACACTTTGGCTTAGCGTGTCGGGCCGGACGAAAGGGGGGGATTGGGAAAGGGGGGGTTACGAAATTTGCTGCATGCAGCTGGTTTCGGCCTCACCGAGGGGCTCATTCCTCGATACATAGCCGCCTCCGGCGCCGGGAGGCGCCGGGAAAATCAGCTACGCTTGCTGATTCTCAAACCCCCCCTTTGCTATCCTCCCCTTTCGCCAGACCCGATCCTCTCCACCCCTCTCCCCCGTCCCCCTTCGTGTTCGACTCACGGTCGGGACACTCTGGCTTTAGCGCGTCGCGGCTCCAGTCCTGGCCAAAACGGTGCTTCGGCGCGACACGCTGTCCACGCCCCGTCCCAGAGAGAGCCTCTCCCCGCCACCCGCCCTGCAGAGCGGAGCGACACGGTGTCCGCTCGGAGGGCACGGCGTGTCGCCGGGGCGGCCGCCGCGACACGCTGGCCACGAGTTCCTGACCGTGGGCGTGCGCCGCGAGGCTTCTCTCGTCGCGACCCTCCCTGGCAAGTGCCTTCCAGCATCACCGCATCCCAGTCTAGCGCCCTATTCCTCCTCTCTTCCCCTCCCTGGCATAGTATATGGATGTTTTAGGCCAGAGGCTCAACCACGTCATCAGCCCTCTTTACGTATTGTGAATGCCAGGGCAAACGGCTGCGCGTTTCTCAAGCAAGCGAGATCACTGACGGGGCAATCAGACAACATGGCGTCAAGGATGTGCGTGCCGAATTTTCTTTCTTCTCCTCCTCCTCCTCCTCCTCCCCCGAGCCGAGCTTCGACTGCGCGATTCGTCTGGCCACGGCCGTCCAGATCAGGTTGACCCCGGTGGTAGGTGCAATCGCGTCCGCTAGCCACGTTAGCTCGGGTTTGCTGCTTTCTTCTTGAAGGGAGCCGCAGGAGTAGGCGAATAAAGGTAGGAAAAGAGGAGAGGACGTGGAAGGGAAGGGTAAGGAGGGTGAGAGGAGGAGTGGAGACAGGAACAAGGGCAGGAGCATGTTCGGGAAGAGAGGAGGTTTTGATCTGGGGAGTTGGTGCCAAGAGCAGCTGAGAGGAGGGGTATCCTCTCAGAGGCCTGCACTTGGTAGTCCCTGCCACCTGCTTGTGTGTCTGCTGAGCCCTCCGAGGTCAAGACCCCGATTGCCCGCGGGCGTGGACGGTAACTATAGCCGCGCTCCCGGCGAACGGGGCATCTCTGAGGCGGCGGCAGCGCGGCAGGCCGAGCCCGTGGGCCTGCACAATCGCCCGCCGCCCTGCCGTCTGCTGCCGTTTTCCCCGCGGGGAGAGACACGGTGGCCATGGCCAAACGAAAAGGGGGGGATTGGGAAAGGGGGGGGGGTACGGAATTTGCTGCATGCAGCTGGTCTCGGCCTCGCCGAGGGGCCCCTTCCTCGAGGCACAGCTCCCTCCGGCGCCGGGAGAGTCGGCTGCGTGAGCTGATATTCTCAAACCCCCCCCTGTGCTATCACCCCCTTTTTCGCCCGACCCGAGATGACCACGGCCAAGGTGTCGCGGAAATTTTGTCGACGCCGGTCTTGGTCATGGCCCGCGCCAGCCGTCGCCGATATCGCCGGGAGGGTCCACGGATCCACGGATGACCAGGCGGACGATGGCCAAGATTGGCACCGGCATTTCCGCGTTCAGTCTTGCTCCCAGTGTTTGTGTCGGGGGAGCGTAAGACCCGGGTTTGCCAGGACTCGGGTTCGCCATCGTTTTTTGACGACCGCGACTCGGATTTTGACGAGGAGGAGTTTTGTGGGATGTCTGCAGCGGGAGGCCTCGTCAAAATGCAGGCTCGGCCTCGTCATTTTTTTGACGACCTCGTCGGGGATTTCCGAGTCCCCCGTACCCAGGTCTTACGTCTCCCCGATTGCTGATCACACAATCCGCGATCACGTATCGCAGTGATCCGGGGATCACGTGATCGCGGCTCACGTGGTCTCTTCGGCTTGAGCGCCGGAGTGCGTGGTTGATATCCGTGATCGGCGAGGTAGCCAGCGTGATCGGTCTCTGCGATCAGAGCACACGATCGGGTGGTGTGATCGGCCGAGTGATCAACCAGACACTGAGGCCTCGGTCCTGGCCACCGTTTTCCTTCCCTCCGGTCGCCGTGGGGGGAGAGGCCACGGACGCCATCGAGGAGCGCTCCGAGAGGCTGGCCGAGGAGAAGCAGCAGCGGCCGCGCCAGCAGGCCTCGCCTGCGCGCTCGCGAGGAGCCGCCCGCTCTCGACGCCTGATGGCGGGCTGCGGGCGCGCTTGCCCGCTCTTGGGCAGCTCCCCCGGAGTGGGAGAAGAACGCGCGCGGGAGTGTGCGTGTCTGCGTGTCTGCGTGTCTGCGTGTCTGCGTGTCTGCGTGTGCACGCGTGCACGCGTGCACGCGTGCGCGCGCGCATGCGCGTGCGCGTGCGCGTGCGCGTGCGCGTGCGCGTGCGCGTGCGCGTGCGCGTGCGCGTGCGCGTGCGCGTGCGCGTGCGCGTGCGCGTGCGCGTGCGCGTGCGCGTGCGCGTGCGCGTGCGCGTGCGAGTGCGCGTGCGCGTGCGCGTGCGCGTGCGCGTGCGCGTGCGCGTGCGCGTGCGCGTGCCGTGCGCGTGCGCGTGTGCGTGCGCGTGCGTGCGTGCGTGCGTGCGTGCGTGTTTGTGTGTGTGTGTGTGTTTGTGTGTGTGTGTGTGTGCGTGCGCGCGTGCGCGCGTTGCGCGCGTGCGCGCGCGCGTCGGTGTGCGTGTGTGCGTGTGTGGTGTGCGTGTGTGTGCGTGTGTGTGTGTGCGTGTGTGTGTGTGTGTGTGAATGTGTGTGTGCGTGTGCGTGCGTGCGTGCGTGCGTGCGTGCGCGTGCGTGCGTGCGTGCGTGCGTGTGCGTGTATGCCCTCCGGCGTCTGAGCGTCCCTTATTCCTCTCGGCCGTCCCCTTTCCCTCTTTGTTCGCCAGCCATTTCGCTAGTTAGTGCCCCTATCGAGCTTCTCGCTGATGCGGATTTCGCCGCCTCGCCGCTGACGGAAAAGTGTGTATGCCCTCCGTCTCCCTCCCGCCACCGCCAGGCCTCCGCCTCCCCCCCTCGTGCACCGCGGCGTGATCCGTGTTCGTTCGTCTTACCTGCGCCCTATCCGCCAGCGCAGTCCCTCTGCCTAGCCGCCGACGTAAAAGTGTGTGTGTGTGTGTGTGTTTGTGTGTGTGTGTGCGAGAGTGTGTGTGTGTGTGTGTGTTTGAGAGTGTGTGTGTGGGTGCGTGAGTGTATGCGTGTGTGTCCAGTGCCTCCAGTGGGCGCACGGCTTCCCCTGAAATCTTTTCAGCACGCACCCAGCGCACGGTCCCCAGCCGGCCACGCGGCTGCGCCTCGGCCCCTATATGGGGCTTGGCCCCCGCTCTCTGGGCGGCCCCGTCGGTCACGAGCCTGGACCCTTGGCTGCCTCGATACGGCCGTTGCGGAACGCAGCGCGCGTCATGCTTATAATTAACGTCCGTGCCACTACTTTGCGCGTTGGCTCAGCGTCTTGGCCCGCGTCCTGGCGAACGCATCGCGTCACACCGACGCTCCCAGCTCTGCGTGCTGCGCTCGGTGAGCTCCGCATCGGTACGCTGCGCGCTGCGTGTTGCGCACCTGGGCAGCCAAGGCCTGGGACCTCTCTCCCCCTCTCGCTCGCTCGGGCTCGGCTCCCGCCCTTGCGCCAGCCGCTCTCCCCCATGGCCTGCGGGCCAATCCACCCCCCGGTGAGCTCGGGTCTCCACGCGCCTGCCCCCTCGCCCGACTCCGCCGCGCCCCGCTCTGCATCTCCTCGGGGGGCCCCTCTCTTGTCCTGTAGCCGCCGTCTTCTCTTGCACTCCGACGCGGCCTCGACGCGGATTCGACAAGGACCCGGCACGGATTCGACACGGATTCGACTCGCTCGACACGGATTTCACACGGACTCGACGTGGATCGCGGCGCGGACGGGACAGACAAGGTCCCCCGAAGATGCAACGCAACGCTCCGCCTCCGGACCCGCACCCCCCCTACTCCTTCGGCATCGCTCGGACGTGAGCGCTTCTTCCTCGGCGAGGACGAGGAACATCTTGGATCAGCGTGCGATGAGATGCACCCACGAAGCCAGAAAATGCACGGGGAATGGACGTCCGAGCGATGGCGAGCTCCTCCCCCCCTTCACCAAAGAAGTTCCACAGTGGGCTCGACCCACCATCTGGCGCCACCCGGCGCCAATCGTCTACTCCTCTCGCCACTGCTCCCCTGGCGAGTCGGACCAGCGGATCCCTACCCTGGGAAGCCTCGACGTCCCTGGTGGACCACCTCGCGCCACCCCCCAGCGGCCACGGCGATTCGGCTTACGGTAGGTTCGCGTCGTGTCGACCGGCGGCGACCCCGCCGCCGACGTTCAACGTTGAACGCCGACGGCGGCCCAGAATCGGTCGATGTTGAACGATCGGACGTTGCGGAGACGGCCGATCGTTCAAGGTTGAACGATCCAGCGCGGTGTCAGGAACCAACGCCGGGGTCGGCACGACACGAACCTGCCGTACCTCCCTGCTGCAGCTCCCAAGTGTCCTGGAGGCGAAGGCCACGCCCCCGGCCCTCTCTAGCGGGCGCCTCGATACGTCGCCCTCTGGCTGCCCCCCTCTCGCTGACGCCTGGCCTGTTTTTTCCGGTGCTGCACGCCCGCCTTCTCCGGGATACGCAAGCAATTCCGGCGTGGGCCCCCGAAGCGCGAACCTGTACTCCAGATTTCGTAATACAGGGAGGGGGGTCTCATTTCGGGGGGGGTCTCTTCCAAGCTATCTTGGAGGGCCTGGGGGGGTCTGGGGACGATGTTTTGGAGGGTTCTCCCACGGGGGGGGGTCTGAAATGGCTTGTCTTGGAGGGTCCAGACCCCCTCCCTTTTATTACGAAATCTGGAGTAGTCACCCCCGGCTGCCCCCAGCCCCGAGGTGAAGTCGGGCACGTGCCTCCACGGGAGGAAAGTTAAGATAGTCAAAAGATGGTCCGGTGACGATCTTTGGACAACTTTCGCGTATGCTATTGCATGTTGTTGCTCATTTTTCATTTTTCCTCCAAAATCCCCCTGGAGGGGGACAGGCCCGACCTGACCCTGATGACTCGGGAGGCTTGGGCGCCCGAGGTCTCCAGGGGTTCACTGCGGTCCGGGCTATGCCTCCGGTGCGGGCCCGCGAGGCGCGCAGCTGCCGCCATATCCCTGACCGCCTCCGGCCCTGCTGATTCGGGGCTCCTCAGCGGGCGAAGAACGGTACAACATACTCCAGATTTCGTAATAAAAGGGAGGGGGTCTGGACCCTCCAAGACAAGCCATTTCAGACCCCCCCCCGTGGGAGAACCCTCCAAAACATCGTCCCCAGACCCCCCCAGGCCCTCCAAGATAGCTTGGAAGAGACCCCCCCCGAAATGAGACCCCCCTCCCTTTATTACGAAATCTGGAGTAAACTTTGCCGCCGTCGGCGGCGCCTGCCCTTGAGGTCGGGTGTTGCTAGAAGTGCCCCTGGGCCAGGGTGCTTCCAGGAGTCTCGGGGTGGCCCAGGCGGCCTCCAGAGCACGCCTCACGAGGCCCAGAGGACTCCAGGGGCTTCAGAGTGGAGCGGAAAGCTGGGGGCAACTTGGGCCAGGGGTGCTTCTAGCAACACCCGATGTGGGGGGAAGGAGACGCGACACCAACACCACCAGGGAGCCACCTCCAGCGAGGAGGTCCACGATGCTTCCACCGAGCCAGGGATGGGGGACGCCCCGAGCGAGAGGGGGGGCCGCACCACCAGCGGGGCCCCGCCCTGGCTCCTCCCGCGGGTGGCCCCTGGTGGTGGTGGTGAGGTGTTCCGTGCTCCTCTGGGCGGCTGGACAGTTCGTACCCCCACGGTGCCACCGTGAAGGGTACAACCTTTCCAGCCGCCCCGGGGCAGGCGCCCCCGACAGCCAGCAGAGTGCATTCTATATACCGTCCTTCGCCCATGGAGCTCTGACGGTCCAGGCCCCCGACGCCATGATAGGTTTGCATGATGTGGACCCCCAGCGGTCTCGACTCGCTGCCCGGGACCAGTTTTTCGTGACCAGAAAAGAAGCGAAGCTCCAGGATTTTCGCGCGTCGGGCCCTGGGAGACACTCTCCCGACACTGTTTCGACACTCTTTCGACACTTTCCCGGGTGCTCGGAATTATTTCTGGGACGTGGTCCTTAAGTACGATGGGAGCAACATACAGTCGGCCCGGATTAGTAGGTCGACCCTGCCCGCTCAAGGGTACCCTTGTAATTATCCTGTGTCTCGCGACGCGACCCACGCTTCCTACATTCCTGCGGCAATGTGGCCCCCGGGAGGGTCTCGTGTCCTCTCGCGTGTCCTGTCCAATCGAGTCTGCCTGTGATAGGGGGCCACATGCGAACCCGACCCCTACCCCCCACGATTTCTGAGGGAGAAGGTGGGGTTCCCGACCCCTCAGAAATCGTGGGGGGCAGGGGTAGGGTTCGCATGTGGCCCCCTACCCAGACCCCCGACGTCATGATTTTTTCATTACGTCGACCCCCAGAGGTCCCGACCCTTTCCCCATGACCGGCTTTGCATCCTGAGTCGTTTTTTGACGCTCCCGAGGCCCGGTAGGGGCCCCCAGAGGCCGAAAATAGCGAAAAACTTCCCGTCGTGAATTTTTCACGACGCGAGGGGGTCTGGGTATGTAAGTCTGGGGGTGCCCCCCCCCCCTCCCACGCCTCCCGCGGTGCCGGTGTCTTTCTCCCCCGGCACGGTCGGCTCCCCCGGCGTGCTCCGCGGGGGGGGGGGGGGCGCCCCGGGCCCGGGCGCGGGCCCAGGGTCCAGGGCTTCTCGCCGCCCCCCCCCTCGACGACGACGACGACGACGACGACGACGACGACGACGACGACGACGACGACGACGACGACGACGACGACGACGTCGACGACGTCGACGTCGACGTCGACGACGACGACGACGACGACGGCGACGACGACGACGACGACCACGACGACGACGACGAGTCCCCCCGAGGGCCGAGTGCGGTCATGCTCTTGCCTCCCCTGCCCCGCCCCGCCTCCCCTCGACGCCTTCGCTTCAGCCTGGTCTGGTGGACCAGCGTGCGCCTCGGGGGCTCAAGAGACGGGGGTTCAATGCCAACGGGGGTCAGCCACTTGGCATCGCTCGGACGTGTGCATCTTTTCTCGGCGAGAACCATCGAGGACCATCCTGGACCATCGAGCAAACAAAAACACGCACGAAACCAAAACAAATCACGGGAAATGGACGTCCGAGCGCCGGCCAGGCCAGAGCGCCAGAGCCTGTAGGATCCTGCCGAGCCAGGGGCGCAGTGCTCCGGGCAAGGGCACAGGATCCTGCAGGCTTCTGCAGGATCTTGCAGGGTCCTGCAAGGCCTGACTGGCCCGGGTCTGCATTCACCCGGGTCAGAAGGTCCCCGAGTGCCCAGCGTTCTCCACATCTGCGTGGCCGAGCTCCAAGAGATCTAGGCAAGATGCCCCTCCACCCAACCCTCCCACTCCCGAGGCCCTCCTCAACTGCCTTCGCGAGGAGCCCACCATCCTGTGCTCCGACGCCTATGCATCCGGAGCGGTGTTCTCGATGCCCGCCTTTGGCTCACCACCACCGCGGAGCTCCACCATAGCCGCGCCCACGTTCTGGGCGCGTTCGGCCTCTCCGATCGCAGCTCCACCTTGCTCTGCGCGACTGGTGGCTCCGCCGCGCCGTGTACACAGCCCCCAGGACGCCCCTTTGGCTCCCTCCGCGCCCTATCGCTGCCCGGCTCTCCCCCCGTCTGCCAGAGGTCGCCCCCTGCCCCCAGCCCGCCCCTTTTCCATTCGGCGACCTCGGTGCCACGCTGCAACCTCACGTCGTCCGCCCTGCGGACACCCCTGGCACGCTGCACGCCGACGTCTCCCCACGCCCTACAGTCAAAAACCCTAATGAGGACGCGCGGTAAGGACGAAAGACCCTTGGAAACCGAAGTTGGGATTTTTGGGGCGGCGGACGACGAAAACCTCAAGGACGCAAGAGCAAGGAAGGGCAAGGTTGCAAGGGTACCCTGAGCAAAGTCGCGCGTCCTTCTTAGGGTGTTTGACTGTACAGCAGAGGGCGGGGCCTTGCCCCCCCCGTGGCGCAGCTCGCGGCCGCCGCAGGAGCCCGAAGGGAACGCGTCAGCGGCCGTGCCCGACTCTTTCCCGCCCGCATCGGCGACGTCCAAAGGGCCCTTCGTCGCGCTCACAATCCCGGCTCCGCTCGCATCGACGTCCAAAGGGCCCGTCGTCGCGCCCACAAGCTTGGCTCCGTGGATCACTCCGCCCAGGCTGCCCAGCTGGTCTCAGTGCTGGTCAACATGCCCCCTCTGCGCGTCTCGTGCCCGATTTCTCCCCGCTCACGTCGACCGTCCAAAGGGCCTTCCTCGGGAGCGAAAGAAGGACGTACATGTGCCCGAATCCACGCTGGTTTCGAGAGTTCGCTCGTATCGCGCGGCAGGCCTCGCGGGTCAAGGGCCGTGTTCATGCACATGGCTGGGCGCGTACGTCCTTTGTGGGCTCGTCGCGCTCACAAGCCTGGCTCCGTGGATCACTCCGCCCAGACTGCCCAACTGGTCTCCGTGCTGGTCCACCACCCCTCTGCGCGTCTCCTGCCCCCGTTTTGGCTCCGGCAGCTCCTATGGCTTTTGCCCCCCGACTGCTGCCACTCTCGCCTCCCAGGCGCACGCCTGCGTCTCGGAGTCGATGTCTACCCCGTCGAGGCTCTGGTGCAGGAGCTCGCCGCCATCCGTGCGCGCTCGGCCTCAGACCCTGCCGCCCTTCAAGGTCTTCTCCCCGCCCTTGACGATGGCGCTCCTCCGCCCGAGCCGTGGGCCCACGTCGACGTCCGCCATGTCGATGCCCGCATCGGCCATTTCAACAGCACCGAGGCGGTCCTCCTTGCCCTGACTCGGCCCACACCAGCCGAGGCGCGCGCCCCACTGGATGCTGACCTCACTCCGGAGTGCCCCCCATATGCCTGGGCGAGCGAGCTCGCGAGTTCACCGCACTCCCCGTCGATGACGACGCCACGCTCCCGGGCGAGTTCAGCAGTTCCGCCCTCGCGTTCGAGATGCGTCGACCGCCCTGGTCGAGGCGAACTTTAGTGTCGAATGCGAGTCCGAGGAGGCTCACGAATTGATTGCAAGTGATGTTTTCAAGCTGGGGATGCCTCCTGATGGGCACATGTGCACGGACCCCCTGCTGGCGGGAGAACATGGTGGCAAGAATGCAGCAGCTGCGACCAGGGCTAAGGCGTCGCGAGGTATCTGCGCTCTGATGATCCAGAGAATTCAGCAGCAGCTCGATCCGCTGATGGGACAAATGTCGGCGCACGAGCAGCAGTGGCAGCGTAAGAAGACACAGCCAAAAGGTCCGGCCAGTCGAGTCAGCTCGGTAGGCCAGGCGGACGGGTCCCTCTTGCCTCAGTTACGCTCGTTATTGGGCAAGGCCGAGTCGACCAAATACACCCCGAACGACGCTGAGGTGATCGTGACTCTCAAGAAGACGACTTGGCATCTCTCGGACATATGTATTTATTTCTCGGCGAGGACCATCGAGGAGCATCTTGGCTCAGCTTGCGATCGAATGCACCCACGAAGCCAGAAAATGCACGGGGAATGGACGTCCGAGCGATGGCGAGTCAAGAAGATGGTCGACGCCTACGTGAGCCATGCTCAGCTTATAGTGCCCCCCTCGCCCGCCGTATATTGTTCCTTAATTACGCCCGCTGGGCAAACGTCTAGTTCCCCCCGTCGCCCGTCCTAGAGTTTCCCCTACGCCGGCCAGGCACACGTCTTGTCTCCTCCCCCCTCGCCCGTCCTAGACTTCTCCTTACGCCCGCTGGGCAAAAGTCTAGTCCCCCCCTCGCCCGTCCTGTACGTTTCCTTACGCCCGCTGGGCCAAAGTCCAGTCACCCTCGCCCGTCATAGCCTTGTCATTACGCCCGCTGGGGAAAAGTGTAAGTAATCCCCCCCTCGCCCATCTGAAATTTGCCCCAGCGCCCGCTCGGCGAAACGCTTGCCCCATCACCCGCCCCCCTTCGCCCGTCCTAGGCTGGACGCAACATCAAGGGAGGAAAAAGCGCACCCGGACCCGAGAAGTGGCGTCTTCCTCCACAGCCCCGACCTGCTCGATCCCTGCTGTGGGTGCGTTCACGGCACGGCTCTGCGCGCCGGGCGGGGTGGACCTTTTCTGCCCTCGACAGGAGTCCAGTTCCCCCCCCCCCCCCTCGTCCGTCCCCAGAGGCGTGCCCCCGGGGCAAAAGGCTACCCCCCCCCCCCGCCCTCTCCTCCACCCCAGCCCCAGACGTTTCTCCCTCGCTCTCGCAGGGCCGGCGTCTAGTCCCCCCCCCCCCTCGCCCGTCCCGGCGCAGGGGGGGAGGGGCCCAGGGCGTTTCCCGACCCCCGCTGGGCAAACGTTCCGCACCCCCCCGCCAGTCCTGGATTTTTCCGCCCGCCCGGTAGGCAAAGTGCCCCCCCCTGCTTTCCTCTCGCACGTCTCAAGCGTTTCCGTACGCTTGCTAGGCCACAGACTAGCACCCCCATCGCCCGACCCAGCTTGTTCCTCACGGCCAGTAGGTGAGCGTCCAGTCCCCCCTCGCCCGTCGTAGACGTTTCCTTACGCCCGCTAGCCATCAGTGTAGTCTCTCTCGCCCGTCTGCCCGCCATAGACTTGTCCCTAGGGCAAGTGTCTCCCCCCCCCGCCCGTCCTGGATGTCTCGTTGCGCCCGCCAGGCCAACGGTTATTCCCCCCCCCTCTCGCCCGTCCTAAACTTGCCCCGCGCCCGCGAGACAAAAGTCAAGCCCCCCCTCCCCTCGCCCGCCCTAGACTTTTTGCCACGCCCCCGCTTCGCGAGAGTCTGCCCCCCCCCCCCCCCCCCCGCCTCGCACGTCCTGGGCGTCTCCCCACTCTCCGCTGGGCAACGCGTCAGCGCCCCCCCCCGCGGCCCGTCCTAGACTTTCCCCACGCCCGCCAGGCCAAAGTCTAGCCTCCTACCCCCCCCCCCGCGCCCGCGAGGCGAAAATCTAGTTCCCCCTTCCCCCCCCCCCGCTCGCCCGTCCTGGACTGTCCTTCCTCGCGAGGCAGAAGTTTAGCCCCCCCCACCCTTCGCCCGTTGTAGATTTCCCCTTACGCCAGCAAGGTCAAGCCTCCCCTACGCCCGCGATGCAACAGTCTAGCCCCCTCGCCCGTCCTTCCTACGCCCGCGAGGCAAGCGTCTCATAACCCCCCATTCGCCCGTCCTAGAATGACCCTTAACTTCTGCCAGTGAACAGTCTCGCCCCCCTCCCCCCCTTGCGCACGAGTTCCCCCTACGCCCGCGAGGCGAAAGTCTAGCCCTGCTCGCTCGTCCTAGACTTTTCCATGCGCCCACCGCTAGGCAAATTTCTAGTCCCCTCGCCCGTCCCAGGCGTTCCCCTACGCCCGCTGGGCAGAAATAGCCCCCCCCCCGCCCGTCCTAGACTTTTTCCTTACGCCCGCTGTGCAAAGATCCACTCCCGCTCGCCCGCCCGAGACTATTCCCGATGCCCGCTGGGCAAAACATCCAGTCCACCCTTCGCCCATCTCGGAGTTTTCCCAGAATGCCCGCTAGGCCAAAGTCAAGTCCACGCTCTCGCTTTCGCGCGCCCTAGGCGTTTCCTCACGCCCACCAGGAGAAAATCTGACCCCTTCGCCCGCCCTAGACGTTCCCTGCGTCGGGTAGGCCAACGTCTAAGCAGGGGGGCCCACCCTTAGACTTGCTGCTTTGCTTCTTCCTCCCGCTTTTCTAAATCCTCCCCCGTCTCCACTTCGTCTTCCATGACGTCCATCTCCGGGCCTGGACTAGACTTCGCGGCAGAGCCCCTCTGGATTAGATTCCCACCTGACGGCGCCACCTTGCTGTTGACTTGTCATGCTCAAAGACAGTTATGCCTGACCGCCCCTCTGGCGCGCATTGTGTTTTTCAATTGAAATGCCCATCCTGGTGCTCGCACCTTGTTTTTCATAAGGGGGAATATTGGGCTTCAGATTGTGTTGCTGGCCTTCAGTTTACAACAACAGCGGATCCCGTCTGATACTTCTTCACACATTGGTCAAAACCATGCTCTCACGCGGGACGTCCTCACATGTTATTCAGGAATCGGGCTATCGCGTGGGCCTTCCTCGCAATTTATTGGCACGCTACGCCCACGACATTGAGAAACCACGCTCTCGTTTTAGACTTCCTCACGATCTACTGGCGAATCGCGCTATCGCTACGGACCTCCTCGCGATTCCTGGAGGACTGGTGTTTCAGCGACCCGCCCGCTCGACCCTGCCGTCCGGGCCCGCCAGCCCGACCCGCCCCGCCCGCCCCGCCCGTCTGGTTTTGCCGTTTGGTTTCCTTCTCCCACCCCCCTTCCTCACAGTCGCTGTTGGGTTCCACCCTTCTTTCCCCGTTGTCCCTGCCCTCCCCCCTTCCTGTTTTTGGGGGCTGAGCCAACCACACGTGGCAGGTAAGGAAGTCAGACACCTAAGCAGGGGGGATTGATCGAAGAAGCAGAGGGTGGGCATCGAGGGCTTGGGATGTGTGGAATCACGCGCGAGCCGGTAAAGAGCGAACAGTCTTGAGATGATGGTTGCTGTTGTTGTCGTCGTCGTCGTCGTCCTCGCCCGCGACCCACCCGCGACCCACCCCGCGACCCACGTCGCCACCCACGTCGCGACCCGCTTGCGACCCAGCCGCGGCCCCCCCCCCAGCCCCAGACCAACCTGCGACCCTCCCCGCGCCCGCCTCCTCCTCCTCGTCCTCCTCGTCCTCCTCGCCTCCTCGTCCTCCTCCTCCTCCTCCCTCCTCCTCCTCCTCCTCCTCCTCCTCCTCCTCCTCCTCCTCCTCCTCCTCCTCCTCCTCCTCCTCCTCCTCCTCCTCCTCCTCATCCTCCTCCTCCTCCTCCTCCTCCTCCTCCTCCCCCCTCACTCTTGCCCGCAGCTGCGGGCTGCTGCGCCACTGCTGCAGACGACCTGCCCAGGGCAGCGCGCCCAGCACCCCTCCGGCGCCAGCGGCCGCGGCGCCTCCCGGGCCGCGGCGCCTCCCGGGCCGCGGCGGCCACCGCGCCCGGCCCGATGGCGGGGCCGCGGGGCGCCCCCCTGTCGGGGAGCCCGCCACGCAGGGTGGGAGGATCGGAGGAGGACTTCGAGCCGTGGCGACCCGGGGGGGGGGAAGGGGGGCTGGCTCCCCAGACCCCCTTCGCGTCATGAAAAATCACGGCGGGAGGTTTTTCGTTGTTTTTGACCTCTGGGGGCCCTTACCGGCCCTCGGGACCGTCAAACAACGACTCAGGACGAAGAACCGGTCCCGGGGAATGGGTCCAGATTGCGGGGGGTCGACGTCATGAAAATTCGTGACGTCGGGGGTCTGGGTCAGAAGGGGGGCCTGGACGGGGCTGGGACGAGGATCGAGCCGTTCCAGAGCGCTCCAGAGCGCTCTCAGAGCGTCCCGGAACGCTCTGAGAAGGCCGCGGCGCCCGATAGATCCTCCAGAGCCGCCAGATTCTCGATTTACCCACACCCAAGTTTATCTTCGTTCTCGCTTCGCCTTTGGGGGTGAGCGAGAACGGTAAGGGGGGGGACTGGCTCAGAGGGAGGACGCTAGGGGGGAACGAAGTTTGTCGAGGCTCGAGATTTTCGCGAGGTTTTGTTGGTTCCCTGCGGCTTCCAGGCCTCTGGATGTCTTCCAGCGGCTGCGCCCCGTCGAGAGCGTTCTGGGGGCTGCCTGGATCTTGAGAACGGCCGCCAGGCCAGAGCTGTGACCCGAGCACCAGGGGACCGGCTCATGGGGGATCCATCGACCTTGGATCGGCGATGTATCGCCGATAGATCGGCGCCAGGCCCCCGACAGTGAAGCCGCAGGTTCCTGGGCAGGGTGGACTCCTAACCAGCTGGAGGAGTGTCGGGCGGGCGGCAGCTGGGCGGCAATGACCCTGGGGGGATCGCGCCTTTCAGGACATCAGGGTCCCAAACGACCCCGAAATTTAAGTCGGGCCTGTCCCTCTACAGGAGGAATGTTTAAGATTGTATACAAATGGTCCGGGGACGATTTTGTTTACTATTTTTTAATGTTATTGGTGTACGCATTGTGTGACTATTCTTGATTAATCGCTTCGCTCATTTCGCCGGCCCTGGAGCCCTGTTTAGGGCCTCTTGGGGGCCTCTTGGGGACCTCTTGGGAGTCTCTTGGGGCTCCTTAGGAGGAGGAGGAGGAGGAGGAGGAGGAGGAGGAGGAGGAGGAGGGAGGAAGCTGAAAGCATGGGGATACAGTGGCGTTGGCCTATGCTCGTACTGCAGACAACCCGACACATGTCAGCACCGGATATGGACATGCTCGCACGGAAGACGGATCAGGGAAGATTTGTTCCAGCACATCCTGGATGAAGTACTCGATTTGGAAGGCTTCCATCCCTTGTACCACAGGCTCTGGGCAGCGAAACCCGACGTACCACAACCCGTCCAAGACTGGAACGTCGTAAAGCTAAATCGGAACGGAGTTTGTGATGAAGGGTCCTTTGATCCAGACATCCCTGTTTTCGTTGACGGGTCCACCATTGACCCAGACCACCCCCATATCAGCAGGGCAGGGTTATCCGCGGTATAATTCTATGCCAGAGGGAATTTGATATTCGGGGTGCGGTCACCGCTGCCAGCAGATTTCCCCCAAACCCCAGCCCATGCAGAAAATGCGGGGTTGGCAATGGGGCACATATTCTCGGCACCCCAGGTCAGCCCCCTTTATTGTCGATTGTGCAGCCCTGTTTAAAGGTATCCGTGCCCCAGGCGCGGTCCTCGCAGGAAATTGTTATTATGGTGAGTTTGGGAGATCCATTGGACAGCATCTACCTGGCGACAGGTGGACATCTCTCCAGAAGACAAAGGCACACCGTGAGCGGGCCCATGTTGATAATTCGAATTTAGCAAACTTTTTAGGAAATCAGGCTGCCGATTGGCACGCTGGCGAAGCGGCGCGCAGCCACGCCCTGTCTAGACAGGATGCCGATGAGCAAATTGAGGCAATCAAGGCGTATACTGAATTATTGCACGGTGTAGGCAAAATCCTTGGAGAGTGGCCACGGGCCACAGATATGTGGCCTGAGGCGGAGCCCAGGGGCCCAGACAGGAGGGAACGCCCATTTATGTCGTCTCACACACCCGTGTGGGTAGGAGGGGGCTTCCGATGCACCACTTGCCTTCGCAGGGTAGGCCCGGGCACCAGGGTGCCTTGTAAAGATACGCCCCCCCACATACAGGATGCCATCCACGCAGCCCCAAGGCATGGTCACAAGCTCCACATAGGCTGGATTGTGGGACCGAAGCTGCCCATCGTGTTCTGCATGGGCTGTGGGGCCTTCACGGCGGCCTCCAAGAGCCGCAAATTGCACAAGAATTGCCTTCGCGAGGCTTCCTCAGAGTTGAGGAAACTCCGGAGGGGGGAGGTCCCCGGAACCAAACCCCTCCAGCGTTTCATCAATCCCATGTTTGTTTAGCATGTGGTGTGCACCCGCCAGAGGCGGTTGCACTTGTAACCAGGAATCTTCCTCACCCCCCCTCCCTCATGATCTAACCTCTCTCTCTCCCTTACCTGTCTCCTCCAACGCTGATGTTCCTCAGCGTTTTTTGGATTGCAGGTTAAAGGGGGTGGAAGGGTGAGCAGGGGGGCGGAGGAGGAACATGAGGTGCGCCCGCCGGAGGCGGTCGCACTTGAAAGCAGTTGTCGTGCCTGGCCGGCAACCAGTGTTAACAAATCCTCTGGTCTGCAGAAAACCAGGATTAATACATCTTCTGGTCTGCGTAGTCCCAGGGAGTGGTTCCACGAAGCTTTAAAGTTTCTGCCACCCTTTGGGCCAGCACTGGAATACGCACGAGGGGCTTGCGCCCAGAACGACTGTCTTTGGGTAAGGCGCCCCTCTCTTGGTCAGCGCCGCTTCTTGGCTGGGCGCTCGTCCCAGCAGCCTACCTCGCCACCACACCTCCCCAGCACCTAATCGAGCTGCTGGCCAATTCGTCCAGCAAGGCCAAGGGTCAATCGGGGGAGGGGGTCAGAGGGCCACGGTAAGATCAGCGGGGAGGGAGTCGCAGCGCATACCGCCTTGCCATGGCGATGTTATCACCCAGCTTACTGTGCTTGCACGAGACAGCCGTCAGAGAGTTCCAGAGTTCCAGGGACCCCCCCGGGACCCCCCCAGGACCCCCCATGGGACACCCCCGGGACACCCCTGGGACAACCCCCCCCCCGCCGGGGAAGGAACAAATGGAAGGGGCTTTCCTTTGACGTGGTTACGACATGGGTCGATTTCCCTCAAGCCCGCTAGAGCACTGAAATGACGACGACGATGACGACGAACGGCATAGCCCCTCACACACGCCGACACGCCGACAGGGTCGGCGGATTTCGTGATGATCCTCTTGGAATACCTAGCTGCCTCTCGCAATTACGCCACCATGCCAGCGCAGCATTCTGGGCGACAACTACTCGAGAAGGCAATGGGGCCTGCTGGGGCCTCTTGGAGCAGAAGCCTCGAATTATGGGTTTGCGTTCCCATTCGTAAGCCCTTCTTGGGGCCGTCTTGGGGTTCTCTTGGGCAGTCGCAGGCGCCTCCTGGGCCGTCTTGGAGCCATCTTGGGCCGTCTTGGTGCTCTCTTGGAGGCCTACTGAGCCGTCTCGGGTGTGTCGTGGTGGCTTCTTGGGCCGTCGTTTGATAGCGTCTGAAGCTCGAACAGGCGAGAACCAAACAAACATTGACAAGCTATTAAAATCAATGTTTGTTTGCCTCTCGGGACCCTGTTGGGGGGCCTCTTCTGGCCCCCTTGGAGCCTCCTGAGCTTTCTTCGGGCGGAAGGCTCGAATTGTCGGTTCGTGTTCACCCTTTTGGGCCGGCCGTTTTTGGCATTATTGGGCGCCTCTTTGGCTGTCTTGGAGCCATCTTAGGCCGTCTGGGGTCCTCTTGGGGGCCCCTTGGGCCGTCTTGGGGCAGTCCTGGTGGCCTCTTGGGGCGTGTGTGGACGTCGGGAGCTCGAACAGGCAACAACCCGATCAACAGAGAAAAACCGAACGAACGTCAACGATGCTTGCCTCTCGATGCCTTCTTGGGAAGGCTCTTGCGGCTCTCGTGTGACGCCTCGACGGCCTCATGGGCCGTCTTGAGGCCATCTTGGGCCATCTTGGAGCGCTCTGCGGCCATCTTGGCACTGTGTCGGAAGCCATCTTGGGCATCTTGGGCGCAGTGGAGAGTGCAAGGGAGGTGTGGGGCTAACCCAGGGAGCGCCGGGGAGAGGTGGCGGTGTATGCAAGGAAAGCGCGTCCCGAGGGTGGGTGGGTGTGGGGCGCAGAAAATTGCAGAAACCCGTCCACGCCTCAACGTGCACAAGGCTGGACCTCTTGGAGTCCGGGCTTCCAGAAACACTCGGAGGCAGAATAGGGAGGAGAGGCGAGGGAAGAGATGGAGAGAAGAGGGTAGGATGTAGGGACGAGGTGGGGCCATGACTTTTTCCGATGGGGTTCCAGCAGAGCTCTCCCGAACACTTGGACGGAGGGGGCAAGGCGGGGATTGTTGTGTGAAGCATAGCGGTGGTTAGAATGAGCTGGCGTCGAGAGCTTATCGAGGCGGCGGGAATCAGGATCTGCCTGACCTTGGGCGCCCTCTTGGCCGCCTTTGGGGGCCCCTCGGGCCTATCTCGGGGCGCTCTTGGGCTAACTCGGGGCCATCTTCAAGCCGGCAGTGCGCATCGGGAGGGAACAGTCGGGTGTTGCACCCCTCACAAGGCCCAGAGTGCCCCAGGGGCTCCAAAATGAAGCGAAAAGCTGGGGGCACCTTGGGCCAGGGGTACTTCTAGCAACACCCGAAACAGGCGAGAAGGCAGAAGTGATCGCTTGCCCGAAGGATTTTGATGGATGTCTTGCCTCTCGTGGGGGTCTCTGGGAGGCTCCGAGGGCACTTGAGGAGCCGTCCGGCGGCCCTCGTCGGGCCTCTGGGGGGCCATGGCGGACGCTATGCCGAGCCATCTTCGGCCATCGTGGGCCGCCTGGGGGGGGCACTCCTCGGGCGAAGAGAACCGTGCACGTGCACCGATCCTGACAGCGCCCATCCTTGACCCAGGATCGGTGCATATGTGTAAGAGGGCGCATGCACCGATCCTGGGCTCAGGGTTGGGCCTGGCCAGAATCGGTGTATGTGCGTAGTTCTCTCTTTCCTCTAAATCTTCGAGCACAGGAAGCCCTCTTGGAGCCATCTTTTGGCGAAACAAGAGCCCCTGACATCTCGCGAAGCCCACCAAACAGGCCTCAGGGAGGGGGAGGGGGAGGGTACCCCTCCCCGAAGCGAAGAAGGTGTTTGAAAGGAAGGAAAGATACCGTCAGAGTCCACTGTAGCCCGAAAGGTTGGTAGGATATCTAACTTATCGTCACTCTGACTCTCTCTCTCTCTCTCTCTCTGCCTCCATCTCTCTATTTCTCTCCCCCTCACGTCTTTTTGCATTATATCTATTTCTCGATACGGTCCCTCTCTCTATTTCTCGCAACGGCGCCAGCATGTACGCGGTCGAAGACAGGCCTAGTGCAGCGCAGTCCATTCCAATTCTTGCATTTCTGGTTCAATCAAATGTCTATTCGGGCTAATTTGGCTTAGTGGCCGTCTTAGTCGGGCTTGACCGCCTTCCATCAATCTTACGAAGACCTCCCAGGAATTGCCTCCTAATCGGTAGGGGGATGTGGTGAAGCGGACGCCATTCCACTCGGCTCTGGAGTGCAGCCCGTCTTCTTTTGCATGCACTTGTGCGAGGGGCGCCTGGTGCGGGGCAGGCTATCAGCGGAGCAACTGCTGGGCACCACAGGATCCTGGGCGGGCGTACTGCGCCTCTTCTTCTTTGCCTCGGTGCATATAGTGCGCAGGGAGCAGCAGGCGGAGGAGCAAGACGTGGAAGAGTAGGATGGTGGAGGTTGCAGGAAGAGGGAGTGAGACCAGGAGAGGAGGAGGAGGAGGAGGAGGAGGAGGAGGAGGAGGAGGAGGAGGAGGAGCCATTTTGGCTCCAGTCCGGAAGCGGGAGGAGGAGGAGCCATTTTGGCTCCAGTCCTGAAGCGTCGTTTGAGGACCCGAGAATTCTGGCGTGGGGGATTGATTCTGCGGTCCCCCAAAAGTTCTCTGGCGTTCGCCCGCCGGGCTCATTTCTCACGATTGCTCTCCGTCTAGTGTAGGACCCCTTTCCCTGCACTGCTCTGCGATGGTGCCGTCTCCTCAGTTCTCTTATCAGCCTCGGATCCGCTCCAAGGGCGGAGGACATGGCGGCGAGTGGCAAGCTCAGGGAGGGAGACGGCGGAACCGACCAGTTCACAGCCCCCCGGGGGATGGTGTGCACAGCCTGCGGCTGCCAAGCAAGCGCTCCCGAGGTCTTCTGGTGCGAGCGCTGTCCGTCGCCTCTTCCCCGGCTTGCTGTCGGTCCTGCTCCTCGTGCTGCTGCGTCGTGGACCTCGTGGGCGTCTCCTGCTGTCCCCCGGGGGCTCGTTCGGGGAAGGCGGCCACGGGAAGGGCGGGTGCGGCGGCGGGAGAGGACCCCCCAGCGGGGCGGCAAAGGTGGTGGCAAAGGCTCGGGGGCATCGTCAAAGGTGTGGCCAAGGTGGTGGCAAAGATGGTAGTAAAGGGGGCAAAGGAGGGCGAAGGTGGTGGCTGAGCAGTCCGCGTCGGTGCACCAAGCTGCTCAGCAACAGCACGGTCAGGTGCGACAATTTGGATAACAGATCCAGGCAGAGATGACCCGCTTGCTGCGCATGCAAAATGAAGCCAAGGAGCAAGGCGAGAAAGTGAAGAAGTTGCGAGATGCTCTTGTGGAAGTGGACCGCGAGTAGAAGGACATTGTCCAGAAGTTAGCCAGAGAGTCTACGTCAAGGTCAGTACTGGTGCAGCCACTACGTCAACGGTCAAGTTCGAGGACCTGCTCTCAGGACTCAGGAGCCATCGACATCGGGACCAGCATCAGCTGCTACATGCTCGAGGAAATCGCTAACGACGACGGGCTGGAGACGTCTGTGAAAGATCGAGCAAATATGCAGAAGTGGACCGAGCAGGTGTCCAAAGGCACCACTGGCATGGTCGAGCAACTCTTCAGTCGGCTGCTGGTCGGGCGAAGTCCGCGCAGGCAGGCCATCGGGCGCAGAGGGCGAGGCTGCCGGGCAGGCGCCGCCGAAAGGCTGCTGGCGATGGGGTGGCTGGCGGCGAGGGCGGCGCAGCAGTCGTCGTCGGCGCGGCTGCCTCGGCACCTGCAGCGGCCTGCTCGACGTCGGCAGCGTCCGGAGCTGTTCAGGCTCAGCCCGCGGATGGCGTCTGCCACCGTGCCGAGGCTGCTCTGCGCGCGTCCGTGACCCCCCCTGCTCTGCCTGAGGGGGGCGGGGTCGGGCGTCACGTTCAGTCGTAAGTCCTCTGGCGAGGGCACTCGTTCGTTCGTTTGTGTGTGTTTTTCGTCTCGAGCCTCCTCGATCGGGTCGAAGTCCCGCGCGTCAGGAATCTTGCGTGTCCAGCGGTGCGTCAAGACTTTTGGAGCGGCCACTCCCGAGGCCCAGTCCTGGTTGGTCCTTCTGGCCCCGCACGAGGTTTCAGATTCCCCTGGGTCCCGCATGGGGCCTCCCAGTCACTTTCCTTTCCCTCCTGGAAGCGGTGGGTTTTCTGAGCTTGAGCGTCAGGTCGCCACAGTATAGAGCAAGTCTTGGTGCACGCTGCAGATATCTCTGAAGTCTTCGTCTGCGCGCTATCCTGGCCCAGGAGCTCCGTTTTCGGAGCGAGGGGGACATCAGCGCGAAGTCTCGGATCCGCGAAGTCCTCGACTACAAAACGTTGTGGGCCCAGGGTATTGGAGGAGATGGCGTTGGCATTCGTTCTGGAGTCTGCGCTCGCGTCAGAGATGGTGCAGGATCCTTCGAAGCGTCTGAACTTTACTCGCTGAAAGGCGAGCTGCCGCAGCCACAATGCACCTGCCAGACTGTTCGCCGTCCGCCGCGGTGTCCGTGCACTTGCGCCACACCTCGGGACTTCCCGTAGCGAGCATGGACACGTCGCAGTGCGGGCGGTTGGCTGCTCCTGGAAGCTCACTTTTGCGGTGTCGCGGTCGCGCGCCGTGGCGAACTTCCCCCCTGGGGGCCCTCCGTGAAACAAGATCTTCTGAGCTTTCGGGCGGGGCGATCGGCTCGGCCGGCGGGCGCGCCCGCCTTCTGGTGGAGGCCGGCCCCAGACGTCCGAGGCTCGGGCCGGGCGAAAGGGGGGGGATTGGGAAAGGGGGGGTTACGAAATTTGCTGCATGCAGCTGGTTTCGGCCTCACCGAGGGGCCCATTCCTCGATACACAGCCGCCTCTGGCGCCGGGAGGCGCGGGGAAAATCAGCTACGTGAGCTGATTCTCAATCCCCCCCTTTGCTATCCCCCCCTTTCGCCCGACCCGAGAGGCGGGAATTCATACCAGGGTTCGAGCTGAACGGTGTTTTGGCAATTTCGTGGACCGTTTTCGTTTTGACTTCGTTGTGCAGCAAATGTGGAACGAAGGCAGAACTAGGGACGACGAAAACAAAACGAAAACGGAAAACACGGATTAGGTCGAGCCCTGATTCATACACGACCACCGCCTGGAGGGTCCGTTTTCGGAGCCTCGGCAGGCGATGGATATGGACATGCTCGGGCCCCCAGGGGCCGAAAAATGTATCCATCTCCGCCGCCCGCTTGGTCACCAGGACGTCGTTTCCCGGACGGTGGATGTGGATGACTCCCCGCCTCACAGCGTGCTCGATTATGTTCGTGGTCTCCGAGGCTTTGGGCTGTGGCCTGCGGCAGGTCGGGGTGGTCTCGGAGTCGGAACTCCCGCCGCGCGGGCGGCGTCTGCGCGTTGCCCGTCCTGCCTTGGGCCCCCCCTCAACTCAGGAGGGGAAACAAAAACACAGACACAATTAGTCGTCGATTCCCGAGAAAATATAGGAAAATATGGGAAGTGGGGGGGGGGAGACGAAAACCCAGAAAATATAGGAACATTTGGGGAATCTTTTTATTTGTGTGTTTATTTGTGTGTCCCAGGGCCCCTTCAATCCTGCCTCGGGCCCCCCCCCCTCAACGCCTCCGGGCCCTCCGCCGCCCCCCCCCCCCCCGACCAGCCTCGGAGGCTCCGTCGACGGCCACGTCGGGCACGTCCCTCTACAGGAGGAGTATCCAAAACTAGTCGAACATAGTACGGGGACGATGTTTCGACTACTATTTCTGCAATGTTTGGGGGGTCATGCTGACTATGCTTCATTTGCCGTCCAAGATCCGCCTGTAGGAGGACGGGCCCGATCCGAGTCTACGGCCGACAGTGCTCGCAAGGCCGCCCGCGCTGGAAAGGGACTCCGAGGGGGCCACGAGGCACCCGACTCCCGACCTGTGCGTCGCGGCGGGCGCTTTCTGGCCGCACCGCTCGGGAAACGATCGGCCACAGGGCGAGTGTACTCTAGATCCTCGGGTCGGACGCGCGCCTCGCGAGGGGGCCGCGAGGCGCCTGCCTCCCGACCTGTGCGTCGTGGCGGGCGCTTTCTGGCCACGCTGCTCGTGAAACGATATGCTACGGGACGGGTCGATTATCATTATTATTATCGTTATTTTTATTATGTGTAAAATGTTATTAGTAAGCTTATTGTTGTTATTGCTATTCTTAGTATGGTTATACATATATATATATAGATATTATGGTCGGACGCGCGCCTCCGAGGAGGAAACGTAGTGCTAGTGTGTCTTTGCGCCTCCCGTGTCCCCCCGCGGGGGAGACGTCAGAACCCCTCGCCGCGGTAATGGCCACGCGCCCCCGCGCTGGCGGCGACGGCCGGCTGGGGCGGAGGGCCAGCACGGGGGCGGAAGCCGCCGGCGCGCGCCCCTCTCGGCGGATGCCGCCGAGCCCGCGCGGGCGACGACGGCCAGCTGAGGCGACGACGGCAAGCTTTCGTCGGTCAGGATCGTGGATCCGATCCTCGGCCCCATCCCCATTCCGATCGCCACCATCCCACCACCCTGTCAGTATCGTTGATCCGAGCCTCGTCCCCATCCCCATTCCGATCCCCACCAGCCCACCACCCTTCGTCGGGGATCTATGTTTCGAGCCCCCGAGGGAACAGCAGCAGATGATGTCCCCATCTAGGGGGGGGAGAGAATCGGCCAGGGGGGCCCGGGCCACGCCGGTGGGGATGGGGATCTGTTCAACGATGCTCAGTCGGGGGGTGCCTGGGGCGCCCCTGGCCCAAGTTTTCGGGTATCCGTCGGAGCGTTCGCCGATGCATCGGCGATGCGGCTCGATGTGGAGCCTTATTTTCTTCATGGCGCCGATGCATAAACAATACATCGGTGAAGCATTGGCGATACGGCGCGATCCTCCGACTTCTTCAAGTCGGACCCCATCTGGGAGGCATCTGAAGGTGCCCGTGGCTTTCCGATGCATGATGGAGCCTTGTGGAGCCCTATGGGCCTTGATGATCCTTGATGGGGGTTGGCTCTGGGGCCCTCGGGGGACAGAGACGCCATGGGACAGGGAGACCTCCCCAGACAGACGACATCTTGAGTTTTTCCGTGCGAGGTCCCCAGAGGTCTGGACCTTTATCCCCAGGGCTGGCTCTTCATCCCGAGTCGTGCTTTGGCGCCATAGGGGCCCGGCGAGGGCCCCCCAGGGGCCGAGAGCTGCGGCAGTCCTCCGCCCCGAGTTTCTCGAGACCTTGGACGTCTGGGCCGCCGCCTTGGCGAACTGGGGTGTGGCCACGGCGCGTCGGCCTGCCATTCCAAACGGGTGCTCGCCCACGCGCGTGGATCTGCCATTCCTTGTCTGCACGTCGACGCTCTGACCCCCTGGTCGGAGGGCACCAACTATACACCAACACCGATCCTGGCCCAGGATCACCCTGGGCCCAGGATCGGTGTATATATGCCTTCTTGCGCAAGGCAGCAGGGCGTATACACCGATCCTGGGCCCAGGGTTATCCTGGCCAGGATCGGTGTTGGTGTATAGTTGGTGCCTTCCTACCTGGGGGGGGGGGAAAACCGCAGCGGTCGTCCGGGCGAGGCGGAGCCACACGCCTCGACCTCTCGGCTGCCATCCTCGCGGGGCGCCCGGGCCTGGCAGCACCCCGGGCGTCGGGCCCCACCCGCGGGGGCGAGGGGGTGGCCGCTGTGGGCACCTCCTCTTCTCTGCCATTGCGTTCCCAGGCTTCAACGTCAGCCTGCGATGGAGCGATGGTGGCATTGGTCGTACTCTCGTGGATATTGCAAAGCAGATGTGCCAATGTATACACTTTAGGTTGCAGGCCCCGCCCCCGTGGTCCGCGCACGTGCCATGATTTCACGCGCTCCCCCCTCTCGCGCACCTCGCGCGGGGGCGCGAGGTCGATTTGGCAGCGAAGGGGGCACATGGGGGTGGAGATCCCCCCCTCCGCCCCCCTCTCGGCGGCGAGCGAGGGGGGGGGGGGAGGGGGAAGCGAGAAGGAGAAGGCCCTCTCAGAGACGGCGGGGCTTCTCAAAAGGCCTCGGGCCTTCTGAGAGGTGTTCTGCGTCTTCGGGGAAGGCTTTGAAGACTTCTCTGGAGGCTGGGGGGCTCCCGAGCCTTCTAAGAAGGCCCGCCCCGTCTCACTCCCCCCTGGGCTGGTCGGGAGCCCTGAGAGAAAAAGGGCGAGGTGAGACAACGGCAGCCTTGTCGCTACGGCTGGGCGCAGCTCGGACAACTGGTGCCTTTTGGACCCCAGGAGGAGTCCATGGACCGGTTTGGAGCTCCCCCCTCCTGGAGTAAGAACAACATGATACACATAGTTGTTCGGCGTGGATCGGCGGAGTTCGTGGCTCGGAGTTCGGTTTCTCTGGCGGCGCCTCCGGCGATACCGCTGCCCTTCCTTCATGTCTGCTGGACTCGCCTCGAGCTTCCGGTCGGAGGGGAATGCACCCAGGGAAACGTCTCGGGAGTAGCGCTGTCGGTACCGCTCGGTTTCCCCACGGGGGGGGGCGATCCCAGAATGAGAAAAAGCAGCGTTCGCCACTGCCGCCGCCGCCGCCGTCGCCGCCGCCGCCGTCGGCCGCTTGCCGCCGCAGACACGACAGGTTTAGAGACCGTGTGCTCGTCCACCCACGAGGAGCTGTCTTGTGACTCGGGGCCGGCCACGAGGGAGCCCATGGCCAGGGCCATGGTAGCTCCCGGATTTCATGGCTCGGCTACACGTGAGAGGGACCTTTCGCCGGAGTGACCTTTGCTGCGGGCCCGACGGGGGTCCCCCGATCGCTGAACGCGATGCGGTGGTGACATCTTGCGCGCTGGTGGGTGGTCCCCCCGCGGTACCCAAAAAAGGCCGCGCACCATAGGTCACTCTTATAGCCAGGGTCGCCCTTGCGTGTAGCCGAATGGCCCCCCTTTGCGTCTTTCAGCAGGACCCCCGGGGGGCTCCTTGTCCTCGCACGTGCCTCGGGCCAGGCTTTGGGACCCCCCCTCGTGGACGCCCCCCTCGTGGACGCCCCCGGGTGATTTGGGGCCAGAGTGCTCAGGAGGGAAACAAAACACACACAGACACAATGAATCGTCGATGTCCCAGAAAATATGGGAAAATATGGGAAGTGGGGTGGAAGACAAAAACCTAGGAAATATTTGAGAATATGGGGAATCCTGTTCTTTGAGTGTATTTATTTGTGTGTCCCAGGGCCCCTTCAAGGGTCCTTTGAGCCCAGCGGGTAAGTTGCCCCCTGCGGCTTGGCGACCGGTGGTCGTCCTTAGAGGCCTGGGCCTTCACCATGTCCATCTTCTGAAGCACCTGGGCATCAGGGTCAGCGTGTGGCCACGGATCGGCCGCAGCATCGCTGCTCTGCCGCTGCTGCCTCTGCGAGCGCGGATGCGAGTAGATGCTCGTTCTGTGGCCCACCTGACGGATTTGTTCGACTCTACTCTTGCCCGATTCTAGTTCGACTCTAGCTCGACTCAAGCTCGACTCTGGCTCGGCTCACGTCCACTCGAGTTCGGCTCAAGTCGACGGACGCTCGACGCAGCATCGACGCACGAGTGGCGCGAGTGGCTTCAGAAGGGTCCCCAGAACGAGCGTCTAGATTCTGAATGTAAGACCCTCCAGGAGCGCCTTCGTGGCCAGGGCACCGCGCGCGGCGCCGCCGGCGCCACCGCCGCGGCCTAGCCCCGCCGAGGGGCCCGGCGGCGGCGCGGGCGGCGGCGGCGCGGCGATGCTGGCAGGCACGGGGGCGCACGACCTCCTCCTCGGCAGGGGTAGCGGCAGGGTTCCTCGACGTGCTTCCAGGACGCCCCAGGAGCCTCCCAGGAGGACCCCCAGGATGCCCCCAGGAGGAAAGCATCAAGTGTTGCTTGAACAAGTGATGCAGCAGGCTGGCAAGTTGGGACTCCTGAAAGCCTGCCAAGATCGCCAGAGAACGGCCAAACAGGGTTCAGGGCCCCAAGTAGGCCGAAGATGCCCCAAAGACGGCCCAAGCAGCCCCCAAGAGGAATAACTCGAGGAGGCTTCGGGGACCGTGCCAAGGCGGCCCCTACGACTTCCGAGCTCGCTCCTTGACGGCACAAGAGAGCCCCAAGAGGGCCCAAGATGGGCTTAAGACGGCTCAAGGGGGCCCCAAGAGGCCCCCCAAAGCGGTTCAAGATGGCCTCAACGGGCACCCGAAGAAATGCAAGACGGCCCAAGAGATCCAAGAGGACCCCATGATGGGCCGAAGGCGGCCCACTACTGCTCCAATCGGGCCCCAGGAAACACAAGAGGCCGTTCAAACGGCCCAAAAGGGCTTCCAAGTTGGCCCCGGATGCCCCCACGACTGTTCCAAAAGCGGCACCGAAAGGCCCCCAATATTGCACCTCCAGCAGGCGTCCAAGAGGCTCCAAGACGACCCAACGGCGACTGGAGGTGGCACGGAAGCTTTTCAATAATACCCCTGAGAAGAAAATTCCATCGAATCGCTTCTTGTTGGGGGCAGGAGGAGGACGAACTGTTCTTGCCTTCATCGCAGCGTGGTCTGGCCCATCCGTGGCCACGAGGGGAAGGGGCGGCCTTGGATGATCCGTGGCCTTGCCCTGGCGACGTGCCCTTCGGAGCCAGACTCGGGCTCCGCTCTTCTTTGTCCAGCTCCTCCTCATCCTCCTCCTCCTCCTCCTCCTCCTCCTCCTCCTCCTCTGGTCCTCGGGTGGATGCAGAGAAGCGCAAGAAGCGTGGAAGAAGCCCTAGGAGCGCCGCTCGGATCCCCAAACTTGGTGGTCGCAAGTCCTCTGCCCACCCCCGAAGGGGCTCCAGAATCGCCTTTGCATTTCTCATCGTCAACTTGCGATGCGAGTTCCTTGGGCGTGGCCAGACCCTGAGCGCGTGCGAGAGAGAGAGAGAGAGGCAGGCAGCAATCGCAATGACGTAGAGCAGAGGGAGAGGGAGAGGGAGTGACTACAGAGAGAGAGAGGGCAAACAAAACAGACAGACAGAGATAGAGGAACAGAGCTAGAGGTAAGGAGATGCAGAATGCACGCAGAGTCCTGGGTCAGGTCTGGACCTAAACGGTGTTTTGGCGATTTCGCGGGCCGTTTTCGTTTCGATTTCGTTTTGCGGTAAAGACGAATCGAAGACAAAACGAGGGACAACGAAAACATGACGAACACGAACAACACCGTTTAGGTCCAGCCTTGTCCTGGGTCTGGGCCTCGTCAATTGCCCCGGGCATTCTTCCCCGCCTCCTTCAGCACACTATCCGCCTCATTCTCCCTTCCTCCCGGTACCTCCGACGTCGTGTTTTTGTTGGGGTTGCGGGGTCACTGGATCATGACCCCATTCCTGGGAACGGTCGTTTCTTTCTGAAGTTCTTGATTTCATTGCGACACGGGCCAGTAATTATCGCGCGCCACCACTCGATGGCCGAGAATGTGTGCCAGCATAGACCCCGAACGTTGAGTTCTCGCGCATTGGATGTGCCAGCGTTGTAATGCTAGACGCGTGGTGTCAAGCTATACCATGCACACCATTTGGTATAGGCTATGTGGTGCAACCTCTGTGGTGCAACGCATGCGGCGCAAGCCATGTCGTAGAAGCTAGATCGTCGAAGCTATGTGGTGCATGCAAGCTACCTGGTGCAAGCGGCACAATGAGAACACACACCCAGAGAGAACAAGCAGGCTCCGAGGCTGCCGCGGGCGGCCACCGGGCGACACACTTGGACAACCCAGTCAGCGCACGGGACGGCCACGTGGCGGCCACCGCGGTTGCTGGGCGGAAGTTGGCAAAACTCGGCCAGCGCACGGGGCGACCACGTGGCGGCCACGGGCGGCTGCCGGGCGGAAGCCCTGAAAACCCACCCATCTGTCATGGAGTCGAGCAAGAACCCCCTCTTATTGCAAGCACTGTCTGTGGAATCGTAAGGGGGGGCATCGTGCTGCTGTTTCCGTCCGGCCGCCAGATGTCCCCCTTCATCCACGGTGGCCTTCAGCAAGCACATGCCTCCTTCCCTCTTGCCGTCCGCTGGGGTGGCGCGCCCGCGGGCTCTCCACAGGGGCGGCTGCCCGCAGCCGCCCGAGCTGATCCACCACCACCACCTGTGCATCCCTCGTCGCTCTTTCCGTCTTCTTTGCCCCTGCCCCTCCCCTTCTGCCTCCGCCTCTGTGCGTCGCCGCCACATCCTGCTTGCCTCGCTCACAGTGCATCCCCGCAGCAACTCGGGTGTCAAGAAGAGTTTCGATGAAAGAGAACGTGCGCTGATCGTCCATCGATCGTCTTACACGCACGGTCTTCATTCTCCTTTCCTCTCCCTTCCTTCCTCTCTATGCTCAGCTCCCCCTCCATCCTCGCCCTCCCTCCTCAACCCCGCCCCTCCCCCCGCCCCTCGAGCCTCAGCCTCCCCCTCCCCCTCCCCCTCCCCTCCCCCTCCCCCCCCCACCTCCCCTTCGCCCCCATCCCCGCCCCCCCTCCCCCGCCATCCCCCCCGCCCCCCTCCCTTCTCCAGCCCCCCCCTGTCTCTCCAGCCCCCCCCCCCTTCGCTCGAGCCTCGCCCTCCCCCCCCCCCCTCCACGCCCCGCGCCCTGGAGCCCTGCGGCCCGCCTGCCCCCCCCCCCCCCCCTTGGGTGCCCACCTCCGCCTGCCCCGCAGGCCTGCCGTGTCTGGTGCTGGCCGCCCGGCCGCGCCGGGGCGACGACCCGGCCGCCGCGGCGCGGAGGCGCGGCGGGGGCGCCCAGTCGACATGGGCAGAAGCCTCCTCCTCCTCCTCCTCCTCCTCCTCCTCCTCCTCCTCCTCCTTCTCCTCCTCCTCCTCCTCCTCCTCCTCCTCCTCCTCCTCCTCCTCCTCCTCCTCCTCCCCTCCTCCTCCCCTCCTCCTCCTTCTCCTCCTCCTCCTCCTCCTCCTCCATCTCCTCAAGGCCACGGACGGCTCAGGCCCGCGGATCCCTGCGGCCTTTGCCTCGCATGGCCTCCCCCCTCTGCGCGCCGCCAGGCCGCGAGGGGGACCTTCCCCGCCGCGCTGCCGGCGGCGGCGCCGCGCTCCGCCAGGGCGGCGGGGGCGCGGCTGCCGGCGGGACAGGAGGAGGAGGAGGGAGCAGCAGCAGCAGCAGCAGCAGCAGCCCAGAGGGAAGGTTTACGGGGTCTTCAGCATGGATGGCAAGGGCATCTTTTCTGGGGTGGAACCCATATACTATTATGCGCACGGGACGACTAGAGCACATTGGCATGGAGTGCGCACGGTGCACTGCCGTCTTACTGGCGGGCACCAAGATGCCCATGAGAGTACACCAAGTCCATCATTACGAACGCACCCCTGAATATCACTGGATTCACTGGGGATGGGGGAGGGGCTCTTCCACCAATGCATCGGCGGGCGTCAGTATTGGAATATCGGCCAGACAATACCAGGCTCGTCATATTATCCGCATTGCGGCACCCCCCCCCCTCACCTGCAGGGACGAGCAGGTAGCGTGGACATCCAGCGTGGCCCTCAGCGTTTCCGACTCGTGGTTGGGTACTATCCGCCACGGGTTAGTACGGCCAGAAGACTACCACACTGGAGGACGACTGTGAAGCAACTCACGCAGTGGATCAAAGAGCAGGTCGACAGCACCCCCGCGAGAGTTATTCCAATAATATATGCTGACCTTAATTTACGTATGGGCCTGAAGGGTAAAGACCTGATTGATGACGGAGTTATGGGTCCATACCAGGCGGGTCAGGAAGACGAGATGTCCACGTTTGTTCGCAAGCAGTACAGTGCCAGCCAATTAGCCTTCCTCAATACACATCATGACCTCGGACCCAGCTACTTTGGCCACAAAGGATCTAGGAGTCGTATTGACTATTTTCTTGGACCTAAGGAGCTTCTGCATACTGATATCCGTATGACTATGTATTGGCATACACAGAGACGTTTGCAAGCACTTACTCACATGATCGACCATGTCCCTATGTACTTGCAGTTCCGTGTTCCCTCTCCGTCACCACGCACGCAGCAGCAGGGAAGTACGTGGGATTGGGGAGCATTAGCAGCGTCTTTGCAGAAGGGTCACAGGAGGGAGGAGTTCATGAGCAAGATCTGTGAGTCATGGAACCAGCATCGCCCCCTATGCCGCGCACTGACTATGGACGGGGAGCCTACAAGGCATGCGGGGGTCGTGGCACAGATCATTCGGCAGGCTGCTGTTGCGACGTTCTCGGCTGAGAAGTCCACCCCCGAGTGGATCACCGAGGCAAAGGAGGAGAGGAGGAGGCTATTACGACAGCGAGCTGCGATGCGCGACCACGGCATCCTCGTCTCGAGCGAGTCGCTTCGTCGTATCGACCATCAACTTCGAGCACATCGTCGGTGGCAGGAGAGGTGGAGGAAGGAGTCGCTCGAGCAGGAGATTCGGGAGGCATGGGAGGTACGAGATCAGGCACGAGTCGGGTCCCTCACGAGACTGTTAGCAGGTACGAACATGGGACCACGTAAGAGATGCTACCTCGCCCTCCCCACGAGTCGTCCGAGTGCTGAGGACTTCAAGCGTGCTATGGGAATGCCAGCTGTTGACGGGGGCCTATCGGCGCAGGGGGCTCACATGAGCAAGTACATGTTTTCTGAGGCCATCCAGGAACTGCTTGTGACCCCCCTCGAGCACCTCCCAGCGTACGGACCGCGTCTCTCCCTTCCTACATTCGATGACTTCGAGAAGGCTGGGGAGGACCTGGATTACATAAAGAAACGAATAAGGCGCAGTACGCATCGACGTTACTCTCCTCCTTGGTCTTGGCCGGTTGAGATCACTAAGCTGTTGCTATTCCCTGACCTACTGTTTCGCCCTGGGCACTCTAGAGAAGGCCTAGGATCCACGTGGCGCCGACACGATCCCGACTTATTGAATTTCGACGCTGTTACCGAGGCTACCAAGAACCAGAGAAAGATCATCATTGACTCGGAGCACGCACAGGTGGGGCACGACATGTTCATCCAGCTGTTAGCACACATACGCGCGCGTGAGCTTCTCCCTCAGCAGGCACGAGTTAGTCACGCAGTCGCTATCAGTAAACCTGGCAAGTCACCCACAGGAAACAGCGTCACTGACATTACCACATGCCTAAGGTTATTGCATTGCTTTTGTCATTGGTGGCGAGTGTTACTCAGAGTCGGGCTCGTGGACTACGGCAGTAAGTTTGACCCCCCCTCATGGGCATACGGTGGTATTGTACATCGGCGTAGGGGGGGACTCATGGCCAGCGTGAAGATTACCATGTGGAAACTTAGGAGGTGTCGTTATTATTATATGGTCAAGTCATATGACATGCGCAGCGCTTTCGGCACAGGCATGCACGAGCGACTGTACGAGGCACACAGGTCACGGGGGGTGGATGAGTACTACGACGAGTTGTTAACGCACCACAGAAACACGGGTATTCTATACTATCAAGCACGGGACGGTGACGTTACTCTCCACCCCACCTCGGGGGGAAGAATGGGTGATTCCAACGAGCCAGAACTATTTATGGATGCCTTCTACCCCCTGATCGGCGACTGGCAGCACGAACTAAACGACATTATCGGAGACAGTCTTATTTGCACATGTCCTTTCCTTGATCAAGATGAGGACGGATCATTTGGAGGATTTATCGACGACCTTATCAGGATTATTATTGTACCTTCGGGCATGGCGTCAGAAGCGTTGCAACTAGACTACCTGGACAACAGCATTCTAGATCACCACTTACTTCAAGGCGGGTATGCTCAGCACGTCGCTAAACAAGAAACCTTAGTTCACTTGGCACACGTTAAAGACACTAAGCAAGCTGAGGACCAGATCTCGGGACGCCCCAAGACGAACTTGATTCACTTAGGCGGGTTTATTCACGTGCAAGGGAGTAACAGGAAGGAGATCGATACACGTATTCGAGCAGGTGCCATCGGCTGGTGCAATTTACGACAGTATTGGTTCTCCTCGGGACCCTGGCGGAGCATGCGCAGCACATTCTTAGCTAACGTAGCAGGTCGGGTTTGGTCGGGGCTCGAGGCGTACGTCTTGACGCCTAACGAGTTAAAGGAACTCGATACATCGCTGGCGAAGAAGCTACGGGCAATGTTACACGGACGTGCGCATGTTGAACACGAGGACGGCACACGCACATCTTGGACCACCATGCAGATATTTCGAGAATGGCAGATACCACCCACTGGTGTAGAAATAATGGTACGACGACTAAGATGGCGGCAGTCTATCGCAGGGAACCCCACGCACCACAGTCACTACTTGAGCATATTCTTCGGAGAGTATTTATTTGAGCAGCGAGCGAGAGCAGCAGGGAATGAGGTAGCAGATGTCACGATATTGCCCAACGGGGAGCTTAACTCCTCCGCCAAGGTTCACCCCTGGGCCCTCCAGTTCTTCCAGGACCTGCAGGTTGTTCTCACCCACCCGATCGGAGAAGAGCTCACCGATGTCTGGCAACCCCGTACTATGGAAGTTTTTTTTCGGGAATCCCGAGGTCGTCGAGGTTTTCAGAGCCTGTGATTTTCGAGCTTTGCGAGCAACGATCCAGGCCCGCGAATGGGCTCCACCCGAGTTTCTCCTGGAAATGATGCCGGAGGAGGAGGAGGAGGTGGGGGGCACTGAGAGCGACGAGGCCGAACTTGCTCCTCTTCGGTGCGGTATCGAAGGATGTCGGGCGAGATTTGCGACGAACAGGGAATTGGTCAAACATCAGATTCACGCGACCAGCCTCCCTGGCCACGGCACCCCACCGATACTGTCCGTGATCACAATTGACAACAAGTGTCTTAACTGCCAAACAGTGCTCAGCAGCATCGACAACACAAGAAGGCATCTAAGCGGTGCATGGAGAGCAGGCCGTTGTATCCCACACCTCGTCCGCCACCGTCATGACTGGATCCCTTCTTCTGCCACGCGATGCCCATTATCTGATGAAACGGATCGCCCAGAGTGTCAGCAGCGGTACGACGGTCCTGAACAATTGAGGGCGCACTTGGCGACCCACGTCCCACCGACGTCGGAAGGGTTTCGGCTCAAACTTGCCCAGCCACAGCCAGCACACAGTGCCCGCCCCAGTGCGAGCACAGCGGAGGCACGACCTCAGCCACCGTGCGCCCCGAGGCGAGATTCGCCCACCGTTCGAGCACAACTACGAGCAGGATACCTACGGCTTGCTGAACGACGACGGGAGCGCCGACTGGTGCAGGCTGGACACGCTGTACGGCGACGAGCGAGCACACCACCCCCTGGCCTGGCCGCTGAGTGGCCTGCCGACCTCCCAACAAGAACATCGCGGGTGACAGCCGCGAGTACGCCATTGCTGCTTCCTAGACGGCAACCAGCTGAACCAGTTCCTGATGGCGGCAGCCGCGGGGGCAGCAGGAGCGGCAGCCGCAGCGGCAGCGCCCGCGGCGCTGGGCAGGCCGAGAGCGACGTGGAGGACACCGGTGGCCTCCTCCCAGGCGTCTGGCGCATCTGGAAGAGGATCGAGCAGCGCAGGCGCGGGGGACAAGAACGAGAAGAACGAGAAGATCGAGAAGGACAGCAAGAAGCACCGCAAGGGCGACAAGGACGGGGACCAGGACATGGACGAAGGGAGCGGAGCCGCTCCCTCCGCGGGCGCGGGCAAGGGAGGAGGCCGCGGTGGCGGCAAGCCACGCCACCGCGGAGGGAGACGGCACCGCCGCGGGGAGCACACCGAGAAGAAGTGGACGAGCAAGGACGCGAACATCCAGCAGTGCTTGGCCTCGGTCTGCAAGCTGGTCTTGCAGACGACCCAGCGCCAGAGGCTCACGATGGCCACCGTCGTGGACACGTTCACCATGCCGAAGACGCACGACGTGATCAAGCAGCTGCAGGCGACCCTCGAGGAGTACCGCAAGATGGTGCAGGAGGCGCGCGAGAAGAGCGCAGACGAGCTGAAGAAGGTTGGCAGCCCGACCGCCTCATTGGCGATCACCCTTCTCGAGACGCTGCAGGGCTGCGACGTGGGCGGCCAGATCAAGAAGCAGCTGGGAGACTACCTGGAGGCCGTGGAGCCCGCGCAGGGCACGCAGGCCACCGTCACCAAGGAGATGATCGAGCTCGACGTCCTCGCGGTGAGGATCGAGCAGCCGCACGACCAGAGCAAGGCGAAGCTCCTCCTCGCGGCCCCCCACTGGCCCATGCGGGGCGTGGTCACGAGGGCTTTCCTCGCCGAGGGGGAGGCCGCGAGGATGACGGGCGTGATGCCCCCTGGCTGGCTCGAGGACGAGGTCGCGAGCTGGCTGGACGTGCTGCAGGGCTGAGCCGACCCATCCGCTTCGTCAGAGGCGGCACGATTGAGGCAACAATTCACGCCTCAGCCAGCGCGACACGAGAGCAGGAAACCACTAGTGAGCACGATGCCGACGAAGAGGCAGCCAATTTCCTCTTCGAATGAGACTCGCAATTTTTTCTACTGCACCCTGCTCTCTCGCGCCAGCATGCGGCCCTCCAGGTGTGGCAGCAGCAGTATGGTTGTCACGGAGTCTGCGCTGATATGGCCTGCTACGGTCAGACACAGGCGCCTCAGCCAGCGGACGAGAGCAGGGCACCGCTAGCGAGCACGATGCAGACGAGGAGGCAGCTAATTTCCTCTTCGAATGAGAATTTTTTATTGCACCCTGCCCGAGCGCCAGCAAGCGGCATCCAGGGGCGACACCCTCACGAGTAATAGAGTGCACAGTACCGCGGCCCGCCCATGCACGCCCCCGCGTCGATGCGCGTGGGCGCTCGCCCCGAGCCTGCGTGACGGGACAAGACAAGGATCGTGTGCGGTCCTGCGACAGCTCGCCTGACATGATGTACACGTTTCCCCAACGGCAATGGGCTCACTCGTCGTGTAAAAAAGGCTCCATCTCCTCCTCCTCCTCCTCCTCCTCCTCCTCCTCCTCCTTCCTCCTCCTCCTCCTCCTCCTCCTCCCCTCCTCTCCCTCCTCCTCCTCTCCTCTCCTCCTCCTCCTCCTCCTCCTCCTCTCCTCCTCCTCCTCCTCCTCCTCCTCCCTCCTCCTCCTCCTCCTCCTCCTCCTCCTCCTCCTCCTCCTCCTCCTCCCCTCCCCCTCCTCCTCCTCCTCCTCCCCTCCTCCTCCTCCTCCTCCTCCTCCTCCTCCTCCTCCTCCTCCTCCTCCCTCCTCCTCCTCCTCCTCCTCCTCCTCCTCCTCCTCCTCCTCCCCCTTCTTCTCCTCCTCCTCCTCCTCCTCCTCCTCCTCCTCCTCCTCCTCCTCCTCCTCCTCCTCCTCCTCCGCAGTCTGTGCGGACTGCGGCGCCAGGGAGCGAGGGAGGAGGAGGGCAGGCGGAGGGAGAGTCAGGAGGGGAGCAACAGCACACACCAAGGGAGGGAGGCAGGATGGAGGGAGGGAGGAGGAGGAGGAGGGCAGGCGGAGGGAGAGTCAGGAGGAGGAGGGAGGAGGAGGGAACACCTACATACACACAGACAGACAGACAGCCAGACAGACAGACAGACAGACGGACGGACAGACAGACAGACAGACAGGCAGGCAGGCAGACAGGCAGGCAGGCATGCATGCAGCCATACCTACCTACCTACCTACCTACCTACCTACCTACCTACATACCTACATACTCATATACTTATATACATACATACGTACATGCACACATACATACATACATAAACACATATACAGACATACATACATACATACATCAATCCATACATCCATCCATACATACATACATACATACATACACGTGCATCTACATACGTACATGCATACACACATGCATCCATACACACATACATACCTCCATACATACATACATACATACATACATACATACATACATACATACATACACACATGCATACATATCTACATACCTACATACCTACATACCTACATGCCTACATACATACTCACATACACACATACACACATACATACATACATACATGCATGCATGCATACATACATACCTACATACATACATACATGCATACATGCATACATGCACACATACATATATATGCGTACGTACGTACATACATACATACATACACATGCACACCCATACCTACACACAATCATGCATACATACATACATGCATACATACACACATGGATACACATATACACATATACATATACATATACATATACATATACATATACATATAATATACATATACATATACATACATATATACATACATACGTATATACATACATGTCCATACATCGACAACTACATATACATACATACATGCATACATACATACATCCATCCATCCATACATCCATTCATACATACATACATACATACATACACACACACATACATACATACATGCATGCATGCATGCATGCATGCATGCATGCATGCATGCATCTATACATACAGACAGACAGACAGACAGACAGACAGACAGACAGACAGACATACATACATACACACACGCGCACACACGCGCACACAGACGCACTTCATCGGCGGTTCTCAGGCAAAGAGGGGAACCAATATGGGAAATGGGGGGGAAGACGATAAGAGCTCGGACATATGGGAACCGATAGGGGAATCCTGGGAGTTGCGTCTATGTGTTTGCGTGCCCCTCCTTCGACGTGGGAAGTGGGAGGTGGAAACATCTGGGAGAGGGGGGGGGAGGGGGGACACGAACCCCCAGAACGTCCGGGAATAGCTATAGGGGGATCTTGGGAGTCGTGTCCGTGCATTCTGCGTGCCCCCGGGCCCCTCTTTCGAACGGAGGCGGGGCGCGAACGGAGGGCCCCGCCCCCCCCCCCGCCAGGCGCGGGGGCCGCGCCGCCGTGGCGCTGGCCGCCTCGCCGGGCCAGGACCCCGCGGGGGGTCGGAGGGGGGGGGGGTCCGAGGGCGAAGGGCGACGGGGGCGAGCTCGGAGACTGGAGCGCTTGCATTACCAACTCCTCCTCCTCCTCCTCCTCCTCCTCGTCCTCCTCCTCCTCCTCCTCCTCCTCCTCCTCCTCCTCCTCCTCCCTCGCGCCTTCTGAGAAGTTTTCGGTGTCTTCGGGGAAGGCTCGGAAGACTTCTCAGAAGGCCAGGGGACGTCGGGGTGGTGTGGTGTATACTTTTTGTCCCCGTTTTCCTGGGGACACAGCGAAGGATGTGTACACCAGGGTGCCGAGGGCGAGGACGACAGGGGCGAACTTGGGAACTGGAGCACTCACAGGACCAGTGGCCAGGGCCGTTTCGTAAACGTCATTTGTCGGGTCCGGGTGTTTTTTTTTCCTCCCTGGCCAGCTGCAGGGGGAAAAGGCAGGCTGAGGCGGCCGACTTCGAGGCGCGGCGGCCCGCGCGGGCTGTCACCGGGCTGGGGCTCCGGAGCCGTGCCGTTCCCCTCGGGCCCCGGGGCCTGGGAGGGAGGGAGGGAGGGAGGGAGGCAAGCTAGGTGCGCTCGCGTCATAGCTGACATCCTCCCCCTCCCTCCCATCCCTGACCATGGCGCAGATCCCTTCTCTACTCGCACAGTCGGATGTCGAGCAGGGCAATGATCCCCCAAAGGGTACGAGATGCATTGTAGAGCACGGCATGGCATGGCGTAGAAGAGCACCGCAAAGCGCAGCATCAACCTAGCATTGCATTGCATGCCGTGGCAGGGCACGGGAAATGACGCCAGCGCTGCAGCGGGAGCACGGGTCGAAACGAGCGGAAGCGCGGAAATAAGGCCAGCGCTGCAGCGGGAACACGATTGGGGGAAATAAGGCCAGCGCTGCAGCGGGAACACGATTGGGAACGAGCGGAAGCACGGAAATGAGGCCAGCGCTGCAGCGGGAGCACGATTCGGAACGAGCGGGGACCGAAAATGAGGCCGGCGCCTCAGCGAGGGCAGCATTTTGAAAACAAATGCAGGCGAAAACGCAACTCCGGAAAAACCTGTGTGTAAAAAAACAGTACGCGGGGGGGTCGGACACTCCCAGGCCGTCATCAGGGGAAGAGGGAGAGTAGTATTCATATTGAGTAATTGTAAAGGAGGGAGGGAGGGGGGGAGGGAGGCGGGCGGTTTTTCAATCCCAGGACTCCTTGAGGGTCGGGGACGACGTCGGGGCGGTGTGGTGTATACTTGTTGTCCCCGCTTTCCTGAGGACACAGCGAATAATGCATACACCAGGTTCCCGTATACAACAGGATCCATCCGCTTTCCTGTGCAGGACGACAGGGGCGAACGGCCCAAGAGAGGGCAACACTTGTGTTGTTCCAACCTGCTTGAGCCTTGATCACCAGAGAGACTTTCGAGCACCAACAACATACCGAAACTCGAGGGTTTTCACGTGTCGGGCCCTGGGAGACACTCGTCCGACACTGTTTCGACACTCTTTCGGCATTCTTTCGAGTGCTCGAAATTATTTCTGGGATGAGGCAGTTACGTGCGATGGGAGCAACATAAGGCAAGACATGTAAACTTACGTCTGGCACGTCTCTCTACAGGAGGAGTATTCAAACATACTATTTAAACATAATCCGGGGACGATTGTTTTGACTATTGTTGCCCATTTGGGTGGTACGTTTTGAGTATTTTGAATCTTTCGCCCAGAATCCCCCTGTAGGGGGACAGGCCCGACCTGCACGTAGCCAGGGGCGCCGATGGCCCATGTCTTCGACAAGGCTCCCGGGCGAATGCGTAATGCCCGCCCCTTGGCTACTCGGCCCTGTCGTCGCCGCCGAGGGGAGGACAGGGAGGGGGAGGGCGAGGAGGGATGGCTTCCCCCCGTCCCCCCCCCCCCTCCTCCTCCTCCTCCTCCTCCTCCTCCTCCTCCTCCTCCCCCTCCTCCTCCTCCTCCTCCTCCTCCTCCTCCTCCCCCTCCTCCTCCTCCTCCTCCTCCTCCTCCTCCTCCTCGTCCTCCCCCTCCTCCTCCTCCTCCTTTTGAATTGAGTTGAACGCAGCATAGGACTCCCACACTGTCGCAAGAGGCCTAGCAAAAATACGAGAAGAGAAGACATTACCTTCCTTGGGGCACCTGGACGCTTCGTCCGAACACCGCACGGGAGCTGGGGTCCTTGCCTGCAATCAGCATGGCCAAGGACTTATCAGCGGCCGAATTACGCGGGCGCTCGTGACACGGGACTTTCAGGTACCGACTGCGAGCAACCCCGAACGCAGCGCATTTCCGACACCACACCACAGTCCCAGACGGCCCCGAGCCCATGCAAAGAACGTGGGAGTGGTGCGCAGACACGGCGATGGCAGGGATGCCACGGCACGGGAAGACGGCGAGGGCTCCTCTGGACCTCGCCTTCGTCCCGCACTCCGCACAGACAAAACTCTTACCCGCTCTACAGATCGTGTGTCCGTTGGGGTCTGCAACTAATTGGAGCTGTGGGGCGTCTCTGGCGAGCCTCGTGGACTTGGGGGCACGATACCTCTCCACATCCTTGAGCCACCCAACATCAGTCCGAGAAAACGACCGACTTGCATTATTCCAAGGGCGACCGTCTTGTACCAGTTCCTCTCAGCCTCGGGCTGAGCCTGGTGCTGGGTTCCTTCACGCGCCAAGCGGTCGGCCTCACGATTGCCCCGCCGGGCGTAGAAGGGATAGTTCCTAGCAACAGCATGATTATACGAAAGGTGAGACTTGATCTTACACATCTGGATGTTGTCCCATCCAATATCGCGAGCTTTGGCCAAGACCTCAACCCAGACCTCACCAAACGCGAACCTCGAGACGTCCTGGTCTGGGCCAAAGCTCCACACATCAAGCAACACTTTACAATCTGTCCAGATCTCTAAAGGGCCAGCCTCTGCTAGCTTCAGAGCCATATAGAGAGCCCACAACTCCCCGCCGAGGTTGGTCTGCAGCGGGTGTGGGAAGGGGCCGTACAGGCTCCCCAGAATCGTGCCTTGCCGATCGACCGAGACTGCCGCCCAGCCGGCGCCAGACCACCACGGCAGGCGAGGGTCAATCGCTGAGCCATCCAAGCAGATGATTCCTTCCAGAAACCCATGCCTAGGGAAAACATGCCACTGCCACCCCTGCTGTACTATCGGGCTTGGTGTGTAACTAATGGGCGACGCCATCAGACCTCTAGTGTAAAACAGGCGCCATCTCGGGTCCGTGGCGGTGGACCCCGCTTGAACGAGACGCTGAAACCCTAGGGTCTGGCGGTGCCCGTGGAAAGCAGGGCAGACATGGCATCGATGCTTCTTACATTCCCAAGGATGCCCACAAATCTGGCACTCAGCGGAGGCAGAGCGCCTATCCAGGAACAGGTCAACCTGGGCAGCCATGCCTCCCGACGCCACAGCGGCGAGGAGAGAGGCTTCAAGGCCTTTACCTGAGGCGCGGAAATCTTGGCACACCTCTTGCAAAGGCTCTAAGCAAGGGCGAAAGGGGGCATCGCTTCCTACTGCCTCATCACTAATGGTCAGGTCGCGAAGGAGCATGTCCTTCGTGCCATCGTCCACAATCGTTTTCACCGTCCGATTCCCGTATGCTTGTAGATCCAGACAGAGACCAGTGTCCGTTTCCCAGCAGTCCCATCTCCTAGGTTGCCACCCAAGACGTCTCAAGGTCATCAACATGGCCCCCGCAGGGCCTGTGACTTGCTGCCAACCTAGTTCCGTCTGGCAAAGTCCTTCGAATACAACTTTCATCTCATCATGCGGAGCCCAGCCCAGATGTACCGCATTCGCCCAAGACATCAGGGGGGCGGAGTTCGCAACATACGCTGGGTCGGCCAGCGGCGTCGGCGACGACATGAAACCAATCGTGCGACTCCTGCCCTGGGCCTGCCCGAACACCGCCTCGCCCGCCACCGAGCGCAGCTGCTGGAGGGACCTGTCCGACACTCCAGTGACCGAGGCCCCGTAGAGTCCAGCTGGGTTGGCACCTGCGCGCACGGTCCTGGTCAACTTCTTGAAGGACGATCTCAGCCCCCGGAAACGGTGGGCCCTACGCTTGAGCTTGGCCACTCGGGCCTTCTGGACGGGGTTCCTTCGGGCCTTTCCCATGGTGAAATCCACTCCAAGATTTTTCGCCACCGAGGCTCCAGTGAACCCCCACCTGGCCAGGGCTCTCTCGGAACTCTGAACCGCATCTTTGTGAGTCGACACGATTTTGCCATTAGCCCTGGCCAGAACAAGGTCCAACTCCTCCAGCTTCCTGCAGGTGAATCCGACGACGATAGGCAACATGTCACGCACAAACTTCCTGCTACCGCGAACACGAACCGTGATGTCATCAGCCACATTGTACACACGTGCAAAGGGACATTTGGCCATCACGCAGTCCAACATGCGAATCAACAACATTTGCAGAAGCGCCGTGGCGAAAGTACACCCTGCAACAATCGTTTGTTCTGTCATTACTGGTGCAGATGCGACCTGGCCAACCACGAGAAGACGAGGGCAGCGGTATACACACAGCAACAAGCGTAAGATGTCTAAAGGGAAGTTCGTCATTTGGGCCGCATCGATCAAATGCCCATACAACACTCTCTCGTACGCCTTGGCTAAGTCGAGGAGGCCCGTACCTGCACAAGTGTTCGCAATCCGAGCATGCTCTGCAGTAAAGGCCTGCTCCCAGACCCCACGTTCACAAGACATGCCTGCGCTTCCATAAAAGAAGTCACGCTTATTCTTATTCTCCCATTCACGAGCTACAGATCTGGCACAGCGCCCCCGCACTCGCACAATGGTGGAAAGGAGACCAATGGGCCGAAATCCGCCCTCGGGCTTCCCGATCATTGCAATCATAATCAAGGAAACCTGAGACGGAAGTCTGCCTGTGTCAAGCATCCAGTGCCACAGTAAGCCCAAGATTGTGAGGCGGCGGTCAGGCAAATACACGAGATCACGAGGGCTCAACTTGCCTGCCCCGACAGCAGTCCGCTCTTTGAAGGTCCTTGCCACCTTGCGGACGGTGTGGCAGTCAAATGGCGGGATGCTGGCGGCCTCTTGCGGATCGATGCCGCCCCTCTCCAGCATGGGGGACAGGCACTTGAGTGGGTCGAGCTTCTCTTCGGCGGAATCCTCGACCACGTCCTCCACGGGCGCCGATGCTCCCCAGATCTCACTCCACGCATGCTGCAACGCCTCGACTTGCTCACCGAAGCCCATAGGGGCCCCGTCGGGTCCTGGCGCCGACGGTTTCCATCCCACGGGTGGTTTCGTGAAACGGTGGGCTTTTCCCGCTCCGTGCCCACATGCTTCTGCAACCCACCTCCTCCAAGCTGCGCAGCGGGCCCTCGCAAAGGCCTGCTCCAGCAAGGATGCGAAGTAGGCTGCCCCTCTCGAATGCTCATCCAGCTGCCCATCTGTCAGAGCCAGAATGCCTTCGAACGACGGGCGCCAACGTCTCCAGACGTCAACCTCTTTGCCAGGCGGCCGACTGCCCAAGATCTTAGAAATCAGTTGCATGCAATGCTGTGGGAAAAGACCTTCCGCCTGACGAACAATGCAAGCCAGCTCCTGAAATCTAATCGAGACCTTCCTCCACCCACGAGCCTTAGCACAATGTAGAGCATACGGGCCTCCTGAAGTCTGCAGCTCCTGCACCCTGCGCAACTTCCAGCCTTGTCCCCAACCGCGATGCTTCCTCTCATCTGGGCCCTGGAGCCCATGGACCGAAATGAGTTCCGTCCCCACGAGATCATAGAACATCTGGCAAACTTGATCCATAGCTTCCTGCCCACAGCGCTCGCTCGGATGTGTCGCGTCCTCTCCCCAGCGAAGAATAGCATCCTCAACGGGCCCCCAGTCAGGCGGGGCAGGCATGGGCAACTGCGGAGCCTGAGTTGGGAACCTCCTGGGGCCTGCCAGCGCCAGATACTCAGTGCGTACAAGATGTGATCGCAACCGCAAGGCAACTGGGTAATGAGGTGCAAGGCATGAGCCCTGCACTCGTTCAGCTCGTTCGATAGATGGGGCTAGACCAGACGAGACCACGAAAAAGTCAAGCTCCCTCCAAGCATGTCCTTTCCTGCACGTGGCAACCCCGCATGCTGCAATATGTCCTCCCACTTTGCTAACCCAGCCAAACGTTCTGAGCTGCGAAGGTGGGCAGTTCCAGTCTCCGCCAACCACAAACGGTAGACGCAAAGAGTGAAGCACTTCTCCCAATCGAAACAAGACCTGCGAACCGACATCTCCCAGAGGGTCCCCTGTAGGCAAGTGCAGCGAGACAGCGAGGACCCCCCCTGGGACGATACTGTTAACCCATGCCATCGTGATCCTCGGGGCCGATGGCAAGGGCTTTCCTTTCCACGGAGAGGCAGACATCCCAACATGAACTGGAGCAGCAATGCCTACACCTGATGATAACAACCCCCCCGCCTCAGTGATTCGGCTAGGACTAAACATGGCTGACCACGACCAGCTCTTAACCTTAGCCTCCTTCTCATCCTTGGCGGAGGGGTGCACTCCCACTTCCTGCAACAAAACAACGGCAGCGCCTGCCGCCTCCTTCTCCAAGAACTTCTGACAGCTACACCAATCTGAAGTGTTGGCCGTCAGGACCGTGCACGCATCGGGCCGAGCCAGCCCGTCCCTGCTACCCTCGCATTCCTGCGTTCTGAGCCGCCTGCACGGTTGTGGGCGCCAAACCTCCGTTGCTGCCTCCTCCTCCTGCAGGCCCCCCCTGTGCTGGCAGCAGCATTAGCTGCCGCGCGCAGTTCCTCTGTGGACTTGGGGGGAGGCCCAGGGCTCGAATCGGAAGAAGTGTTGCCTGCTGCTGCCGGCTGAGGTGCTGCTGCTGCTGCTGCGGCTGCTGAGGCTGACTGAGCTGGCTGCTGACGCTGCTGCTGCTGCTGACCCACAGAGCCCCCAGGAGCATCGCCATCATCACCGCCAGCTGTAAACCCCTCCTCAGTGCGACGCCTCTTTGCTGCAAGCCTCGCTTTGAGTTCTTTTTGCTGGTTAATGGCATCCTTGGCCTGCTCCCGAAAGGGCCCAAAAGCCTGCAGCGGTGCCTCCTTAAAGATTTTAGCCAGGTGCCCCTTCCTCTTCTTCGCCTCCTCCACCTCCTCCGCCGAGGGCTCCCATCCCGCCTCCTCCAGCCCAAAAAGGCCGCTGTCATCCAACTGAACGCCTTCAAGACACCCGTCCATGAGAGACTCCAGGGATAGTACTGGCTTGACTGGCTGAGGGGGCTGCTGGGGCTCCTGGGGCTGCTGGACTGTGGAGGCGAGCTCTCTGACAGCTGTGGCGTACTGCTCCTTGGCCCTCTCGAGGGCCACAAAGACGTCGGCACTGTCCTTCTTCGCTTGCTCCAATGACTCCTGCAGATTCGTGGCTCTGTTGACTGCTCGATCCAAAGCGGTCTGGCACCTCCATCTCCTGCTTCGCAGGCCCCCACTGCAGCTTCGGCGGCTGCTCGAGGGCACGAAGCTTCTCACGATCCTTGCTGGCAGCCTCGAAGTCTGAATTGGCCTCGAGAAGCTGGATGACCGAGTTGAGTTCGCCCTTGGTACTCCCTGGAGTTCCTGACGAACGATTGTTAGATGTCGACCAAGTCCCAGGAGCAGAGACCAGATCCCCAACACCAGGAAGAGCAGACTGACGTGCACCCCACACTCCCTTGGCACCCGACTGGTTATCTTGATACTCCCCGACTCCTGTCCACTGGCGCCCGCAGTGCTTGCACCACGTCCACCAGTACTTGTTCGCTTTGCACCCGCACGCCCCACAACACCAATTCCCAGCCCGAGAACCATGCGCTGGCATAGCGCGCCCCCGCACGCCGCCCGAAGGGTGAGGCCGTGGCCCCCCGCACAGCACACTTGGCTATTCGAGCCAGGGTTGGGAAGTTAAGGAGCAGGCCCCTTGAGCCAAAATGGCTACGGACCTCCTCCTCCTCCTCCTCCTCCTCCTCCTCCTCCTCCTCCCCCTCTCCTCCTCCTCCTCCTCCTCCTCCCTCCTCCTCCTCCTCCTCCTCCTCCTCCTCCTCCTCCTCCTCTTCCTTCCCCTCCTCCTCCTCCTCCTCCTCCTCATCCTCCTCCTCCTCCTCCTCCTCCTCCTCCTCCTCCTCCTCCTCCTCCTCTCCTCCTCCTCTCCTCCTCCTCCTCCTCCTCCTCCCCCCCCCTCCTCCACCTCCTCCCCCTCCTCGAACGCCCCCAACAAAACGGCAGGCTCCACCACATTTCGGGGCCACGGCGGGGCTGCCGGTGGGGCCGCGCGGTGCCCCTGGGGATGAGGCGTGGGGTGGGGTGGGGGGGGGCGGAGGCGTGGAGCTCAGGAGGGAACAAAACACACAGAGGAGGAGGAGGAGGAGGAGGAGGAGGAGGAGGAGGAGGAGGAGAAGGAGGAGGATGGGGAGGAGGAGGAGGAGGAGCAGGAGGGGGAGGGCGAGGAGGAGGAGGAGGAGGGAATATATTGGAAAGTATGGGAAGTGGGGGGGGGGAAGAGAAAAACCCAGAACATATGGAAGCATATGGGGGATCCTGTTACGTATGTGTGCGTATTTATTTGTGTGTCCCAGGGCTCCTCCAGAGGCGGCGGCGGGCGCTGGCTGATGGCGCCGTCTCGTGGTCTTCTGTTGAAGAGAGGCACGGCAGCTTCGGGGGCGGAGGTCCGCGGGAGGCCCGAGACATGGCATGCAGGTGGCTCAAAAGCACGGGGCAGAGAGGAGGGGGGAGGGCGAGAGGGGCAACTGCCAGAGGCCCCGCAAGACCCACGTCACCCTCATCGCCAGAAAGCATCTCACCGAAGCCTGTGGGCGTCCCCATGGCGCCTAGTAGAGCGTCCACTAGCGCGTCTAACGTTGCATCTCCTCCTAAGTATGCATCTCCCCCTAATCATGCATCTCCCCCACAAGTCGCCATTGGGCGCTATGTGGCGCCATGTGGGTGCTATTGGTCCCTTCCATGCTCTCTGGCGCTTTTGAGCGCCAGTGAGGTCTCTTGGGCGCCAGTCGCAGATGTCTGCATTCAGTGCAAGCCGATCGAGACCTTCCGTGATTCCCTATCTAACCCACCAGCGAGAATCCGCGAGCAACCATCAGCAGACCCGTAACGAGTATTTACATTTGGATACCCTGGAAAGTTGCCGAAGGTTGCCATTGAGGGCCTCTTTCTGGCATTGCAGCGCTGCCCATGGAAAGGACTGATTTCGCCGGGTAACTAGTCAAAGTACCCGTTGGTGGAGTCCCTGCCAGAGGGCCGCTGAAACCAGCGCAGACGCAGCGGAGACAGGCGGCGGCGGCGGCGGCCGGCGGTGGCGCGACCGCGGAGGCCCGAAAGGTGCCTTTGGAGCCCCTTTGGGGCACTAGCTTGGTATCGCTCGGACATGTGCACTTTTTCTCGGCGGGGATTATCGAGGAGCATCCTGGATCAAACAGCGAAGAAACCAAGCACGAAACCGAAAAAAACACATGGAATGGACGTCGGAGCGACGGGGAGCTGGCTGGCTCCAAGAGGAGCCCTGAAGGGCCCCTTTGGGGCACTTCTCTTCGCCCCCCACTTGGGCCACCCTCTCTTGCCGCGGGCCCGATCTAACCCACCGGCGGGACGCCGCGAGCAGTAAGTCGGGCGGGTCCCTCTGCAGGAGGAATATTCCGAAATAGTCAAAACGTAGTCTGGGGGCTATTTTAAAAGTATTTTTGGTCATCTTTTGAATGTTTTTTCCAACAAAAAATATTTTGCATTTTTCTTCCAAAATCCCCCTGCAGGGGGACAGGCCCGACGTAACGCGAGCAGCCAGCCGCGCACGCAGCGGGGACGCGGCGGTGGCGGCGGCCGGCGGCGGCGCGGTGCCGCGGAGGAGGAGCCCGGGCGCGACGGGCGAGGCAGGGGCTTCGGGAGGGGCGGCGGCCCAGGCCGCCCCCCGGGGCCGCGGGATGCTGCCAGAGGTGTGCCGCAGGGGCAGCGGTAGGGGGGGGATGGGCATAGGGTTAGGTCGGGCCTGTCCCCCTACAGGGGGGTTTTCGACGAAACGTAAAAACAACCCAAAATATTATTAAAAAAAATCCAAAAATTGTTTGGGGACTATCTTTTAAATATGTGTTTACCTTTTTTTTTGTATTAATTTTTCGTCGAAAATCCCCCTGTAGGGGGAGACGCCCGACATAAGCATAGGGGGGATGCATCGACCCCCAACCGCCCACTGATCGCCGATCGGGGCCCGATGGCCCCAGCCTGCCCAGGAAGGTGCGGACTAACTATCAGAGGCCCGTCGCCGACCCATCGGCAATGCATCGCCGAGTCCAGGTCGATGCATCCCCCCCGGTGCCAGTCCCCCCCCCCTATCGTTGCCCCTCAGTGCCTGGCAGGGGATGCGCCTCCAGGCTCAAAAGTCAGGGGGAACGTTCAAAGATAGGAGAAATAGTCGGGGGGCAGTTGTTTGTTCATTATTTGTTTGACTATGTCTGGACATGTTTTGAGTATAAATTATTTGTCCACCCGCATTCGCCTGTAGGAGGACGTGCCCGACCTAACTCTAGGCCTCCCAGATGGGGTCCGAGTAGATGGGGTCGGAGGATCGCGCCGCATAGGCGATGCATCTGCGATGCAGCTCGATGCGGAGCCCGATTTTCGCCACGCCGGCGGCGCCAGTGTATCGCCCATGCATCGGCGATGGGGCGCGATCCTCCGACCCCATCTGCTCCGACCCCATCTAGGAGGCCTCTCATATCGGCCTTTGCAGTCAGGTCGCACAGTAAGGATGAGCAGCTTTCCAAGGGTGCCCCTTGTCGCCTTGCCCTTTTTGCCCGTCCTCGCCAGCTTTTGCTGGCCAGCCCCGTTCGCGAAACGTCAGCATGGCCTTCCAAGGCCCTTGCATCCTTACTGCACATCCTTGTTGTTGTTGTTGTTGTTGTTGTTGTTGTTGTTGTTGTTGTTGTTGTTGTTGTTGTTGTTGTTGTTGTTGGGGGGTATGCACGCCCGGACGGCGGCCCCCGCCGACCTATCAGAAGACGAAGCGCAGAGGCCGACACGAGATACCCGCCAGGAGGAAGGGGGAGGCGGAGCAGGAAGGGGGAGGAAGGGGCAGGAGGGGGAGGGGGAGCCGGGGAGGAGAGGATATCCCGTAGCGGGCCACAGGGACACCCGAACACTCGTTTGCGCAGGGTCCAAATGGTGGGCGGTTCCCCCTTGAAAAAGCGGTTGGGATCACCGTGCGCCCGTACATCCCAGACAGTGTACACAACATAATCGCGTACCACACACACCCATGAGTACGCACAGAGTACACTCATGAGTACGCACAACACAACACACGGTACCATACACAATGTACATGCACGCACAGTGCGTATCCGTTTAAGAGTACGCACAACACAACACACGGTACCATACACAATGTACATACACGCACAGTGCGTATCCGTTTATGCGACTCCCCGTCCATGCGACGTGCCCTCCCATACGGTTCGCAAGCGGCCTGGATCCTCCGAGGTTGCATCACATGCCAACAGGGTGCAAGACCCCCACCCAAAGAGGCCCGGTGCAAGACCGGACCCCGGCGCAGCGGGCGGCCCGAAGGCGAAGGCGGCACAAGCAACCAAGCGAGAACACGGGCACGCACAGCTCGCAGCTTGGCGAAATACAGGATTACGCTCGAAACCCGCCAGATCCCGGACAACGTACACAACATAATAGCGTCCCACACACACTCATCCCAGACAACGTACACAACATAATAGCGTAGTACACTCAACGGTACCATACACAATGTACATACACGCACAGTGCGTATCCCTTTACGCGACTCTCCGTCCATGCGACGTTCCCTGCCATACGGTTCGCAAGCGGCCTGGGTCCTCCGAGGTTGCATCACATGCCAACAGGGTGCAAGACCCCCACCCAAAGAGGCCCGGTGCAAGACCGGACCCCGGCGCAGCGGGCGGCCCGAAGGCGAAGGCGGCACAAGCAACCAAGCGAGAACACGGGCACGCACAGCTCGCAGCTCGGCGAATTACAGGATTACGCTCGAAGCCCGCCAAAGTTCCCCCACCCACCCTCCGAGAAATGCCAGAAGAACCAAACGTTTCCAAACTGCTCGGTAGCCACTGGCGTCCCTGGTCGCCTGGCCAAAACATGTAAGGTCGACACCTTAGGACCGGCAGCGCGCCGCACAGAAACCCGCGCTCCACCTACACCAGGGTGCGGTGGTCAGGCGCCCCCCAGCGCTAACGACTAGTGTGTGGCCAGGGGAGATGCCCGAAGACATCAACCGCCCCCGGCCCAGGGACTGTCGAGTGATGCCCTCCCGCCCTGGCAGGAGACACGAGCAAGAACAAAAGGAACGAACGACCCAGGGCACAATGCGCACAGCGGAGTCGGAGTCCATCCGCTGTGCACTGCAGGGGTTTGCCGTGCCGGCTCGCGCAGCATTTCTGAAAACCATGGACTAGTCTCCATCCTATGTAGCCGGCCCGTTGCCCCACGACCCGGCCGGGCGGCCTGGGCATCCATGGGTCTACATAATCACAAGCGCGCTAAACGAGGCACAGTAGCTCCTTTCCGACTCGGCGGTCTGTGGACGCGCCGGTCGAGATGGCGAGTCTCGACCCGACGCCGCGGCCCAAGGAGCAGGGCGTGGGGCGGTGAGGGTCAAAACCGCGCCCTACGCTGAAGAGTCTGAGCACGAACAACCAAACCAGTACCACACAGCCCAAAAGACCCTCCTTCGCAAAACAACTATAGTTCATGGAGACTCGTGGCACGAAACACACGCACAAGCACAACACACATCACGCACAATAAAAGATGGGAAACACACCTCCGAACGAAAGCTCCTTGAACCAATAATCATGCGACTTGACTGTATCTCCGACTTCGTAGTTTTTCCGAACGGACGCAGAATTTGGGACCAGATTCGGGCATACAAGATGAGGGGGCGGCGTTCCTCCCTCCTCGATCTGGGGTGCGTCGGATAGCCCCCAGACGATGTATCCCCGAGTTATCCTTTTTTCTGGGCGGCCTGATTTCTCTTCAGTGGAACTCGTGGGAGGCGAAGGATCACCTGTGAGTGCCCGGTCCGTGGTGCCCCTGGCGTTGGGCGCCGTGGTGGTTTCTGGGTTGCAGCGGGCACATTCAATCAGGAACCCACCTGCGTGCAGGAGCCCAGGGCAACAAATTGCTTGTCCCCAGTGGACCCAGGGACCTGCAGAAGCTCTAAGCCACTTTCGGAGCCTCAAAGGTGGCCGCAGAGCATGCCCCAATATTTCTTATATCAAGACTTCTCACCTTATGATTATGTGTCTACTGTGCCGAAGTTTATGTCTGGCACCGCCTCCAATAGGTATTCCTTGACATATGAGGTGTTCCATTAAGGGCCTCGTCTTCTGCGTGTCTCGTCTTCTGCGGAAGCCGGGCGTTTGGCGCCTTTCTGGTTGCTAGATATAGTGGGCGCATCAAATCAGGAAGCAAGCAGGTGCCCCTCGGCAATGAGCCTATGGACTCAGGAACCTATGGAAGCTCTGGGGCACCGTAGGACCTTCCGAAGTGGCAGAAGAACGCCCCAACGATTTCTTATAGCAGGATGTCTTATCGTATGTGTATACTGTCTACGTTCGTATCCCACAAGGCCTCTAAGAGGTACAGGGGGGGGGGCCATGCCAAGAAACACCCTGCTTGCCTCCAGGGTGCCCTGGGTTTGTTGGGTTTCGATGGTTTTGCGATGTAAGGCGTTACGTTCACACACCAACAATCCATGTGAGGCGTGGCGTTCCCGCACCAACCATCGGGGCCCCAGGGCTGGGCTTCTCGTGGAAGGTCTCTCTCGTGGACTTGTCTCCACCCTGTACCCCGTGACCTGCGCACCGCCCTGAAGAGGTCCTCCGTGACGCGTGGGGTGCCTCAGGGCAGGGCCTCGCCTTCGGCGCCGCCTCGCTCCCGGCGGAGGCCTGCGGACGCACACTCGCGGCGGGCCCGCCCGCGGAAGCGGGCGGAAGGCGGCGGACGCCGGTGCGGGGCGTGGGTGCGGGAGGGGGGGCGTGGGTGCGGGGGGGGCGTGGGTGCGGGGGCGGTGTCTGCCCCTCGGAGGAGGAAAAGGTAATTGCCCATACCGCTACCCTTCGCCCGTTGCCCCCCTGTGTCGCCCTCCCTGGAGGCCCTCGTCGCCACCGCCGGATTCGCCTCGAGATCCTGGTCAGAACGCACCCTGGGAGAGGTCCAGGGAGTAGCGCTATCGGTCCCTCTTGGTTTCCCTGGGTGCGGGGGCGCGTGGGTGAGGGGCGGTGGTTGGGCGCAGGGCTCTGAAAACAGAAAGGCGGCGGAAGTGAATCCGATATGTCAACATCATGTCGGGCTCAGGGTTCTCGGAATCGGACGCGTGCATCTGGCCGTTGCGGTGCCGTGTTCGCACGCCAGTGGCTGATTCGAAGATGAGGTTGTTGAGTTGTGGAGAAAAAGAGAGATGCCACGTAGTGAAAGCAATGCAACATCATGCAAAATGACGGCTGCAGCTCTAGACCCTATCATTTTGCACCATTATTTGAGCTGGATCGATCTAAGAGGGTCCAGGGGCCCGAATTTTGGCGAAAACGCCCAGTTGAAAAATTGCAACGCCAGGAGTTGAGGGGAAGGAGGGGCAGGATCAGGAGATTGGACACGCTGCGCCAGTGCTGTGGACGCCGTGGGGTCTTCACACTGAAGCCCCATGAGGGCACCCCAGGCCAGGAGAACACCTCTGGCAGCACCGGACCAACAGGATCGGAACAGACGATGTCGGAGGACCGCGCCGTACCGTGCATCGCAGATGCATATGCGAGGTGGCTGGGTGCGGACAAGCTTTTTACACAAGTCCACTGCGTCTCGGATTTTCGGACTCCCTTCCAAAATCTGGCCTCCAGCGAAGCCGCATTTTATCAACATGCACTACTTCTCTATGCTTTTTGGGGACCCCCTCCCGAGAGGACGAAGCCGCGGTGGATGCGTGCGGATGTTGTAAATCTTGTCCGCGCTCTGCCTGGAGCCTGCGCCGTTCCGTCCCGACGTCTCCGACGCGTCGGCGATGCGCGGCGGCCCTCCAGAAGTCGGGCATGTCCATCGTTCAGGGGGAAGATTCAAGAACCGTGAAATAGCCAGGGGACGATGTTTCAACTATCGTTGGACTTTGTTCGAATATGTTTTCAATATGTTTCACTTTTCTTCCAAAGTCCGCCTGTAGGAGGACATGCCCGACCCAAGCCTGGGCCTCTCCGTCCCGACGTTTTCGATGCGTCGGCGATGCGGCGCGGCCCTCCAGACCCATCTGCGCCGGCTCGATTTTGGGCGGCCTTCAGGCGGCGGAGGCGGCGGGCGCATGACGGCGGCGAAGAAGCTCGTGCGGCAGCAGGAGGAGGAAGCAGGGCGCAGACCACTGGTCACCACCCACCAAACCACCCCAACCCAACCCGAAGGCCTCAATTTGCCCTCCGTTTCCAGTGGGGGGGGGGTCGGGGAACATCGAGAAAACACATGTGGAACCCGTACCTCCCCCCAAGCCGAAAGTCGGGTCTTCGGGTTGGGTTGGGGTGGTCTGGTAGGTAGTCCACTGGCCCCCGTCTCCTGGCGGATTGCTTTTTCCCATCCCGCCGGGCCTTCCTGTGCGCGTTTTTCGGCCTCCGGGGGCCGACATCGGGCCCCGGGGGGCCACCACACGTGGATCCGGGTCAAGAAATTACGCCCCCGACGGAGGAGGTCGAGACGTCTTGGGGCGCGCGGATTGGCAGATCAATCCTCCGGAAGTCGGGGAACGTCTTGGACAAATCGGGACGGAGTTTTGTGCGCGGGCTTCGGCCTCCTGGGGGGGCGCTTTTGTGTGGGGGGCGTGCCAGGGCTATCCAAGCACAGCACGGGGCTTGTCTTTGGGGAGGGGGCCAGGTTCGAGAGTTCCGGGCCCGCGTGCTAGAGACTCCGAACGTCGGAGGATTGGGAGCCTCGGCGGCGAGCAAGGGGGAGAAGTGAGGAGGAGAACGCCTTCTCAGAAGGCTCGGACGTCCCCTGGCCTTCTGAGAAGTCTTCCGAGCCTTCCCCGAAGGCACCGAAAACTTCTCAGAAGGCGCGAGGGGGGAGGAGGAGGAGGAGGAGGAGGAGGAGGAGGAGGAGGAGGAGGAGGAGGAGGAGGGAGGAGGAGGAGGAGGAGGAGAGGATGAGAGGAGGAGGGGGAGGAGGAGGGAGGAGGGAGGAGGAGGAGGAGGAGGAGGAGGAGGAGGAGGAGGAGGAGGAGGAGGAGGAGGGAGGAGGAGGAGGAGGAGGAGGAGGAGGAGGCCTCGCGCCGCCGAGCCACAGTCTCGATTTCTCTCCGTGAAGCCTTCTCTCGGCGTGCCGTGCGAGGGCCTCGCCTCTCTCCGGCACGCCCTCGCCTGCGTTGCGGAGCCCAGCGGAAGCGCACGGCTGCGCCCGGGTGCGCTGGCGGAAGCCGGCGGGGGTTTTGGCCGAAGGCGTCGGGGCTCAAGAGACGGGGGGCCTCCTCCTCCTCTTCCTCGTCCTCCTCCTCCTCTTCCTCCTCTTCACCCTCCTCCTCCTCCGCCTCCTCCTCCTCCTCCTCCTCCTCCTCCTCCCCCTCCTCCTCCTACACGTCTTCCCGGGGATCAGTCAGAGCGCCGGATCTTGCAGGATCCTGCAGAGCTGGGGGTGCATTGGCGCGGGTACGCAGCTCCTGGAATACGTCGGTAGCAGGAGCCAGAGGCCTGGAGGTTGACACCCACACCCCACACCAATATCGGCGGTGTGCCTCCACCGGAGGAGCTCGCCCCCGATCTCGGCGGTGGTGATAATATCCGGGCTTCCTGAGTAAGTGGCCGAGGTAGTACCACCAACACCGAAGTCTATGATCAGCTTCCCCCGATGGGGGCAATGTCCTGTGTTCATGGTGCCCGTTTCCAGGCCTCCAGAAGAGCGAGGTGCCACCACATTTTTGGACTCAGCGTTTCCAGAGTCGCCTACCTTCCCAGGCGGGGGCTTGTCCATGACCACCGCCCCGTGGATCTTCGGGGGCCTCGGCAGGCGGTGGGCATGGAGGTATTCGGGCACCCACGGGTCGATATAGCTATATATAGAGAGTTACAGACATACGTACACATACATTAACATATAGCCATGTGTCTATATATATATAGACATACATAGACATATACACATATATATATATCGATGTACTGATATATAGATATATAGACCGATATATATATGTATATATATAGATAGGTAGATAGATCGATGTATATACATATATGTATATATATGCATATAGGTATAGTATATACAGACGTACAGATATACATATATATATATATCGAACATAGACATATACATCGATATATAGACATACCGATTCAAATATAAATAGATTCATATATACACATACACACATACACATATCCGTATCCACCGCCCGCGAGGGTCCCAGCACGTCGGTTCCACGGGCGGTGGCTATGGACACATTTCCGCCGCGCACCACCTGGGCGACGGAAAAAAACAGGTTTTGTGCGCCAGCCTTCGTGCGGAAGGCTCCCGCGCACGGCCGCGCGAACACGCGCCCCTCGGCCCCGCGCGGGGTGCCGCGCAGGCGACCCCGCGTAAGCCACGGCGCAGGCGCGCAGGTCTCGTCTCTTGTCGTCGCTCACCTTCCCCACGACCCACCAACACCACCCCCAGCCCAACCCGAAGGCCCCGAGTCGCCCTCCATTCCCGGTGGTGGGGGGCATCCCGGGACAGTGCGAAGCACGGATGGACCCCGCACGCCCCCCGAACCCGAGATTCGGGACTTCGGGTTGGGTTCGATAGTCAGGGGGCTGGGAAGACGGCGACAGACCCAGACCTCCAGAGCGTTCAGCACATGATAGTCTGGAGTCTGGATCCCTGAATAATCGACCCCCCCTGAAAAACCGCCCCCCCCTCCTTCGCGACATGGTTTTCTGGACCCCCCCCATCCGCGCGGGGCGCCTTAAGATTCCGGACCCCCCCCCCCAGCAACATTGCGAGCGCGATCGTTCATGACGGTGGTAACTTCGGTGCTGACGGTGGCGAGAAGTAGACGCCGTTGCGATCGTGGAGGTTGGACCACACTTTGAGTGACGTGATGGGCGCAAGGACCACCCTTGCCCCCCCGCCCCGCCAAGAGTTTTTGCGAGTCGCATGGGACTCCAGGAACAAGAAAGGCCCGACCCCCACGCCTGACCCCAACGGCGAATTTGAGAACCCGCCGACATGCATGACGAAACATACGCCAAATATCGACGGCGAAGATTGCACGCGAGGGGTAGTGCATCGCGCAGCCAGTTATCGCACTTATGATGATGGCGAAGGTGATGTTGCCGATGACCGCGGTGATTGAAGACACATGTTTTTCTGAACGCATGCAGATCATGACGTCGACGGCGACGCTACTGACGATGCTTGCGATCATGGTGCTGATGACGATGGTGGTGGCAGGCAACGACGATGATGAGGATGATGATGACGATGATAAAGATGATGCTGCTGCTGATGATGATGCTGATGATGCTGCTGCTGCTGCTACTGCTGCTGATGATGATGATGATGATGATGATGATGATGGTGATGGTGATGGTGATGGTGATGGTGATGGTGATGGTGATGGTGATGACGATAATGAGTATGCTGAGATGTCTCCCCACTTTCTGGCCGCCCGGGGCCCTCGCTGGGCCCTGGGACCGTTCAGGAACGACTCGGGACGAGAATCAACGGCGAGCGAGGGGGGAATCAGGACAGAGAAGGCCTTCTCAGAAGGCAGCGGGGCGTCTCAGAAGCCCTCCTCCTCCTCCTCCTCCTTCCCCTCCTCCTCCTCCTCCTCCTCCTCCTCCTCCTCCTCCTCCTCCTCCTCCTCCTCCTCTCCTCCTCCTCCTCCTCCTCCTCCTCCTCCTCCTCCTCCTCCTCCTCCTCCGCTCCTCCTCCTCCTCCTCCTCCTCCTCCCTCCTCCACCTCCTCCTCCACCTCCTCCCCCCCCTCCTTCTCCCTCGCGCCTTCTGAGCAGTTTTCGGTGTCCTCGGGGGAAGCTCAGAAGACTCCTCAGAAGGCCGGGGGGCCTTCCGAGCCCTCTGAGAAGGCCCGCCCCTTCCGCACCTCCACCCGGCGCTCTCCGCCGAGTGGGGGAGCGTCCAGGCGGCCCGCACGGAAACAAGGAACGGTTGCCTCGGGTGTCCGGGTACCGCCTGCTGCTTGCCCAGGGCGCTGTGCCCGCGGCCCCCCTCTGGCCCCGGAGCTCCCCGAACTCGGGGCTGCGGCCCCGGCGGGGCTCTCGTGGCCAGCGCCGGCCCGGGAACCGCCCTTGGCCACGCCAGCCGCTTCGGGGGCCGCGGCCGGCGTGGCCCGCAGCAGGTCGCCGTCTTGCCAGCGAGGGGGCGTTCTCCTGAGAAGGCCTCCTCCTCCTCCTCCTCCTCCTCCTCCTCCTCCTCCTCCTCCTCCTCCTCCTCCTCCTCTTTCTCCTCCTCCTCTCCTCCTCCTCCTCCTCCTCCTCCTCCTCCTCCTCCTTCTCCTCCTCCTTCCTAGGGGCGGGGCGGAGGACCCTCTGGGGTTGGGCCTTTCCCCACCCCCTCCTCTCCGCGGGCGGCTTGTGCTCGATGCCTGTGAACAGGAGCCTTGGACGGCGACGCGGTGGTCGGCTTTCCAGCGGATATGGCCCTTCTTCTCGCCCCACCCCTCGCCCCTCCTGTTCCTCCTCACCCTCTTCTTCTCGCCCCCCCCCCTCGCCCCTCCTGTTCCTCCTCACCCTCGCCGTTCTTCGCGTCTCTCCTGTGCAAGCGCCGGTGTCCACGCAGGCGCCCATGGAACGGGTCCACGTACGTATGCACCGTGCCGCGTTGGCGTCCCACGAGGCGTGGTCGGCCCTCGACCTTGGAGTCGTACGGTCCACAGTTCATCGGCCCCCAGAGCCGAAGAAGTGTGCATCGCATCGCGCTGGAGCGGGGCCTCAAGGGAGTCCAGACGTGGCAATTACGGTGCATAGGCACCGTTCCGTGGTCCCAGACCGCCGACGTCATGATTGGTTCATGACGTCGACCCAAGAAGTCTCGACCCATTCCCTGGGACTGGTTTTTCATCCCGAGTCGTGTTTTGGTGGCCCCGAGGCCCAGTGAGGGCCCCCAGGCCTTCTCAGAAGTCTCGGAAGTCCCGCCGGCCTTCTGAGAAGTTTCTTAAGCTTTCCCTGGCGGTCTTAGGCCGCGGCCGGCTGCCGGCCGCGGCCGGCCGCCTCCGCCTCCTCCTCCTCCTCCTCCTCCTCGTCCTTCTCCTCCTCCGCCTCCTCCTCCTCCCTCCTCCTCCTCCTCCTCCTCCTCCTCCTCCTCCTCCTCCTCCTCCGCCTCCTCCTCCTCCCGCCTCCTCCTCCTCCTCCTCCTCCTCCTCCTCCTCCTCCTCCTCCTCCTCCTCCCCCTCCTCCTCCTCCTCCTCCCTCCTCCTCCTCCTTCTCCTCCTCCTCCTCCTCTCCTCCTCCTCCTCCTCCTCCTCCTCGATCCTCCTCCTCCTCCTCCTCCTCCTCCTCCTCCTCCTCCTCCTCCTCCTCCTCCCCCTCCTCCTCCCCCCCGCCGCCTCCCCCCGAGAGGAGCTGCGGAGGGAGGGGGAGGCGAAGGCCTGAGGGCCGGGACGTGCACGCGCCCCCTCCGCCCTGGGAGGCCGGGTCTTCCTGGGGCCAACCTCGAGGGGCGGTGGCAGTCAGACGGGGCCAGGATGAGTATAAATCTCAGTACAGTCGGGGCCCTGAAGAAGGAACCCTTTTAGTTGGGGAGGGGCTCCGTGCTCCTTGATTGCTTCACAATTTGCCTTTGGTTTTCCCTTGGTTTTCGATGGGAAATCGAAGTTTAACTTGTGGATGAAAGGGGCCTCGTTCCTTATTTAGGGTTCCTTGGGTCAACGCTCCGACTGTAACGTTTAAGCCCATCCCCATCCCCATTCCCATCCCAGCCCGATTCCCACCATCCCACCACCCCAGTTGGGTCGGGGGTGGACAGACCTCCTACCCTGGCACGTTGATTAGTGGATTGTCCGTTTTCGGTTCTCGAGAGGGCGCCGCGGCTGTCATTTTCCAGGCTTGCGCCCGCCAGGTTTGGGCCTCAGGCCGTTTTCACTAAACCGCGTTTTGCTAAAGGGAGGTCTGTCCATCCCCGATTATGGTGGCACGATGTGTAAATCTGGTTGGCCCAAAATGGGGTCCGGCGACAAGGGGGTGGTGCAGTAGATTCGGTGCAATAGGTGTGCGGGTTGCGATAGATTCGGCGCAATAAATACGTGGGTTGCGATAGCTTCGGGGCGTGTAGTGCGTTCCGCGGCGCAGTCAACGCAACACAGTTCTCTGGCCCAGTACATTTGCAACACGCTTGGCCCAAACCTAGTGCACCACCCCCTTTCAGCTGGACCCCCTTGCGGGTCAACCGAAGTAGATCCGCCGACCCCTGGGGCCACAGGAAGACGCGGGCCCCCCCGGGCGGTGGGCGCGAGCTCGGCCCCGGCTCTCGCACCAGGCGCGCCAGTTTGCCGAGGATGCCATGGAGCAGGCCTCGCGGCGGGCGAGGAGGCGGACGGGGACGTCTCAGGACCGCCGCGGGGCCGTCGTGTCTAACTGCTGCGTGCCCCCATCCCTAGACATCTCGGGTCATGAAGACATGGTGGCGTAGGCCTCTGAGGGGCCCTTGCCGGCCCTGGGGGCCGTCAGAAAACCGCTCGGGACGAAAAACCGGTCTCGGGGAGTGGGTCTGGACCGCTGGAGGCCCACGTCGTTTTTATAAAACATTGATAACGTCGGGGTTCTGGGTCCCCATCGCGAACCGGATCCCCACCATCCCATCGCCCTAGTTCGGGATACGCACGCACATAGACACGCACGCACGCACACACACACACATGTGATATGGCCGCCCCACAGTATCATACATCTCTCTGCTGGTTCTCTGATTCGGCTCCTCCTCCTACTGTTTTTTTCCGTATTCCGGACCATCCGGACACTGATTGCAACACAACCCCACTCTGGGCAGGTGTTTATTCTGTCTGGGATACCATTCATCCCTACTATACAGGTTTGTTTTGTTGTTTCTCAGGGGTCCCGCAAATTTGGCCTGGCCAACATGCGCGGACCTCTTGGAAACCACATAGATGTGTTTAGCAGGGTTTGGTGACACTCCAGACCAAATAGACAATCAACAAACTGTGTAGAATAGGGTTTGTCGGGCATGTTTTTGGCGCAAAGCCTTCCGGGCCAAGTTTGTGGAACTCTTACAAACACCCAAAACAACAAACAAACATGTATAGAAGGGTTTGGTGGTATCCCAGACCCCAAAAATTATCCCAGTGCGACCCTACCTAGGAGTTGGAGCCCCTAGGAAAGCAGCATTCGTAGTAACAGTAAAGCTAAGCTAAAGCTAAGCTAAGGCTAAGCTAAAGCTAAGCTAAAGCTAAGCTAAAGACAAGCTAAGCTAAGCTAAAGCGAAGCTAAATCGGAGCTAAAGCTAAGCTAAAGCTAAGCTAAAGCTAAGCTAAAGCTAAGCTAAGCTAAAGCTAAGCTAACGCTAAGCTAAATCTAAGCTAAAGCTAAGCTAAAGCTAAGCTAAGCTAAAGCTAAGCTAAATCATAAGCTAAAGCTAGGCTAACGCTAAGCTAACGCTAAGCTAAGCATAAGCTAAAGCTAAGCTAAAGCTAAGTTAAAGCGAGGCTAACTCTAAGCTAAAGCCAAGCTAAAGCTAAGCTAAAGCTAAGCTAAAACTGAACTAAAGCTAAGCTAAAGCTAAGCTAAAGCTAAAACTAAAGCTAAGCCAAAGCTAATATAAAGCTAAGCTAAAGCTAAGCTAACGCTAAACTAAAGCTAAGCTACAGCTAAGCTAAAACTAAGCTTAAGCTAAAGCTAAGCTAAAGCTAAGCTAAACGCTAAGCGAAAAGCTAAGCGAAACGCCAAGCGAAACGCTAAGCTAAAGCTAAGCTGCAGCTAAGCTAAAGCTAAGCTAAAGCTAAGCTAAAGCTAAAGCTAAAGCTAAAGCTCCCAGGGGACTGGGGGGAACCGCGGGGCGGGGACTGGGAGAACCGCCCGGGGCGCTTTACACTGCCCGGCCCCCTTTAAGCTAAGAGAGTAAGAACCCTTCTAGGCAGAGCCTAGGTACGGAAAAACCAAAAGAGTGTATAGTAGCAATTGGTGGTATTCGGGAATCGAAGAGGATTTTCCAGTAGCTCTGGAGTTCTCCTCTGTCAGAAAGTAACGCCTCCCTCCATCTCTGCCTTAGCTCTTCTGGTCGTCTCTGTTTGTTTCGTTATCTCTCACTCTCTCTCTCTCTCTCTCTTTCTCGCTTTCTGTCTTTTTTACAGATGCGAAGGAGGGGGAGGAGGAGGAGGAGGAGGAGGAGGAAAGATGACCTCTCCAGCTCTCTCTGTGTTAACTTGAAGCCTCTCCCCATCTCGAGGAGTCCCTTGCATATGCAATATCTCTCTCTCTGTCCCACTCTCTCCACCTCTTTCGGTGTTCTGTTGCCTTCAATACGCTGCGAACCATTTGTTTTTCTGTCGCGCGCATGCACCTGTGACGAGGGTACATACCGTTTCTTCTGTATCGCTCTCTTTCTCTCTCAAAGACACCCTCCAAACAACAAGCGTAGCCCCCCCTGTCTCGCAATATCACTCGGGTTGTTTTTTTTTGTCGTTCTGTATCTCTCACCCAGCTTTTCCAAAAGACCGGCTGTTTGCACACATGCCTTCTAGTTTTCCCAACGCATCCTGCCTGTCCCACGGGCCGACCGTTGAACACTATGTGGTTTCAAGCTTCAGGTCTTTCCAAACACTACCCTGCTGCGTAGTCTCTGGAAAGACCTGGAGACGCTGGAGAAGTTAGAAAACACAGCGTTGTTTCAACGGTCCGTCTCCGGGAACATCTGAAAAAAAGGTTGAGACGTAAGACGTAAGCGCCGCAGCGCTTTTCAAGTGTACGCCCTTGGGAGAAGCTGGACAACGCCAGAAATCACACCGCCTTTCAACGGTCAGACTTTGGTCAGGAGGAGAAAAACACACAGACACAATTAAGCGCCGATCCCTTTGAAAATATGGGAAAAGATTGGAAGTGGGGGGGGGAAGACAAAAAACACAGAAAGACAAAAACCCAGAAAATATGGAAAAGTATGGAGAACCTTGTTATTTGTGTATATTTATTTGTGTGTCCCTGGGATCCTTGATTTGCGACAATCTGGTAACGGTGGAGACACCGCGCCTCGTGCCTGCTCCTGCTCTCGCCCTCCTCCGCCTCCGCCTCCTCCTGCTCTTCCCCCCCCCTCCCCTGGCTATGGGTTCTGGTATTTTCATGTCGGAATCCAAGCAGAATCCCACCCAAACATTCAAAACGAATCCTCTGGATCTGGGATCTGCCCTTTTCCGACTGGGATCACATCAGAAGTCGATTCAATTTCAATGGGGATTATGTGGGTTTGGGGTCTGCTTCGTTCATATTGAACTCCGATTGGAATCTTGCCCCAGCCCAATAGGAGCACTCCTGGATCTGCTAACATCCGATAGATGTTTGTCCAAATTCTGTACTGTAGAAATCCTTTGGGTGCGGGACGGGACATGTTCCGTTTGTATTGGATGTTTCTTGGAAGCCCATTCAGATTCAACAACAGTCTTCTGGATCTGTGATCTGCTCCATCTCCAGTGGCAACGGATAAGACATCTCACCTGAATTCGAAGATTGCTTGTGACATCCGATCAAACTCGGATCCAAGTTCAGTGGGATTGTTTCGGATCTGGGATCGTCCCCACTTCGATTGAAATCCGATTAAACCTTGTCAATCCACTGGGGGTTCTCTGGGTCTAGAATCTGCACCGTCTCTATTGAAATGCCATAGGATACTGTTCAAACCTTGCAGGAGTCCTTCGGATATCGCATCTGTTCCATTTCTATTGAAGTTCGCTTGGGAGCCCATCCAGATTCACGATTGATCCCCTGGATTTGGGATCCTTCCCAGTTCCCATTGACATGCTTTTCAGCATCCGATTCAATTCCAGTATGAATCCTGTGGGCATGGGATACGATCCTTTCCTATGAAGCCACTGTGCCACAAGACTCCACCGTGCCCTAACGTTGTTGTTTTGAAAGGGGCTCGGCACCGAGCTGCAGCGGACCCACAGGGCTTAACCAAGCCAGGGGGGGCCGTGGGCTGACCCCCTTCTGTGCCGAGAACGCCGCCAGCAGCTACCGAGCTCGCAAGGCACGCGAGACGAGCCCCCGCTCTCTCGAGCAAGGGAATCACCAGTTGCCCAAGAATCCCACTCCGACTCCTTTTTGTATCATCCTCTTCCTCATGGGCGAAAGGAGCAGCAGCGGCAACAGCGCAGCAGGAGCAGGATATGCACAAACGGACACGCACGGCATCGCGCACAAGCGAAAGGTATGATATTGAAGGGGGCGAACATTTGATAGACATACACGTACATACTTATTTTATTTATATAGGTATGACTATACATATATATATATATATATAAATATATGCCACTTCGGGACCCGAGGGGAGCAGCCCATTCAACCATCCTAATCCAGGGGGTCACAGCGGCCACCGGGGCCCAGGCCACACCCGCGGGGACGGGGACCGGTGGACCCCTGCCCAGCCCAACGGGGGGCGCGCCGCCCCGCGCGGCAGCGCCCCGGCGAGGGGCCACCGTGCCTCTCCCGAGGGGGGGCGCGCCGCGCGCCCCGCGCACGGGGGGGCTGCGGGGGGCCGCCGCCGGGCCTCCTGCCTGGCGTCGGTGCGATCGAGGCGGTCGCCGCCCCCTGGGGGGCTTGCGATCTGTGCAAGTGTCGCCATTTTCGTGGGCTCCTGGGAGGCCCAGCGGAGGTACGTCCCACGCGGACCACCTCGGGGCCTCGCCGCCCCCTGGGGGGCCTGCGATCTGCGCAAGTGTAGCCACTTTCGTAAGCTCCTGGGAGGCCCAGCGGAGGTACGTCCCACGCGGACCAAGACACATTCGGGGAACGAAGGACGACATACAGTCAACCCGCACAGTAAGGATGGGCAACCTTCCCAAGGGCACCCTTGCATCCTTGCCTCCTCGGTTCATGCTTCGCCGCTGTCGTCGGCCGCGCCCCGCTGGAGAAGCTTCGAAAGGGGCGTCCAAGGCCCTTGCATCCGTATCGCGCATCCTTGCTATACTGGTTGACTGTGGACCCCAAAAAACTCGGAGGTCCGCGCGGATTTCTCGGATCCGCGCTGGACCCCGCTCCCTGGCGCGCGGAGCGCGCCAGGGGCGGCGCCGGAGGCGCCGCCACGGGGGGTCTCAAGCGCCGATGCGAGCAACCCGCGCGGACCTCCGAGCTTCTATGTTGCTGTCGCCCTTCGTTCCCCTACACACACACACACACACACACACACACACACACACACACACACACACACACACGCATCGGGGCGTTCCCGAGAGGGCTTCGCCCTCGAGGGTCGGAGGAGTCGGCGTCTCTTCCTCGGCCAGAGGGCGGCGGAAGGGAGGCGAGGCCGCCCCTGGTGGCGGGAGCCGGCGGACGTAAAGCATGCGCCCTCTTTGCGGGTTCGGGGTTTCCGGGATCGGCCGTATAGTCAGATTCCCCCTCCTGCCCCTCCTCCTCCTCCTCCTCCTCCTCCTCTTCACCCTCCTCCTCCTCCCCCTCCTCCTCTGATGGCTGCAGGCGCCCGTGCTCACGGGCAAGCTGTGCGCAGGGAGTGGTCGACGTTGGATCTTCGCCCCCCTCCCCTTTGGAGGGTGCAGGCCTGGGCCAGTGCCCCCGCCTCGCGGGGTCGTGCAACTCGCCGGAAGGCGCAGGAGGCAGTCGCAGGTGGCTGACCCCCCCCCTCGGAGCCCTCGGTGGCCTCAAGCGGCGTCGAGCAGGTGCACTGCCATAGGGGGGCTCCTCGAGCTCTGCCTGCCCCTCCCCTCCCCGAGGCCCGGCCGACGCTGGCTCTTCGCCCCCCTCCTTCCGTCCTCCTCGCCTCCTCTCTCGCGGGCCGCGCCGGAGCCGGGGCGCGCGGCTCCAGCACGGCGCCCGGCAGGGCGGTGCACCTGTCGGCCTCGCCGTCCTCGTCGGAGGGCTCGGGCTCGAGGCCCGCGGGCGTCGGGCCGTCCCCGGCCCCCGCGCATGCGGCAACCGCGGCGGCGTCCTTGCCGAAGCCGATTCAGCATCGGCTAGCGTCGATTGGCGTCGATCTGGCGTCGATTTGGCGTCGATGGGCGTCGACTCGCGAGAGCCGACAAGACGGTACGGGAGGCTCCCAGGAGTTGCCACCGGACCCTCCGAACCCTCCCTGAGGTCCAGAAGATCCTTGTCCGCAGGACCTTGCTGGACGGACGGCGGCGCGAGTCGCGCAGGAGTTCAAGCAGTGGCGAAGCGTCCTGGCTCGCCTACAGACCGACCAAACAATGTGCTAAGAACTTGTTGTGTGTTCATGAAATGTTCTCAGAGCATTTCTGGAAGCCTGCCTTGTTCTATCACGACGAGCTTATGTTCTAGGAACAGTGTTCTTGTTCTTAGAGCATTTATGGGCTCTAAGAACATGTCGTGGTAGGACTAGGAAATCCGAAGGGGTCGTCCGTGCTCAAAGGAGTTAAGTTGGGCCTGTCCCTCTACAGGGGGAATATTCCAAATCAGTCATGAGATAGTCTGGGGACTTGTTTTGCGTATTTTGGGGCTTCTTTGTGCATTTTTGGGGTATTTTGCATCTTTCGTCCAAAATCCCCCTGTAGGGGGACAGGCCCTTAGTGGGCCCCGGAAACGGCAGGGCGTTTTGTTCACCGTTTCCGAAAAAGTCCTTGAAAATGGAAACGGCAAAAAAACGGCAACCGGCAACGGCAACAAAAACGGCTCTCGGCACCGGAGCGGGAACCGGCAACAAGAACGGCGTCGGAACCGGCAAAAAAACGGCGTCGGAGCCGGCAACAAAGACGGCGAAACGGAACCGGTCACAAAAACGGCCCTGTCGTTTCCAGGGCCAGGCCCGGCCTGACAGAAGAGTGCACCTGCCCACCGAGGGAGCCTCCCGGCGCCACGGCATACATAGGCAGGGCGAGGCCCCCGCCCCGCACGGAGGGGCAGGGGCCCGCCGCCCGCCGGGGCCGTGCGAGCAGCAGGTCGGGGATGCCCCTCTACAGAAGGAGCATTCCAAGAGCGCCTCGCCGAGGCTCCTCCTCCTCCTCCTCCTCCTGCTCCTCCTGCTCCTCCTGCTCCTCCTCCTACTCCTACTCCTCGTTCTCTTCCTCCTCACCCTCCTCCTCCTCCTCCTCCTCCCTCCCTCCTCCTCCTCCTCCTCCTCCCTCCTCCTCCTCCTCCTCCTCCTCCTCCTCCTCCTCCTCCTCCTCCTCCTCCTCCTCTCCTCCTCCTCCCTCCTCCTCCTCCTCCTCCTCCTCCCCCTCCTCCTCTCCTCCTCCTCCTCCCCTCCTCCTCCTCCCTCCTCCTCCTCCTGCTCCTCCTCTTCTCTTTCTCCTCCTCCTCCTCCTCCTCCTCCTCCTCCTCCTCTCCTCCTCCTCCTCCTCCTCTACAGAGGGGTCGTTCAAAGAGCGCCTCGCCGAGGGCGTTCCGGGGGTGGCCGGGTTGTCCTGAACGGCGGCCGGACGAAAGGGGGGGATAGGGAAAGGGGGGGGTACGAAATCTGATGCTGCACGCAGCTGGTTTCGGCCCCGCCGCCGGGCACACTCCTGGATACATGGGCGCCTCCCGGCGCCGGGAGGCGCCGGGAAGATCAGCTGCGTGAGCTGATTCTCAATCCCCCCATCCCCCCTTTGCTATCCCCCCCCTTTTGCGCCTGGTCCGAGTGTGGCTTTGGGCTGGGCCTCCCTGAGAGTAAGATGAAGTCGGGCGTGTCCTTCTGCAGAAGGACTGTTCAAAAATAGGCCCAATCAAACAGTCTGGGGACGGCTTTTTTTCTAGTTTGTGTTGAGTATTTGCTGGGCATGTTTTGGCTATTTTTTGTTTATCGCCCAGAATCCGCCTGTAGGAGGAAATGCCCGACCTGAGAGTAAGAGGCGGGCCGCCCGCTCTGCCTCCCCCCCTGGCCGCCGAGCCGAGACTCTTGGACTCCCGCGGTGCTCGGGGACATACCTCGGGGAGCTCTTCGGCCGCACGCCGTGATCGAGGATGGGCGCCTCCCTATGGCGTGTCCCCGGAGGGGGCCCCGAATCCTTGGCCTGGTCGGAGACCCCCACAAACGTCGGGGATCGGGCTCGTCATGCCCCCCCTGTCAGACCTGAGACCCGTCAAGGGCAGGACGGGCACGCACGCGAGCGCTCAAGCGCAGCCGCGCGTGCGCGAGGTGCGCGGACGTGTGTGCGCGCGCTGGAGCGCCGGCGCACGGGCGCGTGGGCGCGCAGACGCACGAGCACCCGTGCGCGGGCGCGCAAGCGCGCATCGGGCGTTGCGCAATGGGAGGTGATCGATGGGGTGGTGGTGGAGAAAGGCGTGCAGGCCGCTGAGTCGAGCCTGGAGAGTGGTCTCTTCCCCGCGGGCAGGGGCAAGAGGGAGGAAGTGCTCGGCGGCGAGCCTCCTCCTCCTCCTCCTCCTTCTCCTCCTGCTCCTCCTCCTCCTCCTCCTCCTCCTCCTCCTCCTCCTCCTCCTCCTCCTCCTCCTCCTCCCCCTGCTCCTCCTCCTCCCCCTCCTCCTCCTCTCCTCCTCCTCCTCCTCCTCTCCCCTCCTCCTCCCCCTCCTCCTCCTCCTCCTCCTCCTCCTCCTCCTCCTCCTCCTCCTCCTCCTCCCCCTCCTCCTCTCCTCCCCCTCTGGGGGCCCAAGAGGGGTACGACTGGTGCACGCTCCTTCGCCCCTCCATCACCTCGCTGCCCCCATAAAACAAGGCCCAGGGCGCACGAACGCAAGCGCAGGCGCGCGGGCGCGCGCACACCGGCGGCCTGCCCCGAGGCTCCTGCCCGCGGCTTTGCCGCCGCTCCCCTCCCTGGGGCGACCGGATCTATACACTGGGAGGGCCCAGGGCCCAGGGACATACAAATGTGTATATATATATATATATATATAGGGAGAGAGAGAGAGAGAGAGAGAGATAGAGATATTCAAAACCCCGGATTTCCCTTATCTTCCCCCATATCTTCTCGATGTGCCTTTTCCCCCCCGCTACCCATCCGCTGCCACAGTTTCCCAGGAGGCGGCGGTTATTTGGGTCTCTGTGCGTTCCTGCTCCCTGCCTGCTGCACCTCCGCTGCCCCGGGCCTGGCCCCTTCTGGGCACGGGAGCGGTGCGCACGCCCTCCCGGCTGGGCCAGGGATGCACGCGCGCCGCGCTTGGGCCCAGCATGGACCAGGCCCGGGGCAGCGGAGGTGCGCCCGGAGCCCCGACGCCGTGGCTCTGTCCACGACGTCGGCCCCCGCAAGTCCTAAGACGGGCACGCCCCTCTTACAGGGGGAAGATTCACAAATAGGCAAAACATAGTCTGGGGGCTGTGCTTTGGATATGTTTGGGCACCTGTGGGGTATTGTTTAACATTTTTCGTTATAGATCCTCCTGTAGGGGGACAGGCCCGAACTAACGCAATTCTCGACCCAGTCCCCGGGCCGTTTTTTTTGTTGTTCTCATGGCGGCGTGGCTTCTTGACGGCCCCGATGGGCCGGCAAGGGCACCCAGAGGACAAAACCAGCGGAAAGTTTGCCGTCAGTTTTTCCGCTCGGGCCCCCAAGGGTAGTCTGGATGTAGATTTAAGTCGGGCCTGTTCCTCTAATGTCAGCTTGTGATTAACAAAAGGGTAACCCCACCCCCGGGGCTGATGAATAGACCCCGCGGGGCGCGAAACCTTTTTTTATCACGCGCGGCAGGGGGTCGTCGCTGGCGCCGCCGAGGGGATCTTGTACACCCCTGCATGACAGCCTCAAACGGCTGCCTTTCGTATAGAATCACACATGCGAGGCGAATGTTCGTCCCCCCTCTCAGGCGTAGTCGTTGTCGTCGTTGTCGCTGCCGCCGCCGCCGCCGTCGTCGCCGTCGTCGTCGTCGTCGACGTCGTCGACGTCGTCGTCGTCTTCTTCGTCGTCTTTGTCGTCGTCGTCTCCGTTTTCGTCGTCGTCGTCGTCTCCGTTTTCGTGTTCTTCGTCGTCGTCGTCGACTACAGCGGGCCTGCGCAGCACCCCCCTCCCCCCATAGCCTATGGGGGGCATCGGGCGTCCGCAGTGCGTCGTCGTCGCCGTCCGCCGTCCGTTGTCCTCGTCCTCGTCCCGTCGTCGTCGTCGTCGACGAAGAGAGCGGCCGCTGGAAACGGGCGCAGGCAGGGCGGGGGACGGCGGCGACGACGGCGACAGAGGGGGGGAGGAGGACTACCCGCCTTGCTCGGGTCGGACGAAAGGCTGGGGAAGGAAGGGGGGGGGTGCAAAGCCTGCTGCGCGCAGCTGGTTTCGGTCGCCCCACCGAAGGGCCAGTCTTCGATGCATGGCCGCTTTCGGCGCCAGGAGGCGCTTGGAAAATCGGCGACGTGAGCTGCTTGGCAAATGCCCCCTTTGCTGCGCCAGTTTCCGTCCAGCCCGCCGATCTCGCAGGCCCGCATCGGTTCGACAGAAAGAGGGACGCCCTGGCTCGCCCTTGCCTCCAAACATCCCCCCTTGCCGCTCGTTGGCGGCCGGGCGTCGGCGTTTATCACCGGCGCCGCCCCGTTGATTTTCAATCTGGCGGGCGCCACCCCGCCCGAGCAGGGCAACTATTTTTTCCAACGCGCGCCCCCCACGAACTTGTTAATCACACGCGGACAGTACAGAGAGAATCGTCAGGAGACGGTTTTGGAATATGCTTTATTATTTTTGTTCGTCCAGAATCCGTTTGTAGGAGGACATACCCGAGCGAAGTATGGTTCCAGGCTCCCCTTTCCCCGCCCCTCGCCCGGTGAGGACGCGGCCGACCGCGTGGACGAGGGGGGCGAGCCCGACGAGAGCGCCCGCTCCCGGCAGCAGGGGCGGGCGAGGGCGCGGGAGTTCGTGGAGCAGACCCAGCGGCAGGCCCGGGCGGTTGCCCGCGGGGAGGCGCCGGGGGTGCCCAAGAGGAGGTGTCGCCACGAAGGGATCGGGTCCTGAGACGAAGCCGGGCCTGTCCCTCTACAGGAGGAATGACCAGCAACAGTCCACACATAGTCAGGGGACGATTATTTGGAAGATTGTTCGGCGATGCATGAATATTCGAACGTTATATATACACACCCATATATACAAATATAAACGTATGTGTATATATATATAGAGAGAGAGATATGTATATATATATATATATATATATAATCCTCCGAAAATCCGTCTGTAGGAGGACATGCCCGACCTACTCATAAGGGGAGCGGGGCCCTGCGTTTTCCCATTGTTCTCGTCCCCCCGAGCCCTCCACAACCCCCCGGGGATGGTGAAAGGGCGAGTCTGGATGAGTAGCTGGTCTTGCGGGGGGAGCTGGGGCTCGGGGTCCGAGGTGGCCCGGCACGGGCTCTGGCGAGCAAGCAGAAAAGGGGCGGGGGATGTTCCCCCTCCCCCTCCTCCTTTTCCTCCTCGTCCTCCTCTTCCTCCTCCTCCTCCTCCTTTTCCTCCTCTTCCTCCTCCTTTTCCCCCTACCCCTACCCCTTACCCCTTCCCCTCCCCCCTCCCTCCCCCTCCCCCTCCCTCTAAAGGTATGTTCGTTTTTCCGGCTCCCGTGGGCCGTTTTCTGGCCGATGCGCACATGTCTACATTATATATATATATATACACATACATATATATATATATATATATATATATATAGGTGCACATTAACACACATGAATACATATAGATGCACACACACACACTCTCCAAACAGTGTTTGAACAGGGTTCTTGCTTCTCCTCTACGGGCCGTGTGGGCGGTCTGGCGGTTATGTGCTGGCCGTCGCCGCCTCGTCGCCGCCCGTCGTCTAGGCCGTGTGGGCGGTCTGGCGGTTATGTTCTGGCCGTCGCCGTCCCGTCGCTGCCTCGTGTCCGACGATCGTCTGGGCCGTGTGGGCAGTTTGGCGGCTGTGCTTCCGCCGTCGCCGCCTCGTCGCCGCCCGTTGCCGCCGTTTGGATTCGTGGGCCACGTACACTGCACGGAGAATTTTACGCTGCGGCACGTTCTCCTTGATCGTTCACATTACAGATTGCACCACAGATAGTGCACAACAAATATTGCACCACATATGATGCAGATCATAGATTCCCCCCCAGAAGTATTGCACAACCTGTATTGCATAACCACATCTAGTGCACCAGATGCATGGCACAGCCTAGACTGCACCAGATAGATTGCACCACGTCGATTGCACAACATATACTGCAAGAGACACTCTGTTTGGGGACCACGCTGGCTAATTCACCCCCACGCTCCTATGTGTATATATATATATATGTATATATATATATGTCTACACCTATACACACGACGTACCCCAGAGCCGCTGGATCTCAGAGGTTCCCGACTTGTCCCCGTCCGATGTTGTCCCTGCCCAGGCCTTGTCTTATTAGGGGGTGGGTACCAGGACTGGGTCCATGAACATCGCCCCAGGCTTCATGGCCGATGGCATTCCTCGTTCGAGTACGCGCCGCGGGACATGAAGCGCCCCCGCCCCCCACTCCTTCTGTCCCCCCTCTTCGGCGGGCAAGCTTTGTGTCCATGGCCAGTGCGTCTTAGAGGCTCGGGCTCCCTTCCCCAGAAGCCAGGGGCGGAGTGGCGATGGATAAACATCATAAACATTTGGCCCCTGGAGGCCAGATTGGTGTTCAGATCCGCTGGGACCCGGTCCTCTGACGCAGCGGAGATGGACACGAACACTGCCCGCATCCTCGGCGCACCCGACAGGCGGCGGCGTCGCAGCCCCCGGGGCGGCCCAAGCCCGCGGGGTTGGCCCCCGGCTGTGCGCAAGAGCGGCCCTCTGCCGGGGTGGCCTCTGGTGTGGCTGCCAGGCGTGTTCGGGCGCCCTCTGCGGTGCCTCGAGACGATGCTGCCCCTGGCTGCGCTCCAGCAGCTGCCCTTCGCTGAGAGCGCTCCTGGGGCGCCCGGGCTCTCCCCAAAGGGCCGCCGGGTACCCGGGGGTGTTCCCCGGAAGCCAGGCGGCCCACGGTGACCTTCCCGGCGGCGAGCGAGGGGGGAGGGGCAATGAGAAGGAGAAGGCCTTCTCAGAAGACTGCGGGATTTTGCAGAAGCCCTCGCGCCTCCTGAGAAGCTGTTGTGTCTGTCTTCGGGGAAGGCTTAGGAAACTTCTCGGAAGGCCGGGGACTTTCCGAGCCTTCTTGGATCTAGGCCTCCTAGATGGGATCCGAGTAGATGGGGTCGGAGGATCGCGCCGCATCGCCGATGCATCGCCGATGCGGCTCGATGTGGAGCCCAGGTTGCCCAACGCCGACGTCGCCGATGCACCGCCGACGTCGCCGATGCATCGCCAATGCATCGCCGATGCATCGCCGATCTATCGGTGATGCATTGGCGGTGCGGCGCGATACTTCGACCCCATCTGCTCGGACCCCATCCAGGACTCCCCGCGAGCTCGGGGGCGTAACCCCATCTGCTCGCACCCCACCTGCTCGCACCCCATCCAGGCGGCCCCCCCCATACCCCTGGCCTCGCGGCAAGATCACGAGGCCCATCTGCTCCCACGTGAGAGCAGTCCTTGGGAGGCCTCTCTTAGAAGGCCCGCTCCTTCTCGCTTCCCCCCCCCCCGCGCTCGCCGCCAGAACCACCGGCGCGCGGCCTCCGTGGGGCGGAGGGGGCGGGGCGACGAGCACCGGCATACGCAGGCCGCGCCGCTGGCCGGCGGCGCGCCGCGCGCCAGAGCCGCTCCCGCCAGGGACCACTCTTGCGTGACGGCGGCGTTGGCGCTGAGACTCGTCCCCCTCGACCCTTCGGGCCTTTGACGGAAGGGGAGGATTGGGAAAGGGGGGGGGGTCGAAATCTGCTGCGTGCGGCTGGTTTCGGCCCCACCGAGAGGGGCCCATTCCTCGATGCATGGGCGCCTCCCGGCGCCGGGAGGCGCCGGGAAAATCAGCTACGTGAGCTGATTCGTAAACCCCCCGCTGCTATCCCCCCCTTTCGCCAGGCCTGAACCTTGGGGGGGTGGAGGGGAAGGAGGAGGGTCCATGTTGGAAGGTGTTCTGGTTTTCGGCGCACGTTTGGGTTTCGCCCCCCACCGGCGTCCTCGGCTGCGGCTCGGCGAGTAGAGGACGAACAGAAGGGAGGAGGTGGAGGGGATGGATCGGGAGGAGGCAAGGCTGAAGAAGGACGGGGATGCGCAGCAAGGGGGGGAGGAGAAGGAGGAGCACGAGGAGCAGGGAGGGGCAAGGGGAGGAGGCAGGGGGAGGGGCGAGGAGGCCGAGTCCCAGGGGCCTTCCTTGTGGATCCGGCCGCCCTGGCAGCGGGACGCGGCGGCCCCCGGGGAGGCGGAGGCGCTGAAGACGGCCGGGGCCCGGGCGTCGAGAGAGGCAGACGCCAGGGCCCGCCGGGAGGCAGAGGCCACGGCGGCGAGGGAGGCGGAGGAGCGACCGAGGAACACAAACAAACCCAGGCATCCAGCGCATCGAGATCATATGGAGGCGGAGGACTTTCATTCGAAGGAGAAAACACGCCACAAGCATCAACTTTTGGCGCTCCGCGCGGATTTCTTGCATCCGCGCTGGGCCCCCCCCCCGGCGGCGCCTTATTGGCGCCGCCCCTGGCGCGCTCCGCGCGCTGGGGAGGGGGGTACAGCGCAGATCCAAGAAATCCGCGCGGAGCGCCATCAGTTTTTTTGGCTTATGCCGTTTCTGTCTTTCGGGGGCCCCCGAACGGTGCGGTGACCACACCGTGCGGTGAGTCGATGGGGATTCGGGGTCACCGCAGGGTCTTGGGACTCGGGTCGTTCTCCGAGGACGTCTAGGGCGACAGGGGCCTCGGGTCCCAAGACCGTGCGGTGACGGACCGTGCGGTGAGGTCTTGGGGCATTTCGAGGTCACCGCACGGTGCGTCACCGCATCGTTCCGGGACTCCAGAGTCCTCCTCTGCTCCTGCTTCTGGGCCCCTCGCGAGGCCCTCGCCGGTCGTCGGGGCCGTCGGGGCCCGCCTCGGGATGGAAGACCGGTCCCCACGGGGGCAGTGGGTCCAGACCGTGGGGGGGTCCACGCCACGTCGTGAAAGGTTCGTGGCGTCGGGGGGCCCGGGAGCCTGGCTCGCAGGCCTATAGAGATGGACACCAGCACCGATATCGGCGGTGTTTCTCCACCGAGGGAAGAAGGATCCCGATCTCGGTGATGGTGGTCATATGCTGGCTTCCAAGGTGGCGGAAGTAGTACCACCAGCACCGAGGTCTAGGATCATCTCCCCCCTGTGGAGGCAGCCCCCCGTCTTGGTGCTGGTGCCCCTGTCCAGGCCTCCAGCCTGGGAGCAGGGCGCGGAGGAGCGTGGCGACGCAGCGCGCTGCCTCGCGGAGGTCGCCGCGCGGCGTCGCCAGAGCGGGCGGCGTTGGCCCCATGCCTCGGGAGGGGAGCACGCAGGGGTGCTTCCCCCCCGCGCCCACGCGCCAGATCCACGGACCCGTCATCGACGTCTGACTACCTACCAAACCACCCCAACCCAACCCGAAGACCCGAATTTCGGGTTGGGGGGGAGTGCGGGCTTCATATCTGTTTTTTCCATGTTCCCCGACCCCCCCCCCCAACTGGAAATGGAGACCAAATCGTGGCCTTCGGGTTGGGTTGGGGTGGTTTGGTGGGCGGTGAACGTCTCGGCGGCACGCCGAGGGTGCAGGTGAGAGGGGGCATGCCTTCTCTGAGAGTCGGCGGCGAGAGAGGGGGGGGGGAAGTGAGAAGGAGAAAAGGCCTCGTCAGAAGGCGGCGGGACGTCTCAGGAGCCATCGCGCCGTCTGCGAAGTGCCGCAGATCGGCGGCTGGCCCGGGGGCGAAGCGAGGAGGGGCGGGCCTTCTCAGGAGGCTCGGAAGCCCGCCCAGCCTTCTGAGAAGTTCTCTGAGGCTTCCCTGAAGACACAGAACACCTCTCAGAAGGCGCGGAGGCTTCTGGGAAGCCCCGCCGCCTTCTGACAAGGCATTCTCCTTCTCCCTCTCCTTCTGACAAGTTGTTGCGTCATCGGGGAGTCGGGGAAGGCTCAGAAATCTGTCCAGAAAGCCGGGGGACTTCTGAGCATTCCGAGAAGGCCTTCTCCTCGCTCGCCGCAGAGAGGGTGCAAGCGAGAGGGGGCATGCCTTCTGAAAGTGGCGGCTCGGAAGGCTCCAGCTCAGGAAGCTCCCCAGAAGGCCGCAGGTCACTGGGCGCGTTCCACGGCTCGCAAAGTGCCTACTCACAAACGTCCGAAAGACAGATGTCGGGTTTGAGGTAATTTGTCGGAGATCCCCCGGGGCGTATCCAGGCCGTTTGCGAGTAGTCTTAAGTCGGGCGTGTCCCTCTACAGGGGGAATATTCAGAAACAGTCAAACAATAGTCCGGGGACGATTTTTTGTTGAAATTCTTTGTTCAGCATCTGGAGGGCATCTCCTGAGTATTCTTTTATTTTTCGCCCCAACTCCCCGTGTAGAGGGACACGCCCGACTTCAGCGTAGTCACCCTTTTGCGAGCCGTGGAGCGCGCTCGTCTACCAGGAGGCCCCCCCGAGCCTTCCGAGAGCAGGCCCGCGCCCTCTCCGCCCTCTCTGCCCCCTCGGGGCGCGCCGCCGAGAGCGGCCCTCCCTCCACGCAGGAGGGGAAGAAACACACACACACAGACACACAATTCATCGTCGACTCCCAGGAAAGCATGGGAAAAGATGGACCAATATGGGACAAATATGGGAAACTATGGGAAGTGTGTGGGGGGGGGGGGAAGACAGAAACCCAGAACATGTGGATCAATCTGGGGATTCCTGCTATTTGTGTGTGTGTGTGTCTGTCTTTGTGTGCTGGTGGGCCCCTGCACTCACGCCCGCGCGCCAGATCCCCGGAAGGCGTGCGGTCGGGAACCGTACGTGTTGAGACGCAGCACGCACGGTGCTCAGCACGTCCGTGCCGATACCCAGACCTCCAACGTATCGAAAAAATCAAGGCGGAGGTTTTTCTCGATTTTCGGCCTCTAGAGGCCGAAAATCTAGAAAAAACTCCGTCGAGGGCCGACAGCTGTCGGCCCTCGCCGGGCCCCGGGGCCGTCAAACAACGACTCGGGATGAATGGCCGGTCCTGGGGAATGCTGGCCGAGACTTCCGGAGATCCCGTATTGAAAAAATCACGACGTCGGATCTCTGGGTACGTTGCACACGGGTTGGTTCAGCGTGCTGGCACACGTCTTGGCGAAGGCGTCGCGTCAGACCTACGTTTTCGGTCTGCGTGTTGAGTGCCGTATCCATGCGCTACGCGTTGCGTGTCTCCCCGATCAGCGCTTGCACCGAAGAGGTCCTAGCGGATGTTGAACGATTTAGCGAAAGTCCCGGGCCGACTTCGGTAGCCGGCTGGGTTCCAGGGTTCCCGGTTCCGGGTTCCCGGTTTTTGGTTTTGGGCCGATTTCGGTGGGCGGCGGGGTTCCAGGGTTTCGGATTCTTGTGTTCTTGGTCGATCTGCTTATCGATCGGTCTCATCATCGATCTTATTACCCACCTCCTTATCGATCTCACTATCGATCTCACAATCGATCTCATTATCCATGTCACAATCGATCTCACTACGGATCATACGAGCGATCTCACAATCGATCTCACGATCGATCTCATTGAATCGACTTCACGAAATAGTGGTCTCACGATCGACCATACTATCGTCCTCGCTATCGATTCCACTACCGATCTCACTATCGATCTTATTATCGATCTCGATATCAAGATCACTAATTCTCGAACCATCCACTCTTGGCCCGTCTGTGGCGGTCGGTACGCCATCGCTCGCAGGACGGCTCGTCTACGTGGCTGGACCCTTCATCGGCACGGCAGTTGAGGTAACTTACTGGCTTCAGGATTGGGTCATCGATCGAGTAATCCTGCTGCACATGAAAAAATTGTCGAAGGCCCGTGCGGATTGCTCAGATCTGCGCTGGACCCAAACCACCCTGGCGCGCGGAGTGTGCCAAGGGCAGCGCCAGAGGCTCCGCCAGGGGGGCCCAGCGCCGATCCACGAGATCCGCGCGGACCTCAGACAATGTGTTTATGCCGTTGCTCGTTCCTCCTGTGTCACCCGGCAGCATGCAGCGATGGTCGCGTAGTCTTTGCACATTCGCGGTCTCGCTTGGGCGCCACACGGTTCCCCAACGTTGCAAATTTGTTTGGTGCTCCAGCGCGGAAGCAGGGTCCTGAGGGAAACGGGTCCTTAGTGGGCCCCGGAAACAGCAGGGCCGTTTTTTCACCGTTTCCGAAACAGTGTCCCTTGAAAATGGAAACTGCAAAAAAACGGCGACCAGAAACTGCAACAAAAACGGTTCCAGGATTGGAACCAGAGCCGGAACCGGTCAAACAACGAACCGGCAAAAGAACGGCGTCGGAACCGGCAACAAAAACGGCAAGACGGAACCGGTAAAAAAACGGCCTTGTCGTTTCCAGGGCCCACTGAGCTCCAAAAGGGTCATCGCCGTCATCGGGTGCCCAGGAGCCTCCACGGGCCCTGAGGGAAAAAGGGGGGTCCTGAGGTTCCCAGCCTCGAACTTATCCCGATCCCTAAGATTGACACGCCAAAAAGGAGATGACAATCTTAGGGATACACCCTCAGAAACTGCGGAAATCCTTGAGATCGCCATCGTGATGAGGCGATGCCCAACATAGGGATAGGGATATGTTCCAGGCTGGTAGAAAAAAAGGTCCAGAAGGGTCATCGCCGTCACTGGGTGCCCAGGAGCCTCCACGGGCCCTGGGGCTGCCAACAGAAAAAAGGCCACATCGGGGCGGGAGGCGGGCCCTGGGCCGAGGCCCGCTGCTCTCTGGCCCCCCCCCTCGAGGAGGAGGCCAGGCTCCGGGCAGAGGCCAGGGCGGCGAGGGAGGCGGAGGAGATGGCGAGGCAGGAGGCGGAGGCGAGGGCCCAGAGGGAGGCCGAGGAGAAGGCGAGGAAGGAGGCGGAGGCCAAGGCTCGGGGCCTCCCAGAAGGGGTCGGAGCAGGCGGGGTTGGAGGATCGCGCCGCATCGCCGATGCATCGCCGATACGGCTCCACGTGGAGCTCGATCTTCTCCACGCCGGCGTCGCCAATGCGCCGCCGATGCATCGGCGATGCAGTGGCGATGCGGCGCGATCCTCCGACCCCATCTGCTCGGACCCCATCTGGGAGGCCGCTGTAAAGGCGGAGAGGGAGGCCGAGGAGAGGGCGCGCGAGGATCGTTGGGCGGAAGACCTGATTTTTGCCGTATCCAGGGGCCTCGCGGGCAGGGCCTCAATGGGGCGCGCCACCCCGTGTGTGTCGGGGCACCTTCTGTCGCAGATGCCCCGCGCGGAGAGCATCCCACGCGACCGCGTATCTCCACGGGCTCGCGCTCCGGAGTGCAGAGCGCGAGTGCGTGGATGTGGATGCGCTTGCCACTCGTGAGAGGAGGCGAGTGCCAAGGCGCAGAAGGAGGCGGAGGCCAAGGCCAAGAGGGAGGCCGAGGAGAAGGCTCGGAAGGAGGCAGCGGAGGTTGCCAGACGGGAAGCTGAGGCCAGGGCAGTGAGGGAAGCCGAGGAGAAGGCGCAGAAAGAGGCAGAAGAGCTTGCCAGAAAGGAGGCGGAGGCGACAGCGCAGCGGGAGGCAGAGGAGAAGGCTCGGAAGGAGGCCGAGGAGCTTGCTAAAATCGAAGCTGTTGCCAAGGCGAAGAAGGAGGCCGAGGAGAAGGCGCAGAGGGAGGCAGAAGAGCTTGCCAGAAAGGAGGCGGAGGCGAAAGCGCAGCGGGAGGCAGAGGAAAGGGCTCAGAGGGAGGCAGAGGAGCTTGCCAGAGTCGAAGCAGAAGCCAAGGCGAAGGCGATGAAGGCTGCCGAGGAGACGGCGAAACGGGAGGCGGAAGAAGTTGCCAGAAAGGAAGTCGAGGCCAAGGCGAAGAAGGAGGCATACGAAAAGTCGAGAATGAAGGCTGAGATGAAGGAGGCCGAGGAGAAGGCCAAACAGGAAACAGAAGCCAAGGCACAGGATGAGGCTCAGGCTGAGGCCAGGGCAAAACTCGAGGCCGAGGAGAAGACACAGAAGGAAGCGGAAGAGCTGGCCGGAAAGCAAGCCGAGGCCAAAGCGAAAAAGGAAGCCGAGGAGAAGGCGCAGAAAGAGGCAGAAGAGCTGGCCAGAAAGGAGGCTGAAGGCAAGGCGAAACGGGAGGCCGAGGAGAAGGCTCAGAAGGAGGCCGAGGAGACAGCCAGGAAGGACGCGGAGGCCAGGGCGAAGCAGGAGGCCGAGGAGAAGGCGCAGAGGGAGGCAGAGGAGCAAGCCGGCAGGGAGGCGGAGGCCAAGGCGAAGCGGGAGGCGGAGGAGAAGGCGAAGCAGGAGGCGAAGGAGCTTGCCAGCCAGGAAGCCGCGGCCAAGGAGGCCGAGGCAAAGGCGAGGGCGGCGGCGGAAGAGCTCGCTGGAAGGGAGGCCGAGGCCAAGGCGAAGAAGAAGGAGGCCGAGCAGTTGGCGTCCGCGAGGGCGCAGCTGGAGGCGGAGGCCAAGGTGAGGCAGGAGGCGAAGAAGGCGAGGAGGGAGGCCGAGCAGATGGCGAGCAGGCCTTTCCTTCGGTGGGCTCTCCTCTTCCTGCTCCCCGGGGGGGGGGAAATCTACCGACACCTGTACCCTTGCCTGAGTTGCGCCGTGAGGGCCTTCTTGGAGTCCCTCGTCGCCACCGCCGGATGCGCCGCGCGAGATGCTGGTCACGACGGGGAGTGGCGGTGTCGGCAAGGTTTTGGACTCGCCGGCTCCTGCGCGCACCTTGTGTCTCAGCCTTCGGGGCCAGACACGCTTCCGCGGGCGGAGGCAGCTCGGGATGGACGGCCAGAAGCGAGGGCCCAGTCTGGGATTCCAGTGCGCCGGGCGGGGGCGCCGCCACAGCCCAGACGCTGACAGAAGGAGCAGTTTGGGTTCGGAAGGGGCTCGATGTTCCTTGGGTGCCTCCAGTGCTGTTCCCCTTGCTCCTCCTGGGGGCACGGAGGCGCTTACAGGGCCAAGAGGGGGCTTCGGTCCTTACTTGGCGTCCCTTCTTTCCGCGGCCCGACTGTAGTCCTGGCCCGCCACGCCTCCAGCCACGTCCCAGGCCCCGAGCACCGAGATGCCGAGCTTCCCCCAGCCGCGCCCCCGAGCCAGTGGAGCGGCACGCCACCCGCCTGCAGGGCAGGGCGTGGGAGCAAGGTCCTGGCCGGAGACATCCGGCAGTGCCATCCTGACACCCGTCCCTCCAACACCCCGTCCTTATCGACCTCCCTCCCCTGTGCCATTTCCTCTCCTCCGTGTCCCTCTCCTTCCCGGTGGCCACCCCGGCTGCCTGCGTCCTCGCCTCCCCGCCTCGCCCACATCTCGTCCCCGTAGCCGGACATCTCGCCCCATGCTGCGGTGGCCATCTTGCCTCCCTCGCTGGGCCTGCCTAGAGGAGTCTGACCGTCTGCTGCCTACACCTTAGGCGATGCTTAAGAAAACCCAAGTTTTCGGCCAGAGTCTCGATTATTCTTAACGTTTCGATGTAAATCTGAAGATTTTAGTAGACATGTTGGGTTTTTATTCAAGTTCTGAGACTATGAATTTCTTAACCCATGATTTCTTAAGCATTTCGCAGGGTGTACAGCTGCCCTGGGCTGGTGTCCCTCCTGTGAGCCGCCCCTGCCACTCCCGTGCATGCCAGCTCGCCTCCCGGAAGCAGCGCGTTGGCAGCGTTGTTGCCAGGAAGCTCTCTCCGAGCGCGCCCGTTCGTGGTCGGCAGCCATCGCGTACCCGGGCCCATGGCATCACGACAGCATGCTGGACCCACCTTCGTGGAGAGGTCATGCCTGATTTGTCATGGGAGCCTGGTGTACCCTCTTAATCTTGTCTTTAGCGCCGATTAGCGTCTGGGAGTGGATGAGCTAGCGCCGATTTAGCGTCGGCTAGCGTCGATTAGCGTCGATGTAGCGTCGATTCGCAAGAGCCGACAAGATGGTGGGGGAGGCTCCCATGAGATGTTCCATATCAGATTGAGGGGGTCCAAACGGTCTTGCATTCTCCCTGCGCGCGCGTGGTTGGATCTAGGGGTCGGCGTCTGGGGCCACGTCTGGGGGCCACGTTTGGGGGCCACGTTTGTGGGCAGCATCCTGGGGTCACGCATGCGGACCACCTACGTATCGGGAGCACGTTTGGGGGCCACGTTTGGGGGCGTCTGGCTTCGCCCGCGCCTCCGCCCCTTCATTCTTATCCGAAAATGCGGGATGCTACCTACCCATGGGTTTGCCACGCGGCAGATTGGCCAGGTCTTGCTGGCGACCACACGTCTTGGAACAGCCACGAAAAGGATCACCCTGAGCGCGTGGGCTTCTGAGTGGGCTCCGGCCCGCCCGCGCTGCCGCACCGAAGAGGGGTTTTGCTGGCCGCCAGCTGGCGGGCACGCGCGCACTGCGTCCACCCCCCCTGGGCGACTGTTCTTTGGGCCTCAGCCCCGGCCACATCCATAATGATTGCGAACAGGAGTTCCCCGAGGAGTTCCAAGGAGGCCCTCATGGCCTCCAGAGCACCCCTCACGAGGCCCAGAGGGCTCCGGGGGCTCCAACGTCGCGCGAAAAGCTGGGGGCACCAAGGGCCAGGGGCACCTTTGGGAACCCCCGATGGGACGGTCGTAGAAAATGCTGTGCCACGCCGTGGGGCTCGGCGAGCCTTCAGGCGGATGGGTGGCGCGTCAGCCGAATCTCATCTCGTCGGGGCCCGCTCGGAACCCCAAACGCTTCCGTTCGCTCCCCAGCCGCCCCTTATGTCAGCTCCCTCAGCACGTCCCCTCTGCGATCGCTCGCTCCAGCGCCCTCCTACGACTACAGTGGAAAACCCATGCCAAGAAACACCCTGCTTGCCTTCAGGGTGCCCTGGGTTTCTTGGTCGATGGAGTTGCTGAGGAAAGCGTGATGTTCGCGCACCAAAAATCAATGAACGTCCTTGGGATTCCAGGGTTGAGTTTCTTGTGGAAGGTTTCCTGTGGTCGGGCCTTTATTGTACTCGAGATGATACTCCTCGCCTTTCTCCCCCCGAAGATGCGATGCGGGTGGCGCGCCTCCCTCCACATATGGCTTTTACACGGGATGGGTCCAAGTTGGTTTGGTTCATATGTCATGCGAATCCGAACAATCTCGAAATTTCAGAAATTGTGCTCCCGCTGCAACGTTGACCTCGTTTCAGGATCGGCGCCTTGCTCCCGTCGTTCAGAATGGCGCTCCCGCCCCAGCACGGGCCCGATTTCTATCTACATCGGAGTCCTTCCTCGTCGTTGTCTCCACCCGTTCCCCTCCTCCGCTTTCCCCCAGTCCTCGGGCTCCTCCCGCTCCACCTGCTCCTGCTCCTGCTGTTGCGGCTGTTCCTCCTCCTCCTCCTCCTCCTCCTCCTCCTCCTCCTCGTCCTGCTCCGTCCTCATCCTGCCCACAATCTTGCTCATCCTCCTGCTCATCTGCCATCTCCTCCTCCACCTCCTCCAACGTACTCAGCTCCTTCTTCTGCCCGCTCACAGAGCGATAGGGGTCATGTTGGTGGTTCCAGACGTGCCACGACACCCGTCGGCGGACAGACAGAGCGTCAGCGCAGCGGGAGGGGACGGATGGGAGGGGCAGGATGTCCGGCATGGCGCGAGCACAATCAGCCTCCCTCCCTCTCGTCTCCAGCCCCCCTGTCGGCTCCTTTGCCCCCCTCCTCCTCCTCCTCCTCCTCCTCCTCCTCCTCCTCCTCCTCCTCCTCCTCCTCCTCCTCCTCCTCCTCCTCCTCCTCCTCCTCCTCCTCCTCCTCCTCGGGGCAGCGCGATCGTCGTCGTCGACTCCTGCGGGGCCGCGAGGGGTGCGGCGGGGCCTCCCGCGGCCGCCCCCGCCCTCCTGAACCGTCGCTTGCCAGCCCTTCCCTGCCAGCCCTCCCTTCCCTCCTGCCTCGACGGCAACGTCCTTCCTCCTTCGGCCTTCCCCCTTTGGCAGTCTCCTCCTTCGGCTCTGCCTCCCTCTCCTCCCCGATCCTTCTTCCCCTCCTATAGATACATATATCTCCTCCTCCCCCAGTCCTTCCTCCCTCCCTATTTTCCTTCTCCCCCCCGCTCCTTCTTACCCTCTTCCCTCAAACAAATCGATGCCTTTGCACCATTGGCAGTCTCCTCCCCCATCCTTCTTCCCTCACATAAATATCTCCTCCCTGTCGCAACCAGAGACGTGTCCGTAGGGCGGGTCGGGCGTTGCGCCTGAGAGTTCTTCGCCGTTTGTGGGTGGACGGATGGACGGCGGAGCGTTTTCAACATGTGGCTCTCGCTGTTGCGCCGCGCAGATTCGTTTTGGAAGCATGCGAGGGTTGCTAGGAAGGCGGGCGGGTCGTCTTCAAGATCGCGACCTTCGCTTCAGCGCCGCGCACACTCGTCTTGAGTGCTTGGAAGGGCTGCATGGATGGGGGGGCGGCGCCTTGTCAACACGGGGCTCTCGCCTCAGCGCCGCGCACATTCGTATGTAAAGGTTGCAAGGATTGGCGGGCGGGCCGCTTTCAGAATGCCGGTCTCGCGCCAACGCCGCGCAACTCCGTGGCAAAAGCTTACAGCGGTTTCAGGGTGTCTCAGGGTTGACGGCCCAGGATTCGATCTTGGCACGACGTCGGGCCGTGAGGGCGAAGCAGTCGCGTAGATTCGCGGTGCTGAGGTCCCGGGACTGGTGTTTCGGCGCGACTCAGGGTCGTCATGACTCAACAGTACAGTTTATTCGCGGCGTTGAAGTGCCAGGAATTGTGATTTTGCACGGCTGGCGATTCTCAGACGGTCGTGTTCTAACAGACCTCCCGCAGTGAGAATAGATTCTCGCAGGGACCTGAGGGGAGGGATTTCGGAGGGAGGGCTTACCGCAACGTCCTTGATGCGCTTTGGGTTTGCCCGGCTCCTCCTCCTCCTCCTCGTCCCGGTCCTCCTCCTCCTCCTCCTCCTCCTCCTCCTCCTCTTCCTCCTCCTCCTCCTCCTCCTCCGCCTCCTCCTCCTCCTCCTCCTCCTCCTCCTCCTTTCCTTGTCTGTCTCCTCCTCCTCCTCCTCCTCCTCCTCCTCCTCCTCCTCCTCCTCCTCCTCCTCCTCTGTCTCCTCTGCCTCCTCCCTCTGCTCTCCGCCCGCTTCGTCCCAGGCAGCCCGCGGCACCGCCGGCCACGGGGGCCGCGCAGCCCGGGGAAAAGGACTGCGGCTGCCCCACCCCTCCCCCATCCTCCTTCTTGTTCCTACCCCTTTCCCGCCCCGTCCCCCCCCCTTCCCCCCCTCCTCTCTCCCTTACCCTCTCTCCCTCTATGCGTTCCCTTCTCTCTCTGTCTCTCTCTCTCTCTCTCTTTCTCTCTCTCCGTATCTCTCCTCCTCTCTGTCTCTCGCGCTCTCTCTCTCTCTCTCTTTCTCTCTCTTGGTCTCTTGCTGGTCCTCCTCCTCCCCCTTCTCCCTCGCCCTCCCCTCCCACCTCCTCCCTTGACCCCTCCCTGTCTCCTTACATTCCCGTCCGGCCCCCCCCCTGTCTCGCTCCTCATTCTCGTGTTGCTCGCTCCCCCCCCTCCTCCTCACCCTCCTCCTCCTCCTCCTCCTCCTCCTCCTCCTCCTCCTCCTTCTCCTCCTCCTCCACCTCCTCCTCCTCCTCCTCCTCCTCCTCAACCTCCTCCTCCTCCTCCTCCTCCTCCTCCTCCTCCTCCTCCTCCTCCAGCATTCCTCACGCTCCGTAGCTGCGGGGCCCGCCCAACCGCGACGGCGGGGTGGCCAGCAGGACCGGGCCCGCATGAGGCTCCCGCCTGGCACGCCCCCGGGATTGGTCATCGAAGAAGAAAAGCTGCGGGTTTCTTGCGGCGCGCGCCTGGTCTCGTGGCCCCTCCCCCCTCCTCCTCCTCCTCCTCTCCTCCACCTCCTCCTCCTCCTCCTCCTCCTCCTCCTCCTCCTTCTCCTCCTCCTCCTCCTCCTCCTCCTCCTCCTCCTCCTCCTCGTCCTGCATGAGCATAATTCCTTAGGTCCGCGCGGGTTTCTTGCATCGGCGCCGAGCCCCCTGTGACGGCGCCTCCGCCGCCGTTCAGCGCCGATCCAAGACGGTTGCCCGGACCACAGGGACATTATGTTATGCCGCTGTTCTCTCTTCTATGTCACCCGACAGCATACTACGATGATCACATGCAATGGTAGTACGGCCAGCTTTTCAGATTCGCGGTTTTGCCGGGGCCCCGCACAATTCCCTAACATCCAAATGTACAGCCGGCTGCTGGGATGGAGGGCGGTCGGCAGTGTCAGGCCCACCACGACTTCCCACACTGTGCGGTCGAATGTTAACCCGATGGTTGAAACGCTTTGTGAAGTCCAATTGGGTTCTTCAATTTTGCGAACCCTACCCCTGCGGGTCCGATCGACGCTGAGGTATGGGACACCTCCGCTGGGGTTCACTTCGCTGCAGGCATCATTCAATTTCTGAACCTCCACTGGTGTTTTTGGAGTCCTGCCTGCAGGGGCAGGGTCCGCACGTATGTGGCTGCCCAGCTCCTTTCTAGTCCCGCCTCTGTCCCTTGCAGGGCCGTGGGCCGAGGGGCTCCGACCGATCCGTCCTTTCCTCAGAGCCGCTGGCCTCTGCGGGCGCGCTGTGGGGTATCGCCGCGCCACCGCTGCCTTCCAGAATTTCAGAAGAGGAAAAGGTCCCCATCCCGCTACCCGTCGCCCGTTTCCCCCTGTTTGGGCCTCCTCGGGGCCCTCGTCGCCACCGCTGGAGTCGCCTCGAAATCCTGGTCAGAACGCAGTCCGGGAGAGGTCCGCGGAGTAGCGGTAGCGGTACCTCTTTGGTTTCGGGCTACCGTTCTGTATCTCGTGGGTCAGGAGGGGAAAACACACGCAGACAAAATTAATCGTCGATTCCCCGGAAAATATGGAAAAATATCGGAAGTGGGGGGGAAGACAAAAACCAAGAACATCTGGGAAAATATGGGAAATGTGTTATTTGTGTGTATTGTGTCCTTGGGCCCCTTCGCATTGACGATGCCCACGCAAACGGGTGTTCTGGGGCACGGCCCCCACGCGTGCGCGTTGTCCTGGGCCCGTGTCACGCCCGCGGGTCCCTCACCTTTTTCGGGTGGGCCCTGTCCGTGGTGGTAATGGCGGGCGTGTCCCTCTACGGGAGGAGTAGGCAAATTGAGTCAGCAAGTAGTCTGGGGCGATTTTCTGGTATTTGTTGATGATTGTTGGAAATCTGTTCTGACTATTTTTCATCTGTCCTCCAAAATCCGCCTGTAGGGGACATGCACGACCTGGCCGTAGTGAAGTGGGGCACGCGCGTCGACGCACTCCTCATCCTCTCACTTCACATCTTAGTTCTCCTCTCGCTTGCTCCTTCGCCTTGCCCTCCGCCTCGACCTGCTCATGCCATGATTATTCCTCCTCCTTCTCCCGTTCCCCTGCTGCTGCTGCTGCTGCTCCTCCTCCTCCTCCCCCTCCTCCTCCTCCTTCTCCTCGCCCCGTTGAGCAGGACTGGGTGCAGAAGGAGGCCCAGACGAAGGCGAAGAAGGCATGCCACACCCTTGCTCCTGCTCCTCCCTTTCTCGGGTCGCAGAAGGCCTCCCCCCATCCCTCCTGCTCCAATTCTTTCTCCCTCCCTTCCCTCTCTTTCCCTCCTACTGCTCCTCGTTTGCAGTTTTTGTCCCCGGCCTCCCCCCTCACTGTCATGTCCGCTTCCTCATGCCCCCTTCCTTTACTTCCTCTTCTCCCTCTTCCTCTCTCCTGATTTCCATCTTCCACTCCCCCCGCCTTCTCATCATCCTTCCTCATCTCGCTCCATTCTTCGCATCCTCGCGCATAGGCCGAACAAGCTCGATCGTCTTCCGAGCGCATGTCACGGTGTAAGCGGACGTCACTAAGTAGGCGATGTGGTTCTGGCTCGTTCACTCTTGTGTTCCTTTTGGCGCGACACGGGCCCAGACCTCCGATGCCGTGATTTCTCCCATGCGTGGTTACCACATGTCCCGACCCTGTGCCAGGACCTGCATCTCGTTCTGGACCGTTCTCTGGTTGCCCCGGGTCCGAGTTCAGCCTCTAGGAGGCACACTTTGTGAAACATGTGCCATGCATGTACTTCGAAGGGGCCGGGGCGGAGTCAAAAAGCCCAGCGGAGGCCCGCGAACCACGATGTTTCGGCCAAGTTCGCCCCCCCCACCCATAGGGGGCCACTTGCGAACCCTATTCCTACCCCCCACGAGTTCTGAGGGGGAGGGTGGGGTTCACTTTATTCAGGAGCTCCCGAGCGAAGTGAACCCCACCCTCCCCCTCAGAAATCGTGGGGGGTAGGGGTAGTGTTCGCAAGTGGCCCCCTAACCCAGGCACGTCGCGTGGTCGGGGGCCTGGCGGCTTATGCCCTCCCCAGCGCCAGGCGCAGGCCAGAGGGCTCAAGAGCCCTCCCGAGGTTTCCTATAGAGGCCCCCCGAAGAGCCAGAACACACTGCTCCTTCTCTCGTTCTCTCTCTGTCTCTCTCTCTCTCTCTTTCTCTTTCTCCCTCTTTCTCTCCCTCTCTCTCCCTCTCTCTTTCTTTATTTATTTCTTTTTGTTTCTCTCTCTCTCTCTCTCTATCTTTATACGTATTAGATAAATGGCCTTCGGCCCATGCTGCCACCGTGCTTGTGCTGTGGCTCAGGGGCCTATTGGATGCTTATGAGGGCGGTGGATGGCGGAAGCACGTCCGCGGAGGGCGGAACTGGTGGCCCTGGTGCCCCGCGGCGGTGGCTCGTGGACGCGTCCAGGCGGGCAGCGGCGGAAGCGGTCTCTGCGGCGGCCGGTGGAAGCGGCTCTTCTTCCGTGCGTGTGGCGTGTTCCTTCTCCCTCCCCCCCTTTGCCTCCTGGGCGGCGGGATGGTTACGTTGCATCTTCGGGGGACCTCGTGCGTCCCCAAAATTCGTGTCTTTTCGGGTGCCAGACGCGGGCTTGATACGGACTCAACGTATATTTGGGACGGATTCGACACGGATTCGACACAGACTCGACGAGCCCGACATGGATTCGACACGGATTCGACGTTGATAGGGGCGCGAAGGGACAGACAAGGTCCCCCGAAGATGCAATAGAAGGATGGTGGGTCTGGTGTCCAGGCGTGGTGCCCCGACGGGGTCACGCGTGCGTGGGGGGGGGGGGCCCAGCCCCCCCGTGCAGACGGAGGGCCGCCGGCCGCCAGGCGGAGGGAGCGCCGGCCGGCGTCTCGGCGGCCAGCGCGGTGGCATCGGCGGAGGGCGGCCACCCCCTCCCGCCCCCCCCCCAGCTGGGGCCACGGCGGCGGCCAGGTCGGCGCCCCCTCTTCCTCCGGGGGGGGGGGGGCTCCTCGGGCTGAGGCCCGGGCACGGCGCGCAGCGGCAGCACTGCGCTGCCACGGCGGCCTCTGAGCGGGCTGGCCCAGCTCGCCCCAGCCAAGGGCCGGGGAGCATGCGGCAAGGCCACAGGACGCCTACCGCATTCTCATTCAGCCGTGCTCGCGAGGGTCTGTTGGGATGCCTTTCGTGGGGGCTCTTGGAGGGGTCTTGGGGGCTTCTGGGGGGCCTCTTGGGGGCCTCTTGGAGCGTCCGGGGGGGACCTCGAGAGCCTCTGGGCTGGAAGGCTCGAAACGTCCGTTCGTGTTCCCCTCTTGGGCCCCTCTTGGGAGCCGCTTGGGCAGTTTTGGAGGCCTGGTTCCTCCGTGCGTGAAGCTCTGACACATGTTTAAGACAAATGTGCGCGGCGCTAAGGCGAGAGCCGCATTTTGAAAACGGCCCGACATCCGCTGCGCTGAGGCGAGAGCCGTATTTTGAAAACGGCCCGCCTTCCATCCGCGAAGCTCTTGCAAGTGTCCAGACGAACGTGCGCGGCGCTGAAGCGAGCGCCGCATGTTGAAAACGGTCCGCCTTCCATCCGCGATGCTCTTGCAAGTGTTTGAGACGAGTGTGCGCGGCTTGAAGGCGAGAGCCACATTTTGGAAATCACCCGCCCTCTATCCGTGGAATTTTTGCAAACTTTACGTCTCGGGGTCGTACCTTGTGGGGAATTCTCGGGCGAAGCGCCCGGTCCGCCCCTTCTACCGGATTCGGGGTGCGATGAGGCGGAGGAAGAGGGATGGAGGACGACGACGAGGACGAGAGCGAGGAGGAAGAAGAGAGGAAGAAGAGGGGGAGGATGAACGCGAGAGGACGAGGACGAGGAGGAAGAAGAGGTGGAAGAAGAGCTGGAGGAGGAACGCGAGGCGCAGGAGTAGCAGGCGGAGGAGGGGGCAGGAGGAGGGGCTAAGGGGGGGAGGAGGGGGAGCAGGGCGAGCAGAAGGGGGACCCGCCCCGACCCCGCGCGGCCGCTGAACCCCGGAGGGCCTGGTGCCCGGCTTCGACCCGGCCAAGGAGGCGCGGCGCGCTCCGCGCGCGCCCCCCGCCGCGAGTCGCGCGCCCGCGCCCGCGAGCTCGACGAGGCCGTTCACTGCGCATGGGGGCTGGGGAGGGGGGGGGGGAGCGGAGGGGGAGGGGGGGCGGGCGACCACGACCACATACCAAACCTAAGCTTGGCATCGCTCGGACGTGTGCATCGAGGACCATCCTGGACCATCGAGCAGAAAACACACGCACGAAACCGACAAATGCACAGGAATTGGACGTCCGAGCGATGGCAAGTAAGTCGGGCGCGTCCCTCTGCTGGAGGAAAATGCAAAAATAGTGAAACCATGATATAGGGGACGATTTTTCTTTATTTTCTGTTGCTATGTTTGTATAGTTCTTGACGTGTTGAAAAGTTGTCTTCCAAAATCCGCCTGTAGGGGGACATGCCCGACCTAACACCAGACAGGGGGTGGGGACACGGTCGACTAGGGGGGAATACCGGCATCCAACCTCATATCCCTCCTCCCTCCTCGCTCCTTCTCCTCATGCTTCTCGTCCTCCACCATCTAGTGAAGATCCCGAGTAGCAGGGGGGGAGACCAGGACTGTGAGGAGCCGATTCCTCTCAGTTGCCACCATCGGTGCAAGCGTTCGCCATTAGGGGCAGACGTGTGCACACAGTGCATACATTCAATGCGCTCGAGTCATACCAGGTTGCAGCTATGGGGAGCCCCGCCTGCTGCTCTCATGCGCAGTGGCATACGAGGCTCCAGCTTGCTCGCCTGCCAGAGTGCTCTACGCTCGTCTAATGTCAGAGCCCCTCGACTACGGTACTGATGTTGAACGGTTTAGCGGAAACGCAAAGGACAGTGGTTGGTAGGGGGGTCGCCCATGTTGTGCGTTGGCGGCATGTGCAACATGCGTGGTTTACCATTGGGCTCATTGTTGCCCTCCTCCTACTTCGTTCTCCCCCCCACGCTCTCTTTCTCTCTCGCTCTCTTTTGTGTTTTTTTGTTTTTTTGTGTCTCTCTCTCTCTCTCTATCTGTCTCCCGCTCTTTTTCTCTACCATCTCTCTCAGTATGTCATTCTCTCTCTCTCTCTCTCGTTCTCTCTTTCTCTCTCTCTCTCTGTCTCCCTTCTTCTCTCTCTCTCTCTCTCCTTCACACATATATATATATACATATATCTAGATATATAAATATATATATATATATACATATACACGTATGTATCGAGTGGCCTTCGGTCAGAGTTCTCAGAGGAGCAGGGGGGGGTCCAGAAGGTGAAGGTACCCGGCCCTTCCGAAAGGAGCCCATCCGGCGCGCCGAATGGACTCCATCGAGCGCGCGGCGTGGGAGATCCCCGCAAACCCCCCCCCCAAAAAAATGGAGTCCATCCGGCGCCGAGTGGACTCTCGAGATTAGAGCCCATCCGGCGACAAAGGAGTCCATCCGACGTAAAAGAGAGTCCATCCGGCGAACCGATAGAGTCCATCCGGCGGCGTTTGGGTCCATCCGGCGCCAAGTTAGAGTCCATCCCGCGGCATCAGAGCCCATCCGGCTGGCAAAATGACCACCAGGGCATCCGAGTCCATTCGGCGGATAGCCCCGTTGTGCGCGCTGCTTGCAAGTCACCTCGACCCCTGCGCTCCCACGACCCCTGCGACGACCCCGTGCCACCCTGCGCTCCCACGACCCTGCCACCCCGCGACCACAAGTCCTCACGACCCCGCGACCCCACCACCCACCACCTCACCGCCATGTCACCCCGCGGCCCCGCGAACTCGCGACCTCACGCCACTGCCCCAAGACCCCGCTGCCCCGCAACCCCACGACCCCACCACGCCACCACCTCAGCGGATCCTCAGGACCCATCTCCTGAGATCATTGAGGATCCCTTGCGGATCTATAGGGGGCCACACTGATCTTTCGGGATCCTTAGCAGAACCCTGAGGGAGCCTTGGGGATCCGTGGGGATGTTTCGGTGCTCCTTGAGGTTAGCCTTAGGACCCTTTGGGATCTTTAGCGCGCCTCCCAGGAACACTCTAAAAATCCTTAGGGATCCTTAGCGGTCCCAAGGGAAACCCTAGGAATCCTTGGGGATCCTCAGCGGATCTTTAGGGAAGCCTGGGATCCCTTCGCGGATCCCCCCAAGGATCTTTCGGGATTCTGAGCGGCACCCTCGAGAAACCCTAAGGTCCCTGGGGATCCTTAGCGGATTCCTGTAGGGAAGCCCTAGGAATCCTTGCGGATCTTGGGCGGATTCCTTAGGAAACCTTCGGGGTCAACCTTGAAAGGATCTCCAGGGAGATCTTAGGAATCCTTGGGGATCCTGGGCGGGTTCCTACGGAAACCTTCTGGGTCCTTGGGGGTCCTCAGCGGATTCCAGGGGAACGAGGGATGGGGGTGATCCCCAGGGAAGCCCTAGGGATCTTTGGGAATCCTACGCGGATCCTTAGGGAAATACGTGAATTCATTCCACGTTTGTTTGGGACCCCCCACGAGCACCCTCATGACTACATTGCATACCACAGGCGTACGAAACAACCACAAGGAAACACACGTGACAGTCCGTGCGCACTTGGCGATTTGCAGGAATACGCGGGAACGCCGAGCGCCAGGTGCGTCCGAGAGGTGCCAGCATAAGGATGTTTTTTTGGAGCGAGGGCACTCAACAAATAAGAATTGCTTGTTTTTGTCCCAACAACCCATTTCGAATTTCAAAGAGTCCATTCGGCGAAGCCTTCTCACAGAGCCCATCCGGCGAAGTTAGAACCCATCCAGCGGGATAAAGCCCACCCAGCTGGAAGAGAGCCCATCCGGCTGACATTAGAGCCAATCCTGCGCGCCTAATGGTGTCTGTTTTCAGAAAATCCATCAGGCGAGAAAACAGAGCCCATCTGGCACAGGGAGTCGGGAGTCCATCCTGCGAAAACAGAGTCCATCCGGCGACGCGACCTACTATCTGTAATGTTTTCTACACGTTTAGCTCGCGCAGATTTGAGCCCATGCGGCGCTTGCGCGGTGATTCGCCGAATGCAATTCCATTCGGCGCCGAACGGACTCTTGTCGGAACGGCTGGATAAGGTGGATGGGGAATCTGGTTAGCGGGAATCTGAGGGAAGCGGATGGAGGGGAAGGGACGAAGGGGGTGGGGTGATGAAACAAGGGTTGTTGAATAAGTGGGTGTCTGTGAAGGGGAGATGCATCAGAAGGAGGGAGAGGGGGGAGGGGGGGACGGAAATCAATCTTCGTCGTTTGTTCCCTTCGTCCTGGTCGTCGTTCTCCATGTGTGAATGTTCCGTCCTTCTCCTCTCCCAACTCCTCCTCGCTCAATTTATCCCTTCGCCTTCATTATCATTGTCATACTCCCTATCCTGTCCTCCATATTCCTCCTCTTCCTTCTCCTGCTCATCCTGCTAATTCCCTTTCAATATGCTCCCGCTCCTCCGCCTCTTCCTCTTCCTCCTCGTCCTCTTCCTTCTCCTCCTCCTCCTCCTCCTCCTCCTCCTGCATCCCCGTCATCATCATTACCCTTCTCCCTCTTGGTCCTTGTTCCGCCTGCTCCTCATCCTTCCTTTTCCCCTTCCTCCTCCCCCTTCATCCTTACCCATCCCGCTCATCTTCCCCCTTTGTCCCTTTCCCCCCCATTCCTCCTGCTGTGCCTCCCCTTGATCAGCCTCCTCCTGCTCTTCCTCTTCGTCGCTCCCTCCCCCACCTCCACTCCCCCCTCTCCCGCGTCGCTCAGGCCAGCCGCGGGGACAGAGCTCGTAGCGTCAGCGCGCATCCTCCTCGCCCTCCCTCCTGCGGCCACCTCCTCCCAGTGGGTGAGCTCCCGCTGGTTCCCCAGCGTTCGGACATCCAGGGTCATGGGTCATGGGCTAGAGGCTGGTCCCCCGGCCCCTCGCCTCGGGGGGACCTCCCCCCTCCTCCCGAGGCTGGATGGTGCCGCTCTCTGTTCCGTAGCCTCTCACGCTCGAGGCTCAGGCGTGTGCACGGACGCTCCAGCACCTCTGAGCGGCCCCATCGTCGAGCGAGGCTAGCGACAAAAACACCCTTCCTATCTCATGGTGCCGCAGTGATATTCTCCCCCCTCCTCCCGGGTAGAGGAGGAGGAGGAGGAGGAGGAGGAGGAGGAGGAGGAGGAGGAGGAGGAGGAGGAGGAGGAGGAGGAGGAGGAGGGAGGAGGAGGAGGAGGAGGAGGAGGAGGAGGAGGAGGAGGGGGAGGAGAGGAGGAGGAGGAGGAGGAGGAGGAGGAGGAGGAGGGAGGAGGAGGAGAGGAGGAGGAGGAGGAGGAGGAGGAGGAGGAGGAGAGGGAGGAGGAGGAGGAGAGGAGGAGGAGGAGGAGGAGGAGGAGGAGGAGGAGGAGGAGGAGGGGAGGGAGGAGGAGGGAGGAGGAGGAGGAGGGAGGAGGGGGGAGGAGGAGGAGGGAGGAGGGGGAGGAGGATCCGCGCCGCCCTCCCGCCGACGACCCGACCCGCGGCCGCCTCCCGCGCCAGCTGCGCCGCGGGCGCCTGCGGCTCGCCCCGGGGCCGCAGCCGGGCCGCAGCCCGCGAGGGCGCGGGGGGCCGGGGCTCCGTGGGATCCGCGGCGGCGGGCACGAGGGCCGGCGGGGGCGCGGGGGGGGGGGAAGCGAGAAGGAGAAGGCCTGCTCGGGAGAGGGCGGTCTCCCCGTGAGGTTTTCGGACGTGTTCGTCGGTCCTCGGCGGTGGTCCAGCCTCGGGGTGCTTGCCAGCAGCTGCGCCTCGCCTAGGGCGTTCCAGGGGTGCCCGGATCGTCCCGAACGGCCGCAGGAGACCCGAGTTATGACCCGCAAATTCGGTGGTGCGCCGGGGGGGGGAGATGAGAAGGAGAAGGCCCTCTCAGAAGGCGGCGGGACTTCTCAGAAGCCCTCGCGCCTTCAAGAAGTTTTCGGCGTCTTCGGGGAAGGCCCAGAAAACCTCTCAGAAGGCCGGGGTGATTCCGAGCCTTCCGAGAAGACCTGCCCCTTCTCCTTCTTCTTCCCCCCCGGGCTCGCCGCCGAGAGGGGGTCCCACGGGCGGGCAAGACTTACATCCATATCCACTGTGTCGTGGACTGCCTGGGAAGTGCCGCCCACAGGCCGAGGCGCAGTGCATGCGTAGACATAGAGATCTTGCCCGCAAGACGGGCGGCAGGCGTGTCCGCCCTCATGCCGCGGCCGCTAACGCAGGTGTTCTCGGGTCGGACGATATGGGGGGAGTCAGTGCCGTTTCTAATTCATGCTCCGCGTGCGGATCATGTATTAAACATGCAGGGGGTCAGTATCAAAACCAACGACGAGCTCAGCATACATTCATTCATACAGTAATTCAGAGCAGGAAAAACACACATAAACACAAAGGGTTGTATTGGTTTTACGCCGGAAGGGGGCGTCGTTGAGAGGGTGCCTGGCACGGATGCGGGGATCGGGATGGCGTCGGTGTTTGGAGCTGGCGGTTTGCGTGGCAAGCGCGTTTAGCTGGTCGCATTTGTTCGGAACGCGTGGCGGGTGGAAAGGCCGCTCACCAGCAACTGGCAGTGTTCTGCACGCGGGTCAGAACAAATCGTCGCGCGCTCACAACGGGGCGTCGGAAAGGGGGTTGGGAAGAGAGCGCGAGTCTCATTCCAAAGAAGTCCCTTCGATATGCAGCAAACAGTTCTTTTCCTATTCATCTGCCGCACGGCCAACCGAACGAACGAGCAACTGTCTCGACGCGCAGCGTTAGCTTCGCTTGCGCGCATCCTGGCTTCCTTCCGTTGCTTCCTTCGCTTCTTTCTCGCCCTCCTCTTCCTTTTCCTCTTCCCCTGCTTTGCCTTGTCCCGCCCCCCCTTCCTTTCCAGCTCGGAGCTGTCACCGCGCGCGAAGAGCGCAACCCAAAGGGCGTTGCTGTAATTCCTTTGTGTGCCACGAAATCTCGCGTAATTCCTTTGTGTGAGGTCTGGTTACACTGCCAACGCGGGGGGGGGGACAAAGGAATTTCCTTTGTGTACGATCGTTTTTGCCGCCCCCACAAGAGCACGCGCGATTCCTTTGTGTAGAGCTTGCTTTCCCGCCTCGAGGAACGCGCGGGGCCTGGCGCTACAATCGCAAGGCCGCGGCGCCTGGCAGTGCGACGCAGCTGCGCCGGATACCACGCCCAAAACGATCCAACGTGGATTTCGCTTCTTCTGCCGAATTCGCGTTGGCAGCTGGCCAGCCACATCGCCGGCCCTGCATGCCCGCGCGCGCTGGTGCGTTATGCTGCCGCGACGCGTGCTGCTGTCAACGGATGAACAAACCGTTGCACGGTGGTTTGGCTGTGCCAAACCACCATGGAATGCTTGTTGGTAGCGGATATTGGGATCGTGTCGCCGCCGACAGCCTTGCCACGCCATACATGTCAACTGCATCCTAAAGTACGGCCGTGCATCAACCCTGGTTCGGATCGGTGGGGATCCAGTGGCACGTGTGCACATGCGTTGCGCCGTTGGCGGTGCCAAAACCTTATGTGTGAAATTCCTTTGTGTGTGTGTGTTTTTCTGGCTCCCAGTAAGCATGTACTAAACATTTGTTATATATAACACCTATGTCTTAAAGACTGCCCTGTAGGTGGTCAGCGATTCAGCTCACGTAGCTGATTCCCCCACCGCCCCCCCCCGGCGCCGGAGGCGCCCGACGCGATGCTTCTCACGGGCGGCGACCGTCTCCGTAGCCTTAAGTCGGGCCTGTTCCCCTACAGGGAAATTTTCGACGAAAAATAAAATATATTCCCAAAGTGATAAAAACATAGTACAAACATAGTCTGGGGACTATTTTAAAAGTATTTGTTGACCTTTTTGGCGCATTTTTTAGTTATTTTTCGTCGAAAATCCCCCTGTAGGGAGACACGCCCGACATAACCATAGCCAGGCCCTCGCGGTCCGCATTCTGGCGCGCGAGCCCGAGGGCGCACAGGCCGCGCCGGCTGGTGCTCCGCGCGGGGGCGCCCGCGGGGGCAAGGGCCCGCCCCGTGCCCGCGGGGGGTCGCGCGCGGGGGCTGGGCCCGGGGGTGCCGTGACTGCGGGAAAAAAAACACACAGACACAATGAATCGTCGATTCCCCAGAAAAGATGGGAACTAGGGGGGGACAAAAATCCAGAAAGTATGGACAAATAGGGGGAATCCTTTTCTTTGTGTGTCCCTGGGCCCCTTCACACGTGCGCGGCGAGGGGGGGGCTCCTCACGCCCGCAAGCGTGGCCCGTCGCCAGAGTGGCCTTCGGGTTGGCTGCAGGATCCCGCAGGAGGCCGGCCTTTGGCCGAGCCGGATGTCGGAGCGCCGAGCCGCGCGCGAAGGCGGAGCCTTGCACGTGGCGGCGGGGCCAGGCTTGGGGAGCCCCTGTCAGCACTTTGTGGCGCAGTTTTTTTGTCGAAGCGGTTGGGTCAGGCTTGTACCGCGCCAGATCGGTCCGCGCGCGGGCGCAAGGGAGGGACGAGAAAAGGAGGGGGGGTACGAAATCTGGTGCACGCAGCTGGTGTCCTCTCCGCCGCCGGGCGTTTTTTTGGATGCAGTGGCGCCGAAGAGACCTTCTGGGTGAGCAGATTCGCGAACCCCGATGTTGCTGCTGCAGGCGACAAGCATCGGGTCGGACGAAAGGGGGGGGGTACGACATCTGCTGCGTGCAACTGGTTCGGCCTCCGGCGCCGGGCGCTCTGCTGGAGTTGCATGGGCGCCTCCGGCGCCGGGGGGGGGGGCGGTGGGGGAATCAGCTGCCCGAGCTGAATCGCTAACCCCCCCGATTGTCCGACCCGAGAGCACCTGCGGGGCGGCCGCGGCGTGGACGTGGATACGCCTGCCGCCCGTCGTGCGTGCAGGATCCCTGTCCGCATCCACTGCGCCTCGGCCTTTGGGCGCCGCTGCCGCAGACAGTCCACTACGCAGCGGATATGGATGGAAACCTTGCCCGCCCGTGGCCCCACTCCCCCCCTCTCTCGTCCGACCCGAGAACAGCTTCGGAACGGCCGCGGCACCCCCCACGCTCGGAAGGCCCCCGGACAGTGCGATGGCCACGCCTTCTGCGGGGCGTCGGGGTGAGCGCACGGCTGTGGGACTTGGGTCGTCCTCGGAGGGCATCTCGGGCGACAGGGGCACCCCGAAGCCACAAGCCGTGCGGTGATTGACCGTGCGGTGAGGTGTTTTGCGATTCCGAGGTCTCCGCGCGGCCTGTCACCGCACCGCTGTGGAACCCCCCAGAGGAGGAGGTGCTTCTCCGGATGGATCTCCACCCTTTCGCCAACCACGGTCCACACACACAGTCACACACAAACACACACACACACACACGCACACACACACACACGCACACGCACACGCACACTCACACACACACACACACACACGCACACACGCACGCACGCACACGCACACACACGCACGCACGCACACACACACAGACACACACTTACAAAAGAACACAACACGCACACAGACACATAGCACACATGGCACACACACTGCACCACGCACGCTCCGAGCACGCACACAACACACACACACACCCGGCGGGCGCACAGCACGTACACGTCTCCACACAGCGCACACACAACCAACATACACACAACGCACACGCACACTCGCACACAGCACACGCACACGCAGCAACCGTGCGCGCACGCACATCGCACGGCGCCCAAGCGCACGCGCACGTCGCACGCGCACGTCACAGCGCACACGCACACGGCGCACACGGCACACGCACTCACGCACTCACACACACACACACACACACAACACCACCACACACACACACAACACCACACATCACGCCACGCAGCGCACACGCACGCACACGGAACAAACGCGCACGCTCTACACGGCAACATCACACGCACACGCCCACGCACACGCACCCACCCACACACAAGGATGCCACACACACTACACACACACACCCACACTCGCACATGGTGTGCTCACTCTCCACAGCAGCACGACGTCAACAGCACGATGCACCGCAAAGCGCCGACGCGCACTCGTCACGGCTCATCACTGGCAGCCACGCGCACATGTTCACGTCGACGTGGTGCGCACGCTTCACGCACACTCATACGCCACGCACACACAACACACAGTTACACATATATGGTATACACACATGGCATGCAAGCACGCACGCACCGCACGCCATCACACACAGACACACCGCAACACACACACACCAACACACGCACACACACTACAACACACTACACACACACACACACACACACACACACGCGCGCGCGCGCGCACGGCACGCCACGCCACGCCACGCCACGCCACGCCACGCACGGCACCACACCACACCACACCACACCACACCACACCACACCACACCACACCACACCACACCACACCACACCACACCACACCACACCACACCACACCACACCACATACACCACGCACACACACACACACACCACACACAACATATAGCACACAGCTCGCAGCACACCGCACACACAACACACACACACACACACACACGCGCACCGTCGAGGAGGCGAGGCGGCCCTCCTGGAGGCCGCGCCCCCGCGGGCCCTCCTGCCCGCCGCCGCGCCTCCTATGAGCATGCTCCGAGGCATGGCGAACGCAGGGCTGAGTCACATAGGCGGCGCGCGGGCTCTCTCTCGCTCTCTCTCGCTCTCGCTCTCTCTTTCTCGGCGGCGCGCCCCCAGGGGGGGGGGGGAAGACTCTCTCTCGTTCTCTCTCTCTCGCTCTCTCGCTCTCTGGCTCTCTCTCGCGCTCTTGCTCTCTCTCTCTCTCTCGGCGGCGCGCCCTTGGGGGGAGGGGGTGAAGAGCGCGAGCGGGCAGGCCTCGCCCGGAGGGAGGCGGGGCTCCTCCGAAGGCCGACGCATGGGTTCCCAGGAGGCGCCTCCCGATGGAGCCGGTGGGCCTTCTCCGAAGCGGGGGGCGGACCCTCAGAAGGCGCGAGGGGGTTTAGGAGAGAAGCTTCGCCGCCTTCCCAACAGGCCTGCCCCGTCTGGCTTCCCCCCCCGAGCGCGACGCCGACTCTCTCTCTCTCTCTCTTTGTCTTTCTTCCTTTCTTTCTTTCTCGCCTCTTTTTTCTTTGTCTTTGTCTTTGTCTCTCCCGCCTCTTTCTCTTTGTCTTTGTCTTTTTTTTTTTTTTCTCTCTCTCTCTCTCTCTCTCGCCTCCAATATGGGGTCCGAGCAGATGGGGTCGGAGGATTGCGCCGCATTGGCGATGCATCCGCGATGCGGCTCGATGTGAAGCCCGATTATCTCTGCGTCGGGTGTAGGTCGACGTCACGATGCGGCGCGATCCTCCGACTCCGTCTACTCTGACCCCATCTGGGAGGCCTCCACTCCGGATGGAAAAATAGAGAGATACAAGTACACCTAGATTTCTATGCGAATGCTTGAGAATATGGAAAATGGAAGGGATAACGAGTTCCCTCAAGATATGTAAAGATCTGGTATATTATTTGATTGTTTGTGTGTCTATTGATTGGTGTGTCCCTGGGCCCTGATGATACCCCTCAGAAATCTCAAGGACAGTCAGGAGCTCTCATGGGCTCCAGATTTCGCTTAAGAAGATCAGAATGTGCACTGGACCCTCGGTGTTATCTTGGAGTTGTGTTTTTTTGTTGTCTCGCAATGTTCAGTTGATCTGGATCTGGACTACTGTCTAAGAAAACGCTTGGCGAGAAGTCTACCCTCTTGGCCTAAGTCTGTCGTCTGTCCTAACCCTAGGCAGGCAGGAGCTATGTTTTGTTTCGTAATGTTTAGTACATCTGGATCTGGACTACGGTCCAAGAAAACGCTTGGCGAGAAGTCGATCTTCTCGGCCTAAGTTTGTCTTAACCGGAGGTAGGGGTAGCCTCTGGGCCTCG
>CAUYUJ010018851.1:0-10000 GCA_963575745.1 Prorocentrum cordatum
GCCCAGTGGGCACGTCCGCATGGCATCGCCCCACGTATCTCGACACACCCCTCACACGTTCCGTGGCCCCTCGGGGAGCTCCACCAAAGGCCCCAGGGGAGATTTCCGCGTGGCGTCTCTCCGCCCATTCCGGTGCAGCCCTCACACGTTCCGTGCCCATATCTGGAGCCCCACCGAAGGCTCAGATGTGAAAGGCCGCACGGCGTCGCCCCGCTCATTCCGACCCACCTCGCACACGATCCGTGGCCTTACACCGCGAGCTCCACCCAGGACTCCAGCGGGTCACCCACTGGTTGTGGGTTAGCGCGCGCAGGCACGCGCATCGCGTTGGCTTGTGCAGTTTGCGTTCATCATGCGGTTGCGCGCTGTAGTGCCGCGTGGGGTTCGCGCGTGGTTGCGCGACCTCCAATGTGTCATTGAACGTAGTGGCGCCTTTGATGTCGCTGTCGCAATGATACTTGCTCCAAGGTGTTTGTTCGATGTAGCACCGCTGCCGCTGTCTTTGGCGCAGCGGTTCCTCATCGCAACGTCGCGATTGGCAGGCAATTCGGTCCGCGCCCTTTCGCGCCAAACGCTGTGATCGTGGTGCCCATCGGGGCTTCAGCCTGCAGCGAGGAGCATCGCGCGGGCGCTCGCGTTTTCGCGTTCAGTCAGCCGCGATTGGTCCAACGCTATACCGAGCATTTTGCGATTAAACGTTTAATTTTTTGAATTGCGTTTTGTCGTCAAAAGCTTCGCCAGTAGAATGGCACCACTGACGGGTGCGTCCGCACGGCGCCGCCCCGCACGCCTCGGCGCAGCCCTCACGCGCGTCATATGGCCCCACGGGGAGCTCCACCGAGGGCCCCCGCGGAGCTGCCCGCGCGGCGTCGCAGCAGCGGCAGCGGGCCACGGGCCGGGAGGGGAGCGGGAGGGGCCGCCAGGCCACTCCAAGTACGACAGGTTCACGGCGCCGCCCCTGCTCCCGGCGATCTGAGAGGCCTGCGGCACGGGGGTGGGGGGCCCCCCATGGGCCCGGCCAGCCCGGGAGGGATGTCACCACCCACCAAACCACCCCAACCCAACCCGAAGCCCTCCATCTGCCTTCCATTTCCAGTGGGGGGGGGGCCGGGGAGCGTTGAAAAAGCCACATGGTATCCGTACCCCCCCAGCTCGAAGTTCGGGTCAAATTCGGGTCTTCGGGTTGGGTTGGGGTGGTCTGGCAGGTAGTCAGGATGGGGGGGGGCGGGGGCGCCGATGGGCAATCGGCACCCCTCGAAGCTGGGGGCGTGGAGAGGTCGGCCTTCGGGTGCGAGCACGGGCGGCTTGGGGCCTGCTGGAGCCTCTGAGCCTCTTCTCGTTGCCGCGGCCGGATCCGTCTCGGATCGAGGGCGACTCTTGACGCACGGACCCAGAGCCCCTCGCGTCGTGAGGAGCTTGCCGACGGAAGGCGTGTGTCGACCTCTGGGGGAGCTTGCCCACGCCCCTGTGCCATCAAAAGCAGCTTAGGACGTCGGGCCGGGCGAAAGGGGGGGATTGGGAAAGGGGGGGTTACGAAATTTGCTGCATGCAGCTGGTTTCGGCCTCACCGAGGGGCCCATTCCTCGATACATATCCGCCTCCGGCGCCAGGAGGCGCCGGGAAAATCAGCTACGTGAGCTGATTCTCACCCCCCCCCTTTGCTATCCCCCCCTTTTGCCCGACCCGAGGACGGAAAGCCGGCCCCCGAGGAAGGGGCCTTCTTTCCAGAGGTCAGCGTTGGGTGTAAATCGCGACATCGGGGGCCCGGGCAGGCGTCGAGGCATCCGTTGGTGCTCTTCGGCGCTTTGATGTCTCTGCAGGCTTTCGGAGATTTCTTGAGACTTCCAGTCGTTTCCCCCGAACCCGTCGGAGACCTCTCGGGCAGGTTGTCGGGAGCTGTCTTGTGATTTCCCGGTCGCTTTCCCCAAACCCGTCGGAGAGTTCGTGGGTGGGGTGGGGGGCTGGAGGAGTACAGTCGGCCCTAATTCGTAGGTCGACCCTGCCAGCTCGAGGGTACCCTTGTGTCCTGTGCCTCGCGACACGTGCCTTTTTACACTCCTGTGGCGATGTGGCCTTCGGAAGGGTCTTGTGTCCTCTCGCGTGTCCTGTCCAATCAAGTCCGACTGTAGGAGGAGGAGCAGCAGGAGGAGAAGGCAGATCAGGGGAGGAACGTCCTCCCCCTCGGCCCCCATCCCCCATTCCCGCCTCCTCTGTGGTCCTCGACGGGGTTGGGGCGGCGCGCGCTGTAGGCCCCTGGAGGTCTCTTGAGGGGGGTGGCCGTCGTCCCCTTGCCGTCGCCGCCTGCTCTTCCAGGCATCAAAGGTCGCACGGTCCGCTTTCTTCTCCTCCTCCTCCTCATCCTGAGTCCACTGCTGCTCCTCATCCTCATCCTCATCTTCATCCTCCGTCTCTTCTTTGGGTTCGGCACATCAGCCACGGAGCCGTTACGTTCTACCTCCTCCTCCTCCTCCTCTTCCTCCTCCGCCTGACTGTGGAACGTTCGGGTTGGAAGATGCCGGGGTTCACTACGATCATTGAGGACATGGTAGTGGAAGTCCCCCTCGGACGCGGACAAGATCCTATACGCTCTGGAGCTGTTGACGCATCCTGATGATTTCTTCCCACCTCCAGTAATGTTGAGCCGACGTGTCAACATCATTCCGAACCCGAGCGTGTTGGAATAACGTTTCTGGTCGTATGAGTATTCTGCTGAGGCGGAAGAAGTTGCGGCTAGCACGGCTGCCTTTCAGAATCTTGCTGCACCCTCCACAGGGAACAGCGACCTCTAGAATGTTAAGGCTCGCAGGCCAAACCTCGGTCCGAGCATCTATCTTACAAAAGGCTTCACACTGGGATATGTGTTTGGACCTCCGACTGCCAGATGGAGCCCACAGTAAGATGTAAGGGCCACATGTCGGAGGAACGGGGTGCTGGCACTGGTCATGTTTCTTTTATCGGGAGAACGGGCTGCTGTCGGAGGAACGGCAAGGCCGCGGGTGGTTCAGCAGACCGCTGCGCGAAGTTTGGGGCGCTGGCCCACGAGAGGCCCAGCCCCGAGCAACCAGAGTGGCTGGACAGGTGCACAGATCGACCAGACGTAGGAAAGAGTAGCAACCTTTCGCCGGAGGACCTCTGGTGCGGGCCCACTGGGGCCCCCCGCCCGCTGCACGCGCAGTCGTAGCAGCGGCTTGCGCGCCCAGGTTTGCCCACCCCGCGTCCCCTGCTTCGCCGCGCGCCAAAGGTCGTTCTTGCCCCGGGTCACTCCCTGCGTGCCGCCGAGCAGAGGTCGTCAAGGCTGTTTGCGTGCTGGCGGCCAGGCTGCCCCCCCCCTCCCCTTGGCCTGCGCGCGATCTGTCCGAATTCACCAGGGCCAAGGCCGAGCCTGCGCCCAACGGAAGAGGAGGAGGCGGAGGAGGAGGAGGAGGAGGAGGAGGAGGAGGAGGAGGATCAAGGCCTCCTAGATACCTTTCTCGCCGACTTCGGCACTCTCGGCATCTGCTGCACCAGCGATGTCTTCAAGTTCAACGGGGCGCGCCGCGCCCACAAGCAGGTGGGGTTCCCGCCCTCGCGTAGATGGTGGCTAGGATCGATGAACCTTCCCTGGGGTACGAGCGCAGGATCAAGGCCTCCTAGATGGGGTCGGGGTAGATGGGGTCGGAGGATCACGCCGCATCGCCGATGCATCGGCGACGCGGCCCGATGTGGAATCCGGTTTTCTCCACGCCGATGGTGCCGATGCTTCGCCGACGTCGCCGATGCATCGCCGATGCGGCGCGATCCTCCGACCCCATCCATTCGGACCCCATCTAGGAGGCCTCTACTGGCCACGCAGCACGAGAGGGCAAGGTCTTGTAAGATCGCAGGCGGTTCGGGGAGGGTGCCCTGAGCTTCTTCGTGTCTGTTGGTTGTGCTCGTGGATGTTGGCCAGCGGAGGGTCTCGTGCTCTTGAAGGATGTTTTTTTCTTCACCAGGTCCGACTGTAGTTCAGCTTGCGCTATGAACACACAAGTTCGAGGTGGACACACGTCAGAATCTTTTTTAGGACCAGTGTATAGTTCTTCTTGTTTTGGCGGAGGCATGGTGTGTGTGCCCTCGTGGTAAGGCGTTCTCGACAGGGGATTGTGTTCGGCACCTCAACCAAGAGTGTGGCCACCCCACGAACCTTCTGAGCGCCAGAAACTAGGACCCGCGCTGGCAGGCACCCCAAGTCAAACTCCGTTCGGCTGGACGCGGAGGCCAACAGCGTGGTCTGATTGTTTGCTTAAGCCGCCTCTCTGCGCCGTTCTGCCTGCGCTTGCATGTCTCGCTAAGTGCTGCTGGGGCGTGTGCCTTGATCGTCGTCGCGCTGGTGCGTGTTCGTCTGCCAGCGATTCTTTCAGGTGCCGAGCTCATCGGCTGCTCGCTCGTCCCCCAGTGGCCGAGAGGACTGCGAAGCGCCGTGGCAAAGCAGCGCAACGGCAAAGCACAAACATCCTCCTCCTCCTCCTCCTCCTCCTCCTTTCCGTCCTCCTCCTCCTCCTCCTCCTCCTCCTCCTCCTCCTTCTCCTTCTCTTCCTCCTCCTCTCTTCCTCCTTCTCCACCTCCGTCTCCTCTTCCTCCTCCTCTTTCTCCTCTCCTCCTCTTCCTCCTCCTCCTCCTCCTCCTCCTCCTCCTCCCTCCTCCTCTCCCCCTCCTCCTCCTCCCCTCCCCCTCCTCCTCCTCCTCCTCTCCTCCTCCTCCTCCTCCTCCTCCTCCTCCTCCTTCTGCTCATCCTCCCTCTTCCTGATGAGGGTTTGAAAGTGCTCGACCCCCCCCCCGCGTATTGTTTTTTTGCACACAGGTTTCCCCGGAGTTTGGTTTTCGCCTGCATTTTTTTCAAAATGCTGCTCTCGCTGAGGCGCCGGCCTCATTTTCGGGCCCCGCTCGTTCCGAATCGTGCTCCCGCTGCAGCGCTGCCCCTATTTCCGTGCTTCCGCTCGTTCCGACTCGTGCTCCCGCTGCAGCGTGGCCTCATTTCCGCGCGTCCGCTCGTTTCGACTCGTGCTCCCGCTGCAGCGCTGGCGTCATTTCCCGTGCCATGCCACGGCATGCAATGCAATGCTAGGTTGATGCTACGCTTTGCGGTGCTCTTCTACGCCATGCCATGCCGTGCTCTACAATGCATCGCGTACCCTTTCGGGATCATTGCCCTGCTCGACATCCGACTGTGCGAGTAGAGAGGGGATCTGCGCCATGGTACGGGATGGGAGGGAGGGGTAGGATGTCAGATATGACGCGAGCGCACCTAGCTTGTCCCCCTCCCCCTCCCCCTCTTCCTCCAGACACTGGGCTGGAGGGAGGAGGCTGAGGCACCAGTCCCGTGCGGACAGGCCTGCTTCAGGAGGAGGCGGAGGACGCAGGACGGCAACGGGGGGTCAACGAGCGCGGTGGAGAGTGGGGGGCTACAGGGTACCCAAATGGCCCCCGAACTGCCACCGCGAGGCTAAAGGTGCACGAAAGGTGTTCGTTTCGTCACCTCACGTTTATCGCTCCCCGTTAACGAACACCCGAGGGATGATGATGATGATGAGGAGGAGGAGGAAGAGGAGGAGGGGGAGCAGGAGGAGGTTGGAGGAGGAGGAGGAGGAGGAGGAGGAGGAGGAGGAGGAAGAGGAGGAGGAGGAGGAGGGGGAGCAGGAGGAGAAGGAGGAGAAGGCGCAGGGGGAAAAGGACGGAGGCGGAGTGTCGTTTCCCGCGCCACACTTCCCCGCCTAATAGGGAGGGGTGGGCTCAAATGAGGGGTGCGCAGGCTCCTTTTCTTCCTCCAGCTCCTCGTCATCGTTCTCGTGCTCCTCCTCCTTTCTCTGGCTTTTCACGGCGTAGAGAAGAGGTTGTTTTGGGCAACAGGACATTCAAATGAGTTTTGGCGAAAGTGTCGTCCGATCTTCATCATATACGGGATGCCGAAGCTGCCTTTTTTGGGGAAAGGCGCCGAGATCGGCCCCAGAGAGGCCGGAACCCCTTGCATTCTCCCGCTTTCCCCCCTGAACGCCGCTGGCGTCGCACGGTACCCCGCTCATGTGTTAGAATGCCTTTCGGTCCATTAGACTGCCACCGTGCATGGGTCGTGGACAAGAACCTTCTTGGAGGCTTCTTGAGGGCCTCTTTGGACCGAGCCCCCCCCCCCCTTGGGCCCCATCGGGGGCCTCTTGGGAGCCTCCTGGGCTCTTCCTGAGGGCATCACAGGAACTTTCTTGGCGGGTCTAGCGGGCGTCGTAGACCGCTTTGGGCGCCCGAAAGACCAAAACACCAGGAGCCATTCAAAAAATTTGGTTGAAGTCGGGCCAGTCCCTCTACATGAGGAGTAGCCCCAAATAGTAAAACAAATAGTCGGGGGACGGCGTTTTCATTCTATAAAGGTCATAGTTGAGTATTTGATCGACTACTTTCAAATTTTCGCCCAAAATCCGCCTGTAGGAGGACATGCCCGACCTAACAGTTGGTTTTGTCTCTCCTGAGCCAGCCTCCACGGCTTCCAAGACGGACCCCCTGTGGCTACCGAGGGGCTCGTGGCCGTTTTTTTAGCGTTTCTTAGGGGGTTCTGGGGGGAAGGCGTTGGAGTCGGTTTTGGCGGGATTGGCTTCCCAGGGGTCACTCGGCAAGCGCCGGAAGCTCTCAAGAGCGCCCTTGTATTCTTTCAAATTGGTGGTCAGGGATCGCAGGAATCTTTCCAATCCGTGTACTACTCACATTTGCGTGAGCCTTGACCTGGAAAAGGCAAACGTCGAGGTACATGCAGTCGGGCTGCTGAAGTAAGGAACGCTAAGTAAGGAACGAGGCCCCTTTCGGCACCATGCAAACCACGAAGAAAGCTAGAGGAACAGCCGCGAATGGCATAAGGAACGGCGAGCCCCTTCCAAACCCAAAGCGGTCCTTATTTCAGCGTCTTGTGTCTTGTCTGTGCGACGCGCGGAGGCGCATCCGTGTTTTTGACGTCAGCTCGGCAGAATGGTATGACACCACAGGAGCACAGGATTGTATTGCTCAGCGGCAAGGGAAGCGTCATGGTGCCCACTGAACATTGCATTGGGTAATCTGGGCAGTCTGCGGTCAGCGCCTTCGATATGTGTTCGTCGCACTCCCATGCGGGGCCGGGGGGGGAGACCTGCACAGACCCGTGGTGCCCTGTAAGCTCGGGATTTCTGCACCTCACTCGACATGGAGCGCGCGCAATGCACATATCCCCCCCGGGCCCATACAGTGCCGTTTTTAATACATGCTCCGCGTGCGGATCATGTATCAAACATGAAGGGATTTAGTATTAATTTAAAACAACGATGAGTCCATGCATCAATTCATTCATGCATTAATCATGTAGCAAAATCGAATATTTTAAAGCATCCCATGTGTTAAAATCTGCTATCCCCCCCGGCCCCATACAGGGAAAGTGAGAGTGGGGCGGCGAATTGCCAAAGAGAGTGCCCCCCCACCCCCTGTTCGGATTTTGCATGCAGCATCTCAGACAGGCATCCTTGCGCCCGAGGTCTCATGGATGAGCAGGACGATCTGCACACTTGCTGGATAGCCTCCATTCGGCACTGTTCCGTGGCCATCTTGGAACAGGCGGCCGCGATGGCCGTTTTCAGATTCTGCTGAAGCGCTCCAGAGCGCCGCAATATCGGCCTCGGAATTGCTTGGCAGCGTCTCGTCTGCCCTCATGTGGCGGCAGCGCTCGCTACGAGCCATGTTCGCCACGCCCGTTTCAGGCTCGGGATCCCTGGACGTCATTGATCTGGTCGACTGCGACAGCGAGTTTGAGGCCGCCTCTCCTTCCAGCAAGCGGCGCAGGCTTGCGGGCATCGACGAGGCATCGCCACGTGACGGAGGCGCGTTGCCCGGCCCTGGCAGGCTGACGGGCCTGCGCGATAGGCCGGTGACCCTGCGGCGCAAGAGGGGGACCGAGCCAGGGGGGCAAGAAGGTGCACGTCCTTGCCCGAGGCGGTCCTCCTCTCTTCCGATCCTGGCGCCCCTCCACCGAGCATCTGATCCCCATCCCCCCACTTCCGGCACCACCTGCCAGGTTGACGGGGTAGGGCAGGCACGTCCCTCTTCTGGCCCCCCGAGAGCATCCCGTGGCCGACGAGGAGCTGCCCCAGGTGGCGCCGCTGACAGTCCTGCGCCACCCCCTGGGAGACGAGCTCGCCGACGAGCTGCTCCGGCAGCTGCTGGCCGAGTCCCAGGGCGCCTGGCGCCCGAGCTCATGGGTGGTACATGGCCAGCAGCGCACCACGCCGAGGTCAAGTGCTTGCTACTCCCTGGTCGGCGCCGCCTGCGGCATGGGGGCGAGCAGCGGCAGCGGCAGCGGAGCCGGCAGCGATGAGGCCCGCGTCGAGTGCGCGCCGTCACCAGAGATGCTGGAGGCCGCACGGCAGCTGGAGGCCGCCGTGGAGAGGCTGCGGCCGCGATGCGGCTGGCGCCCCACGTGGGCGCGCCGGACAGCACCAGAATGCCGTGCCCCTCCCCCTGGAGGGTTTCTCCGAAGGGCTTAGGCGACCCGTCCTCCTCCTCCTCCTCCTCCTCCTCCTCCTCCTCCTCCTCCTCCTCCTCCTCTCCTCCTCCTCCTCCTCCTCCTCCTCCTCCTCCTCCCCCATCTCCTCCTCTCCCTCTCCCTCCTCCACCTCCTGCTCCTCCTCCTCCTCCTCCTTCTCCTCCTCGGGTCGCCTACGGCCCTGGGGGAAACCGTGCACCCCCCCCTGGCAGAGAGCACGGAGGGAGGCAAGGCGGAGGGCAGGCGGAGGGTCGGGCGGGTGCCAATGGGGGGTGGCCCAAGGGGTGGTGCAGGAGAGGGCCATAAAAGGGGCCCACTGGAGCCCCTTTGAGAGCCAGCAGGGATCGATCCCAAAGGGGCCCCAAAGTGCCCCAGGGGCCTGTTCTTCACCCCCCCCCCTTTCAGTGACCCCCATGATCGCCCGCCCGAGTGCAGGGGCGCCGAGCGGTCCTGTTGCCCCGGGGCGCCCCCCAGGCGCTCGCAAACCGCTACGACGCTGGCCGTGACTGTGTGGGCTGGCACTCCGACTTCCTGAACGGCCTGGGCCCTCGGCCGGTGATCGTGGGCTTGTCGCTGGGCGCCACGCGGCGCTTCTGCGTGCGGCGGAGCGCGGCCGGAGGCGCCAGTCTGGCCGAGGGCGGCGCTGACGAGGCCGTCGTTGTCACGGTCCCTATGCCTCACAACAGCGCGGTGGTCATGTGGGACGACTGCCAGGACCTGACCTGCCGGAGCCTCCCCCGCCTCCCGGATGTCGGGGCGGGCGAAGGGGGGACACCATTTTGAACCGCAAGGGGTCGAAAACTGCTCCGTGCAGCCGGCCTCTGCCCCTCCACCCAGAGGCTTCCACCACACGTGGCCTTCCCGGCGCAGGGGGGGGGGGGCACGGGGGATCACCAGCCGCATGGAGCTGATTCGTCCCCATGTGCTGTCCCCTCCTCTCGTTCTTGCCGACAGGGGGGGCGGGAGCAGGTGGGGTCGGAGGGTCGCGCCGCATCGCCGACGAACGGCCCGCGCGGTGCGTGCAGGGAAGCCCCGTGTTCTGAGATGCCGTTGGCGGTGCGATCCTCCGGCCCCATCTGCTTTGGGAGGGATCGGGCGTGGGGCGCTCCAGAAAGGGACCCGCTTCAGAGGGATCAGGAGGCCGACTTCGCTTCCTCGGCGACTGCACCGCGGGAGGCGGCGGAGGCAAAACGAGGGCCGCCCCTCCGGCGGAGGGAAGGCCAGAGGAAGCAAAGATGAGCCCAGCCCCCGCAAGGCTGTTTGTTCTGTTTCTAGATGTCCCGAGCAGGCCGGCCGGTTGGGAGGCCTCGTGGTCTTTCTTTGAAGCGGGTCTTGAGGGAATCGGGCCCTGAGGTTTTTCGCCTTCCACGAGGAGCTGGAGGAGGAGAAGGAGGAGGAGGAGGAGCAAGGAGGAGGAGGAGGAGAGAGGGAGGATGACAGAGGGAGGTGGAGGAGGAGGAGGACGAGGACGATGACGAAGAAGAATAGTAATAA
>CAUYUJ010018851.1:17500-177500 GCA_963575745.1 Prorocentrum cordatum
TGGGCCTCTGGGGGCACCTTCGTCGTCACTGCCAGATCCACTGCGAAACTCTGGTTAAAACGTTACCTGGAGAGGTCTGGTGGGGGAGAGGGGGCGATTTGTGATGATAGGAGTAAGAGTTACAGCGAATGTCCCCGCAAGGTCGCGCGTAGATGCTATCGCTTCCACATGGCGTGCAGCGTTGACGACCTGCGTAAAAAGGTCGTGTAAGGCTAGGTCACCCCGCAGGGGCGCGCACATGTCTCTCTCGGAGTTGTCATGAGTCCCCTGGGGCTCTCATAGGGCTGTCTCTTGGGGCGTTCAGTAGTGTCCTCGTGCAGGTTTGCGTACTCGGCAACAACAACAACCAAGACCAACAACGACAACCAACCACCAACAACCAAGAACAACCAGTAACAACAGCACATAACAACACCAACCAACAACAACAACAACAACAACAACAACAATCATTTTACCCGAACGCTCAGTGTTCTCACCAGTGCCAGGGTTTTCATGCGACGCCAGCCAATACCCCCACTTTGTGGGGGGGCAGTGCAAGCTCTACCAAATATCCACACGACTCTTCGCCACCACCCACACCCAGCTTCCCGCCCTATGACGTTCGGACACTTCACTTCGTGGCCTGCGGACGACCGTGGCTACTACACTGGCGTGGAGTACACACCCACAGAAGTTGTTAAGCCTACGTTCGTACACCCACAGAAGTTGTTAAGCCTTGTTAACCCACAGAAGTTGTTAAGCCTTCCACAGAACATCTGTTGCATATGATGCATATGGTACATGATACACATGATACACACGATACGTACTCACAAGATAGTTGATCACATCTGGTTTTTGGAGATTTCGGCGTGCGCGCGCGAAGAAAAAACGAATGTGTCCCGCATGGTATTATTTGACAGGGATGATGGCCCTGGCAGGTGCGCAACCGTTGTCGCAGAAGTTCGAAAAAGTTGCTCGCAAAAGCCCGTTTGACAGAATTGTTTAAAAAGTGTTGGTTTTCCTACGAATCCGCAAGAGCGCGCGGAAGGACATTTTGACAATTTTTTCTTAAAAAACCATTGGGTTTTTGATGTTTTTATGTTAAAATCGCTACGAAACCTAAGGTTTTGGAAGGATTTCGTCTTGCGCGCACGAATGTCCACTTTACCTTATTTTTTGCAAGGGATTCTTGCAATTTGATCAAGTAAGAACAAGAATTTTCATTTTATAGTGTTTTTTGCAAGGGAAAACGGATTACAACAAAACAACCGGATCCGGTGACAATCCACTTTTCTGAAGCTTTCGCTAGAAAATGAAGGAAATGAGGCTGCGGCCTAGGTTTTGAAGGGGGGTCGCGCACCAGGGGTCTCAACAATAATATTTCTTTAGAAGTAATAATATTCAACAACAACAATAACAACAACAACAACAACAACAACAACAACAACAACAACAATAACAACAACAACAACAACAAAAACCAAAATTTCAACAATTCCACCAACAGCACCAATAACCAGTAACAGCAACAACAACAACCACCAACACCAGCAATAACATCACGAGCAACAATAACTAGCAACACGATGAACAGCAAGAGCAACAACCACCAACCACAACAACCAACACACCACCAACAATACCAACAACACCAACAACACCAACAACAACACGAACACCAACACCAACACCAACAACAACACCAGGAACACCAACAACACCAACAACACCATCAACAACACACCACCACACGCACACCACCACCACACACACCCAAACACACACCACCGCACACACCATCACAATGTTTTGGTGGGACCGTTGAAAGCACCAGAATCTCATCAGAACCCTAGGGGCCGTTGGGGGGACCGGGCTGCAACCAAAGCTGGGTCACTCCTTCTAGCATTACGCTCCGTACACCGTACACCCGTACACCGTACATCCGTACATGCGAGGTTTGGGGATGAAAATTCAATATCCACCTGGAACCCAGAGCTTTATTATCCCCTGAGGTTTTTTTGCCAGGAACATCGGATTACGCTACTCGGTGTTTGTTTTGTCGCGCGTATTCGCTTGATTTCGAACTTCGATCAGTTATCCCGGCCAGGTCCACTTGGAACGCGGTGCCGCACGCACGAGGACTGCCCCTGGAAGATTTCACTAAAGGGTGTTGTGTTTAAGGACGTTCTGGCAATATTCGGGTTTCGGGGAGAAGACGAGAGTGGGAAATTGCAGATGTGCAGCTGCCTCCGCGCAGGAGGAGTGGGAGCACACCGTGCCCCGCCAGGCGGACTCCACCGTCGGCAGGCACGCGGCCGCGGGCCTGGTGCGCTTGTCCCTCACCTTCCGCATGGCGCGCCCGGAGCTCCTCGCGCACCAGAAGCTGTGCCGGTGCGGGCGGCCGAGCGTGCTGAAGAGCAAGAGAGGATCCAGCGGTCCGCAGAAAGGGTCAGAGGAGGGCGAGATGAGACAGCGTTAGTTGGCCTTCGGAGCGCCCCCTCGCCGCAAAGGCTGAACGCAGCTCTGAATGCTGGTGCGTTTGTACCCGAGGGGTCTGGGTACCGATCTTGAGATGTCGTTGTGTCAATTCGCCCTGCTCCGAAAGAGGGTGGTTCGAGGAGTGAGGCCTCGTAGGGTCAGAAGTTGCCAGAACTGTCACTTGTCCAGGCTGATCAGCGAATTGCCTCTTTCGGTCATCGAGGGGGCGTTGCGCCCGCAATGCTTGCGGGCATGCGTCCTCTGGACCTGGTTCTGGGTCGCTTCCACCCCAGGGTGCTCTGCTAGAGTTAAGTCGGGCGTGTCCATTACAGGGGGGGTATTCAACAATAGTCAAAACATAGTCTGGGGACGATGTTTTGAGTGTTTGGTGGCATGTGTTCAGTATTTTCTGACTATTTCTTATTTGTCGTCCAAAATCCCACCGTAGGGCAACAGGCCCGATCTAATGCTAGAGGGGGGGGAAGGGTGCAACGCTGAGGTGACTCCTACTGGTCGAGGAGCTCAGGGCCTTCTGGGAAGCATCTTCTGGACCCCCCAGCCCGTGCGGAGCAGCCCTGCGGCGGCCTCCCATCGGCACCACCCAATAGTGCTTGTGCTGCGTGCGCGCCGCAAGGGCGACTCGCACGCTGAGAAGTCCTACAGTATAAGCTCTGTGGCAGCTGCTGCCTGGCCAGGCCCGTCGGAAAACGGTGGACGATTCCCTAAACAGTGCTTGCCCTTGGGGGGTTTTCGCTATGGCCTAAGGAACTAGGCTTGGCGGTTGTCCCGTCGACTATATAGCCACGGTCGCTGCCTTGTCGCTGCCTCGTCGCCCCTGGTCGTTTGGGCCTGGCTGTTGGTCCGGCGGCTATCTAGCCTGTAGCCTCCGCCGCCGCCCCGTCGCCGCCCGTCGCCGCCCGTCGCCTGGGCCTGTCTGGCGATCTAGCGACTATGTCGTCGCCGTCGCCGCCCCGTGGTCGCCTCATCGCGGTCTCGTCGCAGCCCGTCGCCGCCTCGCGTAGATTGCACCGCGTAGATGTTCCTTTCTCAAAGTGTATGAGGGTCTTCTTGGGGCGCTCTTGGAGCTCTATTGGGCTGTCTTGGGGCCATCTTGAGGCCTCGGGAGCCCATCAGAAGCGAAAAGGCATTGATTATCCGAAGGTTTTGGAGCTATTTTGTCCTCTTGGGAGGTTCCTGGGAGTGCTGGGAGGGCATATGAAACCATCTTGGGACCGTCATGAGGCATCTTCGATGTATGTGGGAGGCTATATTGAGCCATCTTGAAGCCCATCTTGGGCTCTCTGAGGCCCTCTTGGAGCCATCTTGGGCCATCTTGGGCGCTCTGGTGCCTTTGGAAGCCGCGCTGGTTAGCAGAAAACTCGTGTGTCGCATGTTCGTGTCGGACGCTCGCCTCCAGCAGCAGCCAGCACACGGTACTGCTGTGTCCTTAGCTGCGTCCCGTGCCCCCCCCCGACCTTCCAGAGAGCTATTTTTTAGCACTGGAGACCTAAAAACCTAAAAAGCTACGGGAAACAGCCTAAAACCAAGACGTAGAATAGCTTTGGGATAGGTTTTGAAGTCGGGTGCTATTTTTTAGCCCTCCTGGAAGGTCAGGGCCCCCTTCCGCCGGCTCGCTGCGCTCTCCGCGGCGCGAGGACGCTACTACCTTGCCTGCAGCCCCGCGGGCGCGTCCCGGCAGTGCGGCTTCTGGGAGGCGTGCCCGTGGGCCCAGCGCGAGGCCGAGCGGCTCCGGGCTGCCGCCGCCGGGCCGGGCGTCGCGACGGCGCCCCGGGCGCGGCACGGCCTGGTCCCGGGCGTCGGCGGCGGCGCTGCAGCGCAGCAGCAGCGGCAGGGGCTCGGGAGCGGCGGACACGTCCACAGCTGCGCCCTCGCTCCGTATCGTGTAGCCGAGCCCTGTCTCAGAGGAGGAAAAAACTCATAAGCACAAAGGGTTTTATTGGCTGTGCGCCGGAAGGGGGCGTCGTTGAGAGGGTGCCTGGCACGGAGGCGGGGATCGGTGTGGCGTCGGTCTTTGGAGCTGGCGGTTTGCGTGGCAAGTGCGTTTAGCTGGTCGCATGTGTTCGGAACGCGTGACCGGTCCCCATACCCGTCCACATCTCGAGCCCCACCGTCTCACCACCTCGATTGGGGAGCGGAGGTGGGGGGGTGAGATCGCAGCGGAGCGGAGACCCCCCTAGCCAGGAGATCGTTTCGTTGCGTTCGTGTCGTGCGTGCGGGCGAGGCGAAGCTGCGTGGGCGCGCGAGAGGAATGAACCCGCCGTTGCTAGGGCGTTGTCAAGACAAATGATTCTCCCCCGCCCGCCCGTCCGGCGGCGGCTCGCGGTGTGGTCGTATAGGCTATGCCTCTCGAAGCCCGAAGAGAGCAGCCAATATCCACATCAGGGGGATGGATCGGCCAGTGGGGCGCAGCCCACGCTGGTGGGGAACGGCTACGATCCGCGCGGGTCCTCCGCGAGAGAGCGCCCCGTCTCCGCGCGGCCTCGCGGCCCAGCTGCCCGACCCGCGAGGCCGCGGATGCGGATGTGCCTTTTCGCCTCGGCACATCGTGCCCTCGGCTGACGGCGGCGGCGGCGCCGGCGCCGGAAGAGATGGCGACGGCGTGCTCCGGCGGAACAAAAAGGTCCGAAAGGGTGGGGCGCAGCAGCTCGGCAGAGGTGCGGAGGGGCACGCCGTGCCCTCGCGGAGGGCGGCGGCGACGGCGCCGCACGAGTTTTCGGAGAGTGTGCGCTGCAGCTTCATGTCTGCTCATGTGTCAGAGATGTGCCGCCACACTCTGCCTACGGATCCCTCTTTCCTCCTCCCTTCTGCGCAATTGTCTATCTCTCTCTCTCTCTCTCTCTCGCGCGCGCCGTGCCCTCTGCTTGTGCCTCCTCTCGCGTCATAGCTTCCTGGTCTCCCTCCGTGCCTGCACCTCCTGGGCCTCCTGTTCCCACACTCACTTGTCCGTCGGCGCGCTGCCTATGGGGTGGCCTCCTCCTGCAGCGTTGCTCGAGGATCGCCTGCGTGATGGAGACGGCCCTCCAGAACAGACTGGCAGCCACCTCCTTCCTGCGCTTCAGGCTGGTCGGCCAAAGGAGGCGCCGCTGCAGCGCATCCTGAGGTCGACTGCAGGCCGCCTGTGCTCGAAGCATGGTGTCTCGCCCTCTCCGCAGCGGGCACAGAGCTTCTCGGCTGCCGCGCCGCGCCCGTGGCGTCGTCCTCGCCGCCTGCGTGCTCGCAGCGAGACGAAAGCGCCCAACATCACGCTGGCCATGCGTGCTGTCCTCCGCTAAGAGGTTCGCAGCTTTGCGGCGCCGCTCGTCGTACTGCTCTAGTTTGTGTAGCTCTGCTTCCGCCACCTTTTGAAGAGGTTCGCGCGGCCCCCGCCTCCGCCACCTTCCGCGACCAGCGCTCACTGCCTTTGCGCAGGCTGAGCGTTGCCCCCGCGACCGGGTTAGCTCCACTCCCCCTTGGGACCCTCCTGCCAGGCACAGCCTTGCAGGAGAGCGTGGATCCGGCCAGAGCATCCATGCGTGCTTCTCGAGGTGCCGAGCGTGGCTCCTCTCATCTGGTCTTTGCGGAGCGTGCGACGACGACGACGACGACGACGACGACGACGACGACGACGACGACGACGACGACGACGACGACGACGACGACGACGACGATGGAGGCCGTGTCCAAAAAATGTCCGAGGAGTGTGCGAGGTCCTCAGGCGAGCTCCGTGCTGCGGGCCCCGGTAAGGGGTGTCCTTGCCCCAGGGCGGCCAGAACACGCTCGGCGCACGGTGCACATGCAGTTGGTGGGCCCTTCTCTAGATGCTATCGAACGGTTACCTCCCCTTGCGTGCTCGTCTCTTTCACTTCCCCCATGGCTCCCTTCCGAAGATCTCCGCTCTCATTTGCCGCCCTGTTCTAGTGGGGTGACAGCGGGATGCATGCGGCAGTCAAGCCTGGGAAAGGTCAGACGCGTGAAATTGTTGAACTCCATGACACGATGTCGGTGTCTTCGGTTGTGGGAGTGCAAGCAGGAGCTAAATGTATGCCTCTATGCCACTACGTGCTGAAACCGATTCCCAGACCGATCTGCCTCAGCTGCCCTGCGCTGCCCATACATTGCTGGGATGAGCTGCCCATCGTCTGCCAGCATACTCTCATGCCCTGGGCTGATGGGTTGGACGGGGGGACGTGCTCGCAAGTAGAGAATGCATGTCAGGGACACATGGCAACAATCACTGGCGGTTGCAGGGACATGGTGAGAGTATATTGCGCGAGCCAGGCGCATTGACACAACTACGTTCTCGCCAGGATGTTGCAAATTCTCATCGGTACGCAACCCGCGCATCATCACTGGCTAGCTGGTGGCGAGCATCTTGTATTCATGCTAGGGCGTCGATTTAGGCTTGACTCGCGCGCTCTTCACAGAGTCGCGCTTCGCATGGCAGCTTTAGGTAGACCAAGGGCTTGCTAGCTCCCAAAGCTGGGCTAGCAAGCAGCTGCCGTTTTCATCTACTTAGTGGCTTTTGGCCCATGCCGCCGCCGTGCTGCGGTACTTGAGGCTTCTAGGGAGCCCCTGGGGCGCCTCTTGGGGGGGCCCTTTCTTTGGGGGCCTCCCGTGCACATCTTGGGAGCCCCTGGGGCGCCTCTTGGGAACCTGGAGGCGGTCTTGTGGGCCATCTTGGGATGGAGGGCCCGGAAGGCCTTTCGGGTTGTCTCTCTTGGGTCCCTCTTGCGGCCCCTCCGGAGGAGGGGGAGGAGGACTGGACGCTCACAACACCGGAAAGTCGAGTTTGGTGAGGTCATGCAGAAGTTTGAGAGCACTCGGTGATTGGAGCCTCTGAGGCCAGACCCCAGAGCCTCCAAGACGGCCCAAGGGTCTTCCGCGAGAGCTCGGGGGCGGCTCCGCGTCGGGGCTGTCTTAGGGCATAGTGGAAGTCTGGATTCCAAGGCACGTTCCCGAGGCCTCGGGAAGAGCTGTGAGACGAGACCCGGGAGCGCCGAGAAAGCTCCCGGGAGTTCCGGAAAGGAAAGTTGGTGTGTTTGGATTGTTCCGGGCTTGTTTTCATCTGCCACCACCATAAGTTGGAGGGGGAGGGGGTCATCCTCCTCTTCTTCCTCCACATCCTCCATCTCCTTCCCCCCTCCAACTTATGGTGGCGATGGTGGAAAACAGGCCAATGATTCCATACAGAGAACTTGAAGGGGCACGAGGACACTCCACGGCGTGCCTTGGGGCACGGTGGCGGTTATGTCAAGATGTCAATATGTTGGTGGGCTTGTTTTCCACCGCCACCACAATACGTAGGGGGGGGGTCCTCATCCTCCTCCTCCTCCTCCTCCACCTCCTCCTCATTCTCATCCTCATCCTCCTCATCCTCCTCCTCCTCCTTGCCCCCTCCAACTTATGGTGGTGGTGGTGGAAAATCGGCCCATCAATATGTGGCAAGTTACCCATCGATGTACAATCCGTGCCGCCTCGCCGGCTACCTTGGCGGCGAGTTGCTGGCTTTATCCTGAGTCGGGGCGTCGTTCTAGGTTCAAGTCGGGCACGTCCCTATACTTGAGCAAGATGCGGAAATAAACAAGAAATAGTATGGGGATGATGTTCTACCATTATATATGTATCGAATAGTTTGTTTGGGGTATGTTTTCACGTTTCGTCCAAAACCCACCTGTAGGAGGACATGCCCGACTTAATTGTAGGTCTGACCCGCGCGCTCGTCACATAGGCGCGCGTCGCATGGCAGTTTCAGGTAGGGCAGGCTCGCTAGCTCCCAAAGCTGGGCTAGCAAGCAGCTGCCGCCTTCGTATGTTATCTTGTGTGTCGCGGCCCGTCTGTAACGCTTCATGCGGGTCTGGGGGAAACCGACTTCTCGCAGTCGTGGGTAACAAAGTAGCGGTCTACGTGCGAGCCGAGGAGTTTCCCAAGGAGGCTTGATCTGTCCCTGGGCAGGCCCGAATCCTACGATTCGCCTCTCGACGCCTTCGCTGGGCATCCGCCTGAAGCCTCCCAAGCGATCCTCCGAACCTCCTCAGCACACACAAATCCTCCGCGCCCCGGGAGTCTGCAAGGAGATCCGTGCCTCCCGCTGGCATGTGCTGCGGCACCTCTGGAGGACATTCCGTGCTCGCAGCGGCGCGAGGATAACACGCGTCGGGCTTCGCGGTCGGAGCTGTGGAGCCGTGCTTCTCCAGTGGGGGCAGCGTGGGGGCGTGAAGTTCGTTGGCCTCGGGTGTTTGGAATTTTCAGAGCGCGGCAGAACTCCCGAGAGCTCGTCGAAAGTATTGCACATGCCAGTGCCAGGCCGAGCGCACTCTGAGCAGGCGCCCGGGAACGCTAGGGGAGCAGGGTGAGCTGCGACGCTTCGAAGAGGAAGAGGAATGGGACGAGGAGAGTGCAGATGGGGAGAGGATAAGTATGAGTTTCTTATGGTCGAAGGGCGAATGACGGGGCGGGGATGAGGAGAAGGGAGGCAGAGGAGACGGAGTTGGGGAGGGTGGCGGATGAGGGACGGGAGGGAAGGCTCCAGATTCGCGGTGCATGCGTTGTTGGGTTCGAGGCTCTATGCCAGAATACGAGCTGCAGCCCTTGAAATTGGTGGTGGCCCAGCATACGCCGAGGAGAAGCTCGAGCAGGTCAGGCAGGACTCGAAAAGGCCTCTTGGAGGTTGTTGTCGAGGAAGCTGCGAAACGGTGCTAGCTGAATAAGCAGCGTGGCGTTGCCTTGAGCTGGGGTCGGGTGCTGGTAATTCTGGATCCGCGGTGCGCGAATTTGCGAAGGCAGGCGGGCAGTGAAGGTGCAGGTTCGCCATGTGGTCGCCCTCCGCGACGCACCCGCAAAACGCGCACACTGCCAGCAATATGAGGAGGAGGAGGAGAAGGAGGAGGAGGAGGAAGGGGAGGAGGAGGAGGAGGAGGAGGAGGAGGGAGGAGGAGGAGGAGGAGGAGGAGGAGGAGGAGGAGGAGGAGGAGGAGGAGGAGGAGGAGGAGGAGGAGGAGGAGGAGGGAGGAGGAGGGAGGAGGAGGAGGAGGAGGAGGAGGAGGAGGGGAGGGAGGAGGAGGAGGAGGAGGGGGAGGAGGAGGAGGAGGAGGGAGGAGAAGGAAGGGGAGGAGGAGGAGGAGGAGGAGGAGGAGGAGGAGGAGGAGGAGGAGGAGGAGGTGGAGGAGGAGGAGGAGGAGGAGGGGGAGGAGGAGGAGGAGGAGGAGGAGGGGAGGAGGAGGAGGAGGAGGAGGAGGAGGAGGAGGGAAGAGGAGGAGGAGGAGGAGGAGGAGCAGGAAAAGGAGGAGGAGGAGGAGGAGGAGGATGAGGGGATGGCAGGATGTCGAACTTTGTCGAACTCAGCTCCAGGCCCGAGCGGACAGAAAGCAGACTCCCTCGCAAGGTTGTTGCGTAGGCTGGCCCCGCAGCCTCCAGGCAGCGCCACCACGCTCAGGATGTGCCAGGTACGTATCTTCAGGCAAGGTGGAGTGACCGCAACGATTCGCTTATTTTTTCCTTTTCGGGGAATCCCGCTGGCACTGGCCTCGCCACACTCATCACACCTCCCTCTTGTATTCACACCGTCCTATCCCTCCTCCTCCTCCTCCTCCTCTCCTTCCTCCTCCTCCTCCGTCCTCTTTTCTAACTCCTCCTCCCTCCTCCTTCACTTGTTCCTCCTTCCCCCGCCTCCTCCCTCCCCCTCCCCCCTTCCTCCCTCCTCCCTCCGTTCCTCTGTGTTTCTCCTCCCTTGTTCTCCTCCTCTAGTCCCCTCCGCTTAGAACCTCCAAGAGGCCTCTTCGAGCCCCGAGAAGCTCCAGAGCGGACCAGGCCATCTGAAACACTAGCCCTTTAGTCCGCAGCCGGCCCGGCGCCACGGAGCGACCAGAAATAGGGGCACAGGCTTTCGCTTGATGCATCGGTTGGGCCAAATCGGCGAGGGCCCAAGCCTCGACCCAACAGGATCCTCGACATATCATACCTGGCCTACAGCTGCCACCCAGAAATCATCACCGCCTTGCCTTAGAATTGCTATTTGGCAAGCTGCCCTCATCACTCGTGGTCGAAAGCTGCCAGTACAGTGCCATCGCCCTTGGCCTAGGACTGCTGGCATGTATCCTCACTGCCTGTCTTAAATCTGCCCTCGTTATTTGTTCACCCACCTGGCGTACAACTCCCCCATTGACGCCCTGGTATAATATTTCAACAACATGCTGACACACCAGCCTAAGACGGCCGCACACATAACCCGAACTCAGCGCCTAGAGCTGCCAGCAGCAATCCTTAGCCCCCTGGTCAAAAACTGCCATCCAAGTATCCAGACCCCCGGGGCCCAGAACTGCTAGCAAAATATCCCGCCCCCCCCCCCCCCCCGCCCGAGACTAAAACAGCCAGCAAAATCTCATCACTTTTCCTGGTCGCAGCTTAAATCAGCCAGCAGCATGTTTCGGAGAGGCAGGAGGTAAAAGTGGCAAGGTGGAAGGAACGAAGTGGAATGGGGAGGCAAAGGGGACGCTTGGTAGGCGGGGAGGGAGTGGAAAGGATGGGAGTGAGCGGTGAGCACGAGAAGGAGTCTGATGGGGCTAGTTGTTGTCCCGTCGTGGGGTCGAAGTACGATTTGGCGGCAGTGCGGACCTCATGGCGCCAGCGTGCAAGCAGCGAGGAGGAGGAGGAGGCGGTGTTGGAGCATCTCGTGAGCCGTCGAGGGCGATCGCGATGCGCAACATAACTTAGCGATCCGCTCGCCGTGCGAGTTGTACACATTTCAGAACGGCCTCGTGCTGCTTCTCAGGCTCAGCCTGGACGATAGCGCTGAGGTACTGTTGTTTGTAAGGCTTCGCCCCCGACAAGGTAAAGACCCTGCCTTGTCAGACGCAAGCCGTTGTTTTCCAGCCCCAGCGGCGAACACCGTGCACATTAGCATTTTCGAGCGTGGGCACAGCTCTCCTGTGCAACGTCCAGTTGCCTGTGTGGTGTGTATGTTCTGCACTTGTTTCAAGCCCCGGTGATAATTATGTTGCCTGCTGCTGCAAAGCAGAAGCGTGTGGTGCATATTCCTGGCCTGGCAGACAGGATAGTATTTCGACGGAATGGGTTGGATTTGATATTCAGCTTGGCTTCCGAATACTAGCGGGGAAAAGCGGTGATGAAACCAGCGTGCTCTTCGAAGGTCTCTTGAGCTTCAGGGTGCACTTGGCTCAAAACATATAAATAGCCATGTATTCCGAAGGCCTTACGGCTGGTGCCGCCGACCCTGAAGGGGGACGACGACGGCGCTGACGCTCTGCAGCCCCTCTTGGGGCTCTTTTGGGAGCCTCTTGGGCTCTGCCGGGGGGCCTCTGGGGGGACTTCTTGGGAAGCTTCGTGGTCACTTGGAGCCGCCTCGGATCGGGTCAGAGGCCCTTGCAAGGCATGCCGCAAAATACGCAGCACCCCGCAGCAGCAGATACGAGTGAGGATGGTGCTTCCGGGGAGGGGGCGGGGTCCGGGAGGAGGGGGGAGGGTGGTGGTGCTGGGAGGGTAAGGTTGGTCACTAAGTACCTCGCGCAGTTCTACCTTGGATCCTGGACTTCGGGGAGATCTTAGGTAAGCAGGCCGGGGCAGGCACATGTAGCCTGCTTAACTACCCCAGTTAAGGAGGTCATGTTAAGTTATGTAAGTAGTTTCGTGGAGTTGGAAAAGTAGGTTAGCTAAGCTTGCTATCTACGTTAGCTAAGTTGAGTCGGTTCGAGGCAGGTGGGGGAGAAGGGAGAGGAGGGGAACGAGGGTTGAGGGGGGAGGGGGAAGGTGAGAGAGCGGAGAGAACAGGAGCGAGAGGACGGGGCGGAACCTAAGAGTAGAGAGAGGCTTGCAGGATGGGGTCATTTTCCTTCGCAGTGCCCCCATGGGCCAGCATTCGAGAAACACTGGGCAGGAAAGTCACGGGATTGCTTGGTAAACAGAGCAAAGCGCCCGCTATCCAAAACGGTTTGACCATCGACCCTCGTTTTTGATGTCCCCTTGTCCACAAAGGGGAGTGTAGTGGGTGTATCGAGTTGCCCTTGTCCACAGGGGGGACCACCCCCTGTCCCCCTTGTCCACAGAGGGGACAGGAGGGTGGAGGGGGGGGACGGGGGGGGGCTTGAGTTTCCCCAGTTCCCCACTGTCCACAGGGGGAACTGGAGAGGGGGGGGCATGTTGGTTTCCCTGCCCACATTGGGGAACCACTCCTTGTTCCCCCGTGTCCGCAGGGAGAATCGGAGGACGGGTGGAGCGGGAGGGGGGGGCCTTGAGTTTTTCCTTTGGCCCACAGAAGAAAGACCACCCCCCGGGACCCACCTGGGGGGATAGCCTTCTGACACGCAACCCCCTCGCCCCCCCCCCCCGGGGAGGACCCCGCTTCCGGGACCCCCCCCCCCCCCCTCGGACACCTCCGGGTCCCCCCCGGTGCGGAGAAGGGTTCAAAGGGAAGGGGCTTCCCTTCGACTCAACGGCAGCGTTGTTCATTTTAGCTTTAGCTGGCGCGCTTGAGGAGGAGGCCCAAGGGGGGGGGGGGGTAGTGGCGACGGCGACGACGACGACGACGACGACGACGACGACGAGTCAAACGAAACAGCGTCTCGCACACGCCGACAGGGTCGGCGGATTTTGTTGCGAACCTAGCCTCTAGACGATGCAATCTGAAAGCGTTCCCATCCAAAGTTGCACCCATGCACATGATTGCCCATTCAATCGGCCATGCCTCTGAAGCTTCGGAAGCACTGTCATATGTGTAAGCCGCACTGTTGTCCAGAGTGTTCGTCAGAGCTTGCTCACTCTAGCTGTTATGTCTCTCAGCACGAGGTGCAGGGTCGAATTGGAACGTGCATGAGTGGTGACGCCCGGTTGATCTGCAACAGCGTGCCAGGCCGTGTTAGAAACCCCATGGGTATTTGGAACCGGCTATGCTTCCGTGCGCATCCGTTCGGCCTAGCATACGATTGTTGGTTGCACGTACTATTGATAGATGCGCGTGCGCGAGCTGGTAGTTCTCAGCGTGCCCAAGCTATACAGTCGACGCAGCATGCCCAGGCCTTTCTCATACCTGACAGCAGGATTACTGAGAAATTGCCAGACGAGTATATTCTGCAGGTGAAGTTGTTGTGTGCATATCGCGCCTGTGCGCTGAGTCCAGTGTATGAGTGTCCGTGCACATATATGTATATATCCTTTTTGGTAACAGTGCATCATGATGGCGCATCTGACTCGTTTATTCTGGCAGTCGCATGCGTTTGGTTACAAGTGACCGCCCGTGTCTTATCACATTGTCGCTCAAGCGAGTGGCCCAACTGCCGACTAGTGCTTCTCTGGCGAGCCCTGCGCGAATCTGTGTTTGGATGATTCACTCTCATGGCGTGACCTTGCTTGAATCTCTCAGGCCTGGGGAGGGTACACGCAACATGCGGGAGTCGTGTCAGATTCCTTCCCGTGGCAAACAATCGTTCCGAACCCCAGGATATAATCAGAGACGGCTTCATCGTCGCGGGATCTGACATGTGTCGTGACGGGTCCTGTCCCGTGGTGTGTCAGGAGTCGGATGAAATCGCGCCCGTAGCGAATTTCTCTCAGTGTGAGAGGGCCGAGCTGTTTGAAATGGCACTTGGCTCTTCTGACGGCGCGCAAATGGGGGGAGTGCCAGTGGGGCGTCCTCCCAAGAGGACCCCTCGCTTCTTGCGATGGCTTCTGAGGGAGTGTTCATCGCCACAGCTGGACTCGTTGAAGCTTTGGTCACGAAAGCTTCCCAGGACAGGTCCGGTTGAAGTTTACAGCCGCTGACACAGGCCGTTGGCGAATCCGTTTGCTCTGCACGCAAACGCAAATTGAGGGCGCCTCAAGGTGAAGGACCTGAGCCTTCCCCGCCCCCATACTCGGACTGCTGAGACAGGGTCCTACGAGTTTCTCCATCCGCGGGAAGAGCAGCGCGCGCGATGAGCCCGACGTCCAGCTCACGTGTGCCTTGGACGTCGGGCTTCCACTCCGCCGTGCACACTTCCGACCCTCGCGCACGAGGACCGCATGCTCTGAGCGCGGCCCCTTCCCCTCGCGCCGCAGCCGGCTCCCAGACGCCCCTGCTTCAGGTGCTTCGGCTCGCCTCGGGCGCGCCCCTCCGTCGCTCGAGCCCCACCCGAGAGGCCACGCACGAAGCCGAAAAAAAAACACGGGGAGTGGACGCCCGAGCGCTGGCCATTTGCAGGCGGGGCGCGGGCGGGGCGCAGGCGCGGCGGCGGCCCGCCGACGGCGCCGCCTCTCTCGCTGTCGTTCCGCGCGGCCGGCGGCGCGGCAGGCGCGGCGGAGGTCCACCGGTCGGGCGACAGAGGCACTGCTCCGAGGCCAGCAACAGATGTACACGTACGCGGTTAGTTTCCCCTGGAGTGCGTGTCGGCGCGGACGTTCGTGCGGGCAAGACCGCGGAGGGCGTGCATGTACATGTGTCGTTGCTCGCCCAACTGCCCCGAGTGGTGCAGGAGTCGGCGGCGAGCGAGGGGGGGGAGGGAGGTGAGAATGAGCAGGCCTGCCTCGGAAGCCGGCGGTCTTCGGGGAGGGCTCGTTTGGACACCTCTCGGAAGGGCCGGGGGGACGTCCGATCCTTCTGAGAGGGCCCGCCCCCCTCGTCACCGCCCCCCGGGCGCGCCGCCGAAACAACCGGGGGGGGGTCCGAGGAATCTAGGGTTCTGGGGTTCAGGGGTTCTGGGGTTCTATAGGGCTCTAGAGTTCTAGGGTTCTGAGACCCAAGAGTTCTAGGGTCTAGCGTTCAGGGTTCTATGATTCTAGGAGTGTTGGGTTCTAGGGTTCTAGAGCTCTGGGATTTTAGAGCTCTAGGGTTCTGGGGGGGGGGGATCGCGTGGGTGGGTACGAATGGGCTGTCTTTCGCGGGGCGTCAGTGGATGGATCGCGTTCGGGGGTGAGTGCCCTGTGCGTGGCGGGGGGGGGGAACGGGCCGGCGGGCGCAGTGGCGCGGGAGGGGTGCTCATCGAACAAAAGTCGGACTACGCACCTCACCGATCCCAGGATGGGCCTGGGCAGGATCCGTGCAGGCGCACGTCAGGCGCATCGAATAAGGTACGGCAGGTTCGCGTCGTGCAGTGCAGACCGGCGGCGACCCCAGCGCGGGCGTGTAAGGTTTTACGCCGCCTGTGGCCCAGAATCGGCCCATCCTTGAACGATCCGGCCTTTTTGCAAGGGCCGATCGTTCAAGTTTGAACGATCACCGCGGTGTCAGGAACCAACGCCAGGATCGACACGACGCGAACCTGCCGCATCGGCCCGCCAGCAGGTGCCCCCAAAGGGAAGTTTCTCATGTTCCGATGGCGGGCCCACAGAGGTTGACGGGCAAGTTTGCCACCACCATTACCACAGGTAGGTCCTCCTCTTCCTCCTCCTGCTCCTCCTGCTCCTCCTCCTTCTCCTCCTCTTCCTCCTCCTCCTCCTCCTCCTCCTCCTCCTCCTCCTCCTCCTCCTCCTCCTCCAAGGGAGGATGGGGAGGTCCTCCTCCTCCTTCTCCTCCTCCTCCTCCTTCTCCTCCTCCTCCTCCTCCTCCTCCTCCTCCTCCTCCTCCTCCCTCTCCTGCCTATCGTAGCGGTTGTGGAAGAGTGGAAAGTGGGCCCATCTGAGGGCGCCGAGGGAGAGGATCCCTCCTCGTACACGGCAGGTTCGTGCCGTGTCGGCGCGGCGGTGGCTCTAGCACGGGCGTTCGAGGTTGGACGCCGCCGGTGGTGCAGAACCGGCTGGTATCGAACTCGACTAGACGTGAGAGTGACCCTTCGCCGGAGTGACCTTTGGTGCGGGCACGTTGGGGTCCCCCGATAGCCGAACGCGATGCGCTGGTAGCGTCTCGCGCGCCTGTGTTTGGCCACCCCGCGGCCCCCCAAAAGCCGCGCACCAAGGGTCACTCTTACCCAGGGTCACTCTTGCGTGCAGCCGACGAACGATCTGCGCTAGCGGGAAGCCGCGATCGTTCAATGTTGAACCATCCGCGCGGTGGCAGAAGCCCACGCCAAGGTCGTCGCCGCACGAACCTGCTCAGGCCACTACTCTCCATCAACCCCCGAGTTCCGCCCGACAAGTTTTTTTGGCCGTTCAGAGACAGGGGGGAACCCCAGAATATGCTCCAAGGGGGGCTCTTCGGACGCACCCCCTGTGGAGCATGGACGCCCCCGCGCCTATATGCCCCTGGACGGGGCCCCGCGTGTCCTGGTGCGGTCGAAGACCTCCCGAAGCCTGGGATCTGAGGGGTCGGCAGCTCCCCCTGCCGGTCGCCGCGCGAGCCTGCCCATATGCGTCGGCTGTGCGGCTGGGGCTCCCCCTTAAGGGCAGGGCGGGCGAGGCTCCGGGCGGCGCCTTGCCGCTCCCCGGGGGGCCGTGCCCCTGCCGCGGCCGCCCGCCCCCCGCCGGCCTCGCGGGAGAGGGGCGCGTGGGCATCCTCGCCCTCCTCCTCCTCCTCCTCCTCCTCCCTCCTCCTCCTCCTCTCTCCCTCCTCCTCACCTCCCTCCTCCTCCTCCTCCTCCTCCTCCTCCTCCTCCTCCTCCTCCCTCCTCCTCCTCCTCCTCCCCCTCCTCCTCCTCCTCCTCCTCCCTCCTCCTCCCTCCTCCTCCTCCTCCCCTCCTCCTCCTCCTCCTCCTCCTCCTCCTCCTCCTCCTCACCTCCTCCTCCTCCTCCTCCTCCTCCTCCTCCTCCTCCTCCTCCCTCGCCGCCCCGGGCGGCGGGGCCGCGGGTCGTCGGCGGCGTCGTCGGCGGCGTCGTCGCCGTCTCGCAGGGGGAGGGGAGAGGTACCCTGACCTTCCAGAGAGCTATTTTTTAGCACTGGAGACCTAAAAACCTAAAAAGCTGGGCGAAACAGCCTAAAACCAAGACGTATAATAGCTTTGGGATAGGTTTTTCAGTCGGGTGCTACTTGTTAGCCCTCCTGGAAGGTCAGGGGAGAGGTACCGAGGCCGCTGCCCGGGCCTCGTTGTCCCGCTTGCGGGGCCTCCTGGGAGAGGCCATTCGTCGCCACCGCCTCGGCGCCGTCTCGTCGGCGTCGCCGACGGCAGCGAGGTCGCTGCTCTCGGCGTCGGAGGTCGTTGTCTCGGTCGTGGGCGGCGTTGCCGTCGCCCACGCGTCGACGTCGAGGTCGCCTCGGAGCTTGGAGGTCTTCGTCGTCGTCGTGTTCGTCCTTGTCGACGTCGCCGTCGTCGATATCGTCTTGGAGGTCGTCTTCGCCTCGGAGGTCGTCGTCGTCGACGTCGTCGTCGTCGTGTTCGTCGTCGCCAGCAAGGGTGGACGGAGGCGCCGGGAATGCAGCGGCGATGTGGATGTGCAGAAGCTTCTGATGAACGCAGGCAACAAGTCCACGGTGGACTTCGGAGAGGCCCGACACGGGGGCGGGACCTGGAGGAGGAGGAGGAGGAGGAGGAGGAGGAGGAGGAGGAGGAGGAGGAGGAGGAGGAGGAGGATGGGGGAGGAGGAGGAGGAGGAGGAGGAGGAGGAGGAGGAGGAGGAGGAGGAGGAGGAGGAGGAGGATGGCGAGCGGGACGGACGGCCATTGATGTCCGAAGGCGTCGTCGGCCTCCTCCCGCGGGGCGAAGGGCGGGGACCAGGGCCCATTGCGATCCGATCGGTCCGATCTCGGTTCCGGCCAGCTCGATCCGCTTCAGTTCCGGCTTCCCCACGGACGGATGCGCCCCGATGATTTCGGGGGCGGAAAAGAGGGGGGTGATGACTAGGGAGGGGTGGATATCATGGCGGGGGCCATGATCTTTCCCCAGATCTCATGGCGCCTTTTCTTATTCCATTACGTCCCAGGCCCCCCCGCTGGGCCGCGCACATGCCGCCGGTCATGATTTGCATCCCCCCCTCTTGGACACCCCCCTCTTTGCAGCCCCCGAAGAGCGGGGTAGGGGGAAGGGGAACGCTTCTCAGAATGGGGCTGCTTCTCAGAAGGCGCGGGCCCTGTCTGTAGATGTAGGGCCAGCGCCTTCTAAGAAGCAGCCTCCGTCTAAGAAGCCTTCCTCCCTCCCCTTACCCCCCCGTGCGCACCACCAAGCGTTGTCCTGCGTCCTGCCGCCGTCGATTCGGCTCGATTCCGACTCCGCGCCGATGCAGGGCGACCCGACGCAGATACCAGTTCGACCCGATTTGCCGATTTCATGCGGACTGCTCTTGAGGAAGGGCATGGCTCGAGTAGGAGATCGACTACACGATGGACTTGCGCATTTTGTTTATCGCCCAAGCTACAATAACTCTGACGGTCCAGCCCCACATGAGAATGCCCTGACGCAATATGGAAGGAGACCTCTTCGCCGTCCTGCTGAGTGCGAGGCTCTCTTGCCGTCTCATCATCGCCCTTCTTCTTCTTCTTCTTCTCGCCCTGGCGGAGGCCCTCTTCCCGCCCCCTGCTCTGCCTCCTCGTCCTGCTGCCTCTTCTCTCTCATCTACCTTCTCCCCCGTCCCTCTAGCAAGGGCGCGCAAGTTCATTCTCCTCGGCGTGCCGTCGCGACCGGCATGGGCGCGTCCTCCGATGGCCAGATCGCGAGGCCGCTGGGACATCCCCTCGGGCCAGGCCGTTGGGACTACCCCGCGAGCCGCTGGGGCGCGGGACCAAGCTGGTGGGACAACCCCGCAGATCTCGAACTGTCGCGGCCGCGTTCAGGCGGGAGGCAGCGCGAAGCCCAGCTGTGCAGCGAGCTGCTCCGCCTCAGCCTTGCAGCTTCCCGTTTTCTGGTTGACCTCCGTGAGCGCCTTCCGCAGGGAATCCGGCGGCCCGTGTTCCAGCTCCCACATGGGCTTCCACAGGATAAGCACGTTCCGCGCGCACTTCCTCGCAATTCACTCACAGACGATGCTCCCGCTCGAGACTTCCGCTTTATTGAAATTTCAGTAGCTGAACATTGACGGCGATACAAGGTCCCAGTGACCCGCTCGGATAAGTCACGCGAGGTGCGGGTTCCATAGGGAGGGGGGGCCCGCCTGAGAGTTCTTCGAAATTCACTTACAGATATGGTTTCCGCTCGAGACTTCCTTCGGACTCAAGTTGGGGGATGCCCGAAGCGACGTCAGTTACAGGATCCAGATTGCCCGCTCGGATTCGGAACAAGAGCTGCAGGCCCCATAAACGGCGGGGGGTTCTACCGCCATTGAGTTACCCTCGCAAGTCACTCACCGATGAGGCCCCCGCTCGAGACTTCCTTCATATTCAATTGAGCTTGGGGAAACCAGAAGTGGTGACACTTACGTACGGGGTCCCAGTAACCCGCCCAGATTAGTAGCGTGAGTTGCGGGCCCCAGAGGGGGAGTTTTTCCGCATGACTGTCATGGCAAGTCGTTCATAAACGAGGCCCCCGCTCGCTCGAAACGCCCTCCATATTCAAGGTTGAGGAGGCCAAAAATGACGACGGTTACAGGGTCCCACTGGTCCGTTCTGATTGGTAACGTGAGCTGCGGGCCGCATCGGGAAGGGGGTTCCCGTTTGATGCGTCTACGCATTTCACTCACATACGAGGCTCCCGCCCGAGCTGTCCTCCACACTCAAGCTTGCAGAGGCCAAACATGACACAGTCACAGGGTCCCGATGACCCGTTCGGACTAGTAACGTGAATTGCGGGCCGCATGGAAACGGGTTTCCCGTTTCAGATTTCCTTGCAATTCGCTCACCAACGAGGTTCCCAGTCAAGGCTTGTCCATACTCGTGCTTGAGGAGTCCAAATGTGACGACAATTACAGGCTCCCGATGACCCGTTACAAGACGCCGATGACCCGTTACAGGCTCCCGATGACCCGTTACAGGGAAGGGCTCCCGTTGGAGACGTTTTCACAAGTCAGTCACAGACGATGCTCCCGTTCGAGTCTTCGTCGGGATTCAGGCTCCCATGTGTCACCAAACATTTGCTGTCACCGGGTTTCCTGATGGCCGTCTCGGATTAGTTACGTGAAGTGCAGGTCCCATAGGGAGGGAGCTCCCGTTCGAGTCTTTTTCGCGATCCGTTCACAAAAGCGAGTGAGGATGATAATGATAACGACGATGATCGTGATGTTGTTCTTGATGATGATGTGAGTGTTGCTGAGGCTCGCGGTAATGATGCTGATGGTGATGTTAGGCGCGTGATTGAATGAGTGAGCGAGTGTGTTACCGTGTGTGGTGAGTGTGTGAGTATTGATGACGATGATGGTGTTGTGGGTGTTTGCGATGATGTTGGTGATGAGTACGATGATAATGCTGCTGATTGTGAATCAGCCGGGAAGGATGATGATGGTGTGCGGGAGTGATATAGAGAGTGATCGGGTGTGGTGCGCGTGTCACTGCTGATGATGATGTTGGTGATGGTGATGGTGAGGAAAGGAGGGGCCAGGAGAGATCCTGCGCGAGGGGTGCGCTGGGAACACAAGACCCCCCACGTTGGATGTGTGGAGTGTTCGTTGGTTGATCTACGTGAATCCGGCGCAGCAGTGTTAGCTCCGACAGACAAGATGCAGGGGCAGATCAATTCCGTAGCCGATCTCGTAGGCGAACGGCGCGAAGAGGAAGAGGGGGGGGGGCCGGCAGGGCGACGGGCACCCTGCAGGGGAGAGGGGGGCGCCGGGCAGGCAGACGGCGAGTCCGACGAGGGCGCCGCGCCGGACGAGCACGCGTGGAACGGGGCCAGGAGCCCTGAGACGGGGGCCGAAGCAAACGAGGGTCAGCCAGCCTTGCGCAAGGACAAGTCTGCAACAACCAACTCCCAGGTGCCAGGGTCGCGGGCACACAGGGGTTCACAAGCAGTGCGGGGCGCCGCGGCTCTTATTCGGACACCGGGACGGGCCGACACAGAAAAGCGGGCCAGGAAGGGCCAGAAAAGCGGGTCAGCCAGAGCGTCAGATCTTGCAGGATCCGGCAGAGCCCGATCGACCCGGGTGTGTACTGAGCCCGGGGCAGTGCGCCCCCGACGGGGGGGGAGCACGAGAGCGGGGCTTGCCAAAGGAAGGGGAGGATCAGAGGAAGGAAAGGTAACGATATACCGCTACCCTTGCCCTTGCTGCGGGCCCGCCCCCCGCCAGCCTCGCGAGAAGCGGGCGTGGGCTCTCGCCCCCCTCGCTGCCCCGGGCGGCGGGGCCGCTGGTCGTCGTCGGCGTCGTCGCCGTCTCGCAGGGCAGGGAAACCTACTGATACTGCTGCCTGGGCCTGGTTTTCCCGTTGTTGGGCCTCCTGGGAGGCCCTCGTCGCCACAGCTGGATTCGCCTCGGACTCCTGGTTATAGCGCACCCCGGGAGCGATCTGCGTGGTGGGCGCGTGTAGACTGTAGGATGTTTCGAATGTCCAGAGCGAAGCGGCCAGGCAAATCGAAGACGCCGCAGCAATCGCTTCTGAGCTCTACCTTCTCGGAAAGACATGAGCGTATCTATATGTATGTATGTATGCATGCATGCATGCATGCATGCATGTATGTATGTATGTATGTATGTCTGTATGTATGTATGTATGTATGTATATCTGTCTGTCTGTCTGTCTGTCTGTCTGTCTGTCTGTATGTATGTATGTATGGATGTGCAAGAACTCAGCAGTATCTCGCCTTCTCCTTTCCTCTCTCTCTCATCCTCTATTTTTGTTTGTCTAGCCCATTTCCGTCGAGAGCCCACCTGGCCATATTGCATGTGGAGATGGGGTCGGAGCCGGTTGCCCAAAGTCGTGATAAGCGGCTTGGTTTCCGACCGGTCTTAGTCGAGGCGCATGATGAGTGTTATCCCAGAGTGTTCCACCCTATGAGGCGGGAGACACAACTGCCCTCGTTCTGTCAAGGTGACCTGGGACCTGGTGCTTGTCTGGTTGCGCCTAGCGAGAAGACTTTCAGCAGTCGTGATGAGCTTGCATGTGGCATGGCAGGGCTCCCTGAATTGTTCTCACCGGCAGCCGGGAAGCAGGACACTCAATCTTGATTGGGCGTCGCGTAAGTGGGGGGGCGATAAAGGAGGGGGGCAGCAAGAGCTGCAGAAAAAAGAGCCCCTTTAAGGCCCCTAAAGGGGCCCTTCAGGTCCCAAACGGGAACCTTCAGGGGCCGAGAAGTGCACCTTTCTTCCCCCCCATTTATCGCCCCCCCCAGTAAGCGACGCCCAACCCCGAGAAGCCTCCGCCGCTGTTCTCGTGGACTCGCCTGGAGTCCACTCCTGGCTCCGGGGAGCGGAGCGGCCGCGACACTGTGTGCGACGTCTCCGAACGTTCCGTCTTGGAGCTGATGTGGCATCAGAGACCCTGTGCGCCACCCGGGGACTGGCCGAGTGTGAACTCTCTTGGGCGTCGCGTAGTGGGATGGCCATAAATATGGGGGGGGGGGGCAGCGAGGGCAGCAGAAAAGGTGCCCAAGGGGTGCACCTTTCTTCCCCCCCCCCACGATCGCCACGCCATGAAGCGACGCCCAGGACTCTCCTGGACTCCAGCGCTCCCTCTGCGCCGAGCGGCACGCACGGGGGCGCCCCAGGAGAGGGGGCCTCCTCCTGCCAGCGGGGGGTCGACGGGCGGGTCGCGCCAGAGATCCCGTGGCGCCCGCTCGAGGAGATCGCGCCGCGGGTTTTTGTGCCGTGCCTGGCGCCTCTGGAGGCCGTTCCCGGGCCCGGGGGCCGTCAGCAGAAAAACGGCTCGCTCGCGGGATCAAGGGCTGGTTCCGGGGGTCGAGGGGTCCAGGGGCTGGCGGCTCGACAAGACCGATCTGCCGGTCCGAAGAGGAACCGGATGCCGATGGCGCTGCCCGTCTCCCGTCGCCACGGCTGGACTCGTTCCGAACATCTCGTCGGAACTCACCCGTGGAGAGGTCTTGGGAGCAGCGGTACCCATGCCTCCTGTTCCCCCGAGATGAAGGCTGTTGTTAGTCCCATCCCCGGCGGAAGGCCCAGAGAAGCCGGCAGAGGTCAAAGCTGGTCCCCGCCAGGAGATGTCAGCGCGGGCGTGGCCAGGGTTTCCAAAACGTGTGGCACACGGCCAGGGTCCCGAGTTCGTGTGGCTCCGTCCTCAGACTCCCGACTCGGAGGCCAAAAAGCCTACGCACCTAGTTCGAGAGGCCAACTTTCCGTTCGTTTCCCTATCGCTTTGGCCCTGCCTATGAAGATTGATCATCGCATCCCGGGGAATGGAAACGAGGAGCGCACGAAGTCAAGAACGAGATCGGGCGCAGCCAGGGATGGCAATGGTCATGATTCAAAGCGAGACGTTACAATGAGCACCGTATCCCACAGTTTTCGCCCTTTTCCAATTTTTCAGGTCTAGATTCGCTCGCTTCCCCTGGAGCTCCAGCATCACTCAGGAGGGGAAAAAACATACAGACACAATTAATCCTCGATTCCCCCAAAAATATGGGAAAATATGGGAAGTGGGGGGGAAGACAAAAACCCAGAAAATATGAGAAAATATGGGGAATCTTTTTATTTGTGTGTATTTATTTGTGTGTTCCAGTTCCCCTTCAATCACCTGGTTGCTGTGTTTTTCGGCGCAGACTTCCACGTCCCCAGCAGCCCTCCTGCATGGGTGGCGCGCGGGAAAGCCCTCATGCCCCTGCCCCTCCTGCTCCACCTTCCCCCCTCCCCCTTCTCCTTCCCCCTGCCTCTCCCCCGTATATTTTCAGGAGGGAAAAGTCGGCACAAGCACAATCAATCGCCGATCCCCAGGAATATATGGGAACAGATGGGAAGTGGGGAGGAAGACGAACATCGAGAACATCTATTTTGCTTCGAACGATCCCCACCGAAGCCTTAGATGTTTGTTCCCGACGGCGCGCGGTCGCCTAGTTGGTGGAACACTGCGCGCGGGGCCCTGTGGTCTCGGCCAGTGCGGCGGTCGGGCCGGGTGGCGAATTCCGTTGTCTCCAAATCCAACAACCCCAGAGCTCTTGACGAAAGAATTTGAATGAAACCCCAGGACGAAAAAAACAAGCTTCGCACATGTGCGGTGCGAAACGGATAGAGAGCCGCAGCCTTTTGGAAGAGGAAGAGGAAGAGCATCAGCAGGAGGAGCAGGAGGAGGAGGAGGCTGACGACGAAGGAGGAGGAGGAGGAAGAGGAGGGAGGTAAGGGGGACCTCTCCTCCCTACTTTTCCTCCTCCTCCTCCCACCACTGCAAAATTGCCATCTCTGGACTCAGAAACGGTTCAACCGTGTTCCATGCAGTCACTTCTTTTCAGGTCATGCTCTAGTATGTCTTGTTATGTTTTCGACGTGCCAGCGTGACGCCGTGACGCCTGTGACGTTAGATGAGCCGTTTGTTACGATGTTCATCTTAATTTATATATTTCTCTTATGAAAAGCATGCTACCTTATCTCATACCAGTCACCATGTGGCACTATGATATGGCATGATATGTTACCTATGCCAGGTTATGTTCTAGTACGATATGTTTCGTGATGCTGTTGACAGCTCGGCTCAGTATAGTATAGCATGATACGCTCTGCTAGTATGTTTCGCTATGATCTGCTGTCGTTTTCTGACATGTGCTGTGATGCTGCCATGCTATAGTTTGATCTCTTATGTCAAGGTGAGAAATGTCATGCTCGGCTATGTTCTGCTATGTTGTGTTATTTCGTTTTCTGTTATGTCATGGTCGGCACTGGCATGTTCTGTGATGCTATGCTTGTTGACGGTTCGGCTCTGTATAGTATACCATGGTATGTTATGCTTGTATGTGTCGCTGTGCTCTGCTGACGTGTTATGTTTTCTTCTGCGCTGGTGTGTCATGATATGATATGATATGTCAAGGTGTGTTGTGTTATACTCGGTTATGTTGTATGATGTTGTCTTCTGTTCTGTCATGCTCTGCTCTGGTATTGTATGTGTTTCTCTTGTTTGTCATGACACTGCTATGTTATGTTCTGCCACGGTCTGCCATGCTAGTGTTCTGTTCTGTCATGTTCTGTTGTGTCGTGCTGTGTTCTGTCGTGTTCGTCGTCGCTGTGCTCCGCTGTCGTGTTATGATATGTTGTGTGCTGGTGTGTCATGGTTTTCAAATGTTCTGGCAAGGTGCGTCATGCCATGCGCGGCTATGTTATGTTATGTCGTGTTCTGCGTCTTCTGTTCTGTCATCTGCGCTGTCCTGTTCTTTCAAGTTCTGCTCTGGCATGTTCGGTGATGTTCTGTTCTGCTCTATATTGTCATGACACTGCGTGAACAGTGGGAAACCGACCCCAGCCCCCACAACTATGGATTTTGCATGTCAGAGTTTTGCATGTATGGCTGATGTGCGTAAGTGCAGGCGCCCTGTCGGCGAGGCCATTGCCAGCTGCCGCGGGGGGGGCCCGCGCGCGCGGCGACGTCCCGGGCCCACTCGACGCGGCCGCGCCCGCGCCGGCATTCCCACGGCCGTGCGTGCCACGGCTGCGGCATGCAGGTTGAGGTGACGCGGGCGCCTTCCCTCGCATGGCCGCGCCGCTGGCCCAGCCGAGGGCCTCCGCTCCCGCTTCCGTCGCCCCCTCGTAACCCGCCGACGGACAAGTTTAGATCGGGAGCGTTTCTCTTGAGGCAATTGTTCCAATACGCATATATATATACACGCACGCAATTTTCTGTTTATATAACTATTGGGGGCTCTCCCGCGCGAGACTTGTCGCTTCGGAAAAGTTTGGGCCGATGTTTATTTAGAGCTTATCTATACAATTGTATATATTTATATATCTGTATGTATGTATGTATGTATGTATGTATGTATGTATGTATGTATGCGTGTATGTATATATATAAAATATTATCATACGCGCCTCTCCGAGGGAATAGAGTTCAGAGCGATTAGTGCGTACGCGCCGCGTCGTTCGCGACTTATCTGGCCGTTTCGCGAGGGACATCCTCGAAATTCGGAGAACCGGTGGCACCCTTCACACAGACCGTGACGTCAGGGTCCACAAACACTTGGGAATTTCAACCGTTTAACATACAACATTCAAAAACACATTGTAATTTCAATAGTTTGACCCCGATTCTCAGAGAATGGCGGTTTCGCTTGAGACATCCTCCCAAAATCGAGCCCCGACGTACCTTGTGGTACCCCAAACCCCGCCTCGGAGCCACCTCGGGGCCTCCTGGAACCTCCTGGGGCGTCCTGGGGTTTTCTATACCTTTCTGGCACCCCTGACCCCGACTCGGAGCCTCCTGGGGGTCTCCTGGGGCCTCCTGGGACCTCCTTGGGCCTCCTGCGGCCTCCTGGAGCCTCTTGGGGTCTCCTGGAGCCTCCTGGGGTTTCCTAGGGCCTCCTGAGGCCGCCTGGGGCCTCCCGGGGCCTCCTGGGGTTTCAGAACTACATGCGCACACAGAGACACAAATCACACCCAACACATCACACACTAGACAAACATGACACACACAACACTTACCACGCTCAGAAAACACGCGCAACACAGAACACACACACACACATCACACACACACAACACTCACAATCCTGGGGTCTCCTGGAGCCTCTTCCGGTATCCGAGTCGGGCTTCCTGAGGCTTCCTGGAGGGCCCTGGTACACACATCGCAAGGTGTGGCAACCTTATTTTCGCTTGTGACATCCTCGCAACTCTGGGTTCCAATATGCTCTGAACTCAGGTGTTCAGGTCACCTTCGCTTGAGACGTCCTCGCAACTCTGATCTCCGAGATGCCCTGAGCTGAGGTGGTCAGGCCACTTTCGCCTGAGACATCCTCGCAACGCTGACTTCGGAGAGGCATTCCCCTCGTCGATCCTCCTGCTCGATCCTCAATCCTTTGGGGGGGCTCTTATTCGATATTCGATGTTTCTGCGTTCACCTCCTGCATCTTCCCCTTCTCTTAAGCACGCCCTGGCGGCGCCGCCCCAGCTTCCCCTTCTCCATCTCCGATCCCGCCGTCATGGTGCCTTCCTGCTTGACACGCCCTTCCAGTTTTTTGGTATCAGCCTGGGCACACACGTGCCACCTGTATATATATATATATATGTATGTATATGTATGTATGTATGTATGTCTGTATGTATGTACGTATGTATGTATGTACGTATGTATGTATGTGTGTATGCGTATGTTTTTTTTTCTATATATATATATGTATGTATATATATATATATATATATATATATATATATATATATGTTTTGCCTGGTGCCTAAACTCTGTTTGTGGGGTGGATCTAAATTTTTCGATGCGCACCCGTGCGGGGCGGGCCCTGGGCGCCGTCCCAGACTTTTTCCAGCGCCGCTCAGGGCCGACGCGCCCCTTGGTTTCTGCCCTGGCACGAGCGCGCGAACGTCCACAATGACTTTGGGCATCGGCCGCATGCCAACACAAAGCAACGCCAACCCCAAACGCCAACGAGCATAGCAGCAGCGCGCCGTCCGCATTGAACCGCGCGGCGTTGTCATTGGCTGACCGTCGGGCTGTTTCCGCTCGCAGTTCGCGCGTCGCCCGATGGTCCCACCCGTCTAAAATTTGTCATGTGGGGGGCGGGGGGCGTTTTTCATGCGTTCGCTGTGTTCTATTCTGCCATGGTTTGTCATGTTAGTGGTATGTTTTGTAATGTTATGTTGTATCGTGTTGTGTTCTGTCGTGCTCGTCGTCGCTATGCTCCGCTGGCGTGCTTTGGTTCCTTATGTGATGCTGCGTCATGTATCGTAAGTTCCGTCAAGGTGTGTTGTGCTATGCTCGTTTCTGTTATGGTGTGTTGCGTTGTGTCGTCTTCTGTTCTGCCACGTTCTGCTCTTATGTGTTCTGTGCTCTTATGTGATGCTCCAGTTTGTCATGATCGTCGCATGTTCTGGGGCGCGCCCGAGGGCGTGAAGGTAACCGCGCATCGCGGGGCGCCATGCGCGGAGCCTGGCGACCTGGCATGCACGGGGAGCCGCCCGTCTGATCTTCTGGCCCCGGTGGACCGGGCGCGCAGCCTGGCGTGGTCGGGGCGCTGGCACGAGGTGTCGCATGCAGGCTGGCCTGGTCACGGCATTCCTGCGCCGCCGAGTGTGCCATCTTTGTGGCAAGTAACCGTTGTCGTGCGCCACGCAGTCTACTCATCATCGCTCTCTGGTTTCACGCTCTGCTGCCGTGTGCTTCACAGCGGGTTTCGTTCTCGTCACGGCAGGATTCGCGCTCGGGACCTCCCTCGGTTTGCCGGGCCGAGGTGCAGAAAAGAGAGCACCGTGCCGATGGGCAATGACACGTTTGGTTTTGCGGAGGATCGGCGACATCGGCGCCACCCCAACATACTAATGCTATGTGCGCGTCGCCCCCCAGGGGCGACGCGCGCGCCGAGAAATTTTCTAGTATATGCGTCGTGATGGGCGCTTTCTGGCCGTAGCACTCGGGAAACGACCTACTACGAGATGAACACAGTATATGTTCGGGGTTTGGGTCGGATGCACGCCTCCGGGGAGGATGCATTGTACTCGTATGTCTTTGTGCCGCACAAATTGTGCGTCCCGTGACATGGCCTTTCGTCGCAGATAGTGGGCCAGCTGAGGAAACGGCCCCGGTTCACCAGCACCCTCAGCGAGACGAGCACCACGTGCAGCTCCGTGGCGAGGGTCAACACCCTGGGCAGTTTCGAGGGGACGAGGGCCAACACCCTTGGCAGCGACGAGGAAGCCCCGCGGCCAGCTTCGCATCCTCGGCGCTCTGTCGGTCAGCGGTGACGCCCCACCAAAGGCAGCACACGCCAGCACACGTAGGTGGTGACCCAGGCGTCGCAAGGTCTTTGTACATGCACGAGTTCGTTTGTCACATGCATCTTGTTCTGACATGGTTTCGGTCATCCTTCCACGTGCTCATCCAGAACCGTGTGCTTAGCGCGCTCGTCCTCATCAGCCGCCACTACGTACCTTGGTTATTTCAGCACGAAGCACTTTGGTACCTCAGCCAGGATTTAGTAGGCAGACGCTTTAGCCCACACTGTGTGTTGCGAGTTCGTTCCTACTCTCACTTCGTTATTTGACAACGCCATTTGCAGATGTAAATGCATATATATGCCTTTCTTTCTCTCTCCCCATCGATGTATATCTGCTTTCTCTCTCCCCACATATTGGCGAGCCCTGTGCGAGCGCCGCGCCTTCCTGCACAGAGGGTATAGGCACAACCACCGATGCAACTTGCTCCTCCATGACTCAGGAGGCGCACTACTGATCAGGCAGGCCCCCCTCATGTGCCTACTGGGAGCTGCTGGAAGCGAATTCGCGGAAGATGTGTTCAAAACTTTTGGGAGGGCAGCACCCGCAACGTTTTCAGCCCCCGGGGCCCGGGCGGGGCCTTTTCCCTCGGTTCGGTTACACGTCAGAGTGACCCTTCGCAGGAGTGGCGCTTGGTGCGGGCCCAGGAAGGGTCCTTCCCAGTGCCCCCCAGCACTCGCTTGCGCGCTTGGACTTGGCCCCGCCGAGGGCCCCTACAGCCGCGCACCAAAGGTCTCTGGGCCTCCCAGATGGGGTCCGAGTAGATGGGGTCAGAGGATCGCGCCGCATCGCCGATGCATCGTCGATGCATCGTCGATGCATCGCCGATGCGGCTCGATATGGAGCCTGATTGTCTCCACTCCGACGGCGCCGATGCATCGCCGACGTCGCCGATTCCTCGCCGATGCATTGGCGATGTATGGACGATGTAGCGCCGATGCGGCGAGATCCTCCGACCCCATCCACTCGGACCCCACCTGGGAGGCCTGTACACAAAGGCCAATCTTGCCTCGGGCCATCTTGCCTTGGGGCCATTCGTTGCGCGCAGCCTACAATCGGGGCGCTGAAGAAGGAACCCCTTTCGTTGGGAGGGGCTCGGTGTTCCTGAATTGTTTCGCAGCCTGCCTGAGATGTTCCTGATGTTCCCCACGGGAAATCGAAGTGTAAAACTTATGGAAAAAAGGGGCCCCGTTCCTCATGAAGGGCTCCTTACGGTAGAGGGAAACAATTAGTGAACACCCCCCCTGCCCCCCAAACTCAAAGTTGGCACGCGGGGGGGGGGACTGCAGTCGAGGTGCAACTCATCAGACCCACCGCCAACTTTGAACACTGGGGGGAGGGGGAGGCGTTCACAGATGAATGCGGCATGAGTGCTCGCTATTTTTTTGTCCGAGGCCTGTAGGTCCACGCCTCGCCTGTGTTCGGCGCGCCCCCCGCTGCCCGGCGACGCGGGCCCGCGCCTCCTCCGCTCCGCAGGCGGCCGAGCCGGCTTGCGGCCCCGCGGGGGCGCCGGCGCCGCGGCGGGCAGCCGCAGGACGGCGGCCCCGCTCCGCCGCACGCGGGGCCGCCGCACCTCGTCAGGCAGTGGCGAAGCGTCCGGGCTCGCCTATGGCCAGACCTAGCAATGTTCTAAGAATCTCTTGGGGTTTCAAGTTAACGTTCTCAGAGCATTTCTGGCGGAGCCTGTCTTGTTTGAACACATCGGGTTTCTGTTCCAAGAACATTGTTTTTGTTCTTAGAACATTTCGGGGTTCTAAGAACATTTCGTGGTAGGACTATAGGTATAGGAATGCCGGGACGGTCGGTCCCTGCTCAACTTCGGGGGCATCCCTGAGCCCTCGCGAGCCTTCTCGGGCTCGGTGGGCCCTGGAAGCGACGGGGCCGTCGGCATCGCTCGGACGTGTGCACTTTTTTGCCCGGCGGGGATTATTCAGGAGCATCCTGGATCATCCTTCGACAAAAACCACGCTCGGAACCGAAAAAACACAGGAAATGGAAGTCCGAGCGTTGGCCAGGGCCGTTTTCTACCGGTTCCGCTTTGCCGTTTTTTGGGCCGGTTCCCTGGCCGTTTTCTTTTGCTGGTTCCGTCGACGTGTTTTTTGTTGTTGTTCCGTTTCGGGCTCTGGCTCCATTCCTGGAGTCGTTTTTTTTGTAGCCTCAGGTCGCCCGCCGTTTTCTTTTGCCGCTTCTTTTTTGAAGAGACATTTTTTCGGAAGTTGTGAAATAAAGGCCTTGCCGTTTCCAGGGCCCACTAAGCCTGGGCCCTCTCGAGCCTTCTCGGGGCGTCATGTGGTCAGGAACCCAGACTTGGCGTGTCGCTTCGCCAGTTCTTGCCCCACGTCCATGTCGCCCAGCGTCGGCGTCCCGAGCCTTTCCCATCATCCCGCCCCGCGGAGCGGAGCGACACGCTATCCTCTCGCAGGGCATAGCGTGTCGCCGGGGCCGCCGCCGCGACACGCAAAGCAAAAGTTACTGCCCGTACAGGCAAGGCGCTCAAGCAAGGAACACTTTGGGTTTAGGAGGGATCGTGGTTTTGCGGCCATTCCGTCGGTCGAGTTCGGGTGACCTTTGGGGCTCTCCTGGGCCGTCCTGGCACCGTCTCGGGATCTGTTTTTTTATTCCGGTGCGATGGCGGTCGTCACCGGGGGGGAGGGTGGGGGGAAGGGGACCGGTGACGTCGCGTTTCGCGCTGGCGGCGTCTGGGAATGCTTAGGTATGACCGAGGACGGGTAGCAGCAGCATGTAGGTGGCGATCTGCACCACAGCGCCTGTGTACACCACAGTGCGTGCGTGCACCACAGCGCCTGTGTACACCACAGCGCCTGTACACCAGAGCAGCTGCGTGCAACACAGCGCCAGTCTACACCACAGCGCCACAGCGCCTGCAACACAGCACCCGTGTACACCACAGTGCTTTCGTGCACCACAGCACCCGTGTACACCACGGCGCCAGTGTGTAACACAGCAACCGTGTGCAACATAACACCATTGTTGTATATATAATGGTACACGGATTTGTTATGATAGAAGGGCGTCTGTGGATGCCACGGAAGATAATCTTTTAAATGTGGAGCTGGAAAGGGATCCTCATGGAAGAAGGAAGTCAAAAAGGTTGTGTCCAGCAAGAGCTCCGTCATGACAACGGTCCCCTACCATCTTGTAAGACTTGCGCAATCGCAGCAGGTTCTTGTCACACGACCCAAGGCATTCCCAGGCGGCACCCCCATTCTGTCAGGGAGCCGCCCTTCGTCCGTGCAGCTGTTCTACAGTTGTCAGCGTTCGGCCGCACGCGCTGGAGACGTCTTCCAGGGAGAAACAGGGTCTGAAACGGAGCCGCCGCACGTCAGCGTAAATGTCATAATTTCTTATGACGGTCGTGCGCGGCGCAGCGGCGAGTGCACCGTTCTGAAAGAAATCGAGCGGCCCTCGATCCGCGTAGTTGTTCGAGCTGTTGAAGACGAGAGCTCGTGGCGCAACGGCGAGGGTCATATCCGGTCAGTGTCTGCGTGTATGTGTGTGTCCCGCTTCCATCGTGCAACTATTCGTTGCTCCCCATGGCCACGCCAATGCAGCGGTGGCCCGCAGTGTTTGCCCCCGACCTCCATAGCCCTTGCGCGAGCACAGGGGGGAGGCCGCGCTTTCAATGCCGGCGGTGTCCGTTCATGAGGTGGGCAGGACTAAGGACCATTGGTGGATGTGGCAGTGCGAGCTCGACAACACCTTCGTTCAAGACAAGGCGCACTTTGAAGATGAAAGGCACACTAGGGCCATCCACAACTGGGCCGTAGGGCTCCCCAACACCATGTATTGTGACGGACCTGGCAAACCATGGACCCATCTCCGAAATGACTGAGTAGCCAAGCGGTACCCAGGATGGTTGAAACCCCACCATGGGCTCTTGGATGGAGAAGAGGTGCAGTCGTGGGACTTTGTGGACGGGGATTGGGACCCCGCCCACGAATACTACCCCCCAGCGAACGCCCCCACTGGGTGGATGCCCCCGGTAAGCCGGGGCAAAAACATTGGATGAAATGTGCGGAAAAGCCTTCCCAGAACAAGGCAGGGGCGGATCAAGCTCGCGTGGAGCCACCAGGACTCGCTATCCGCACCCCTCTTTACTGGGCAGGATCAGCTCAAGACGCCGGCGGTGCTGCCAGCTCATCCCAGGCGACTCCCATTGCCGCGTGTCCCGAGCTCTTTCGCATCCCAGAGGGCGATCCCCTCAGCGAGCCAGGCACGCCAGCACCCCACTCACCAGACTTACTGACAGACGACAGCCCTGCCAGCCTGTGTGCTGGGCGCACCAGGGCAAGGTACTGTTCTGTTCTGTTCTCTGTGGAGGCAGGTGTCAGTGCCACCCGCCCCTAGCAGCAAACACAGCTTAGGACACGATACCTTGATCAGCCTCGGCTGACAAAATCAAGCCAAATCTAGAGAGGAGCTGACCAGGGGTCCACTTCTCCTCGCACCTCTGCTACTCTCCCCCCCTGCAGCCCCTGCAGCGCCCCATCGGGCCCGTTCCAGGTGCCCCGACCCTGGCCCCCCAGGTGACAGTGGGAGTTTCAAGCCAAAGGCTGGAAGTCCTGCCAGCCAGCTGGGTGCTCCCAAACGGGGTGGCGACCACACCGTGTGGTGAGTCGGTGGGGATTCGGGGTCACCGCGCGGTTTTGGGACTCGGGCCGTTCTCCGAGGATGTCTCCGGCGACTGGAGCCTCCAGGGTCCCAAAGCCGTGTGGGGACGGACCGTGCGGTGAGGTCTTTGCGGATCTCGAGGTCACCGCCGGGCTTGTCGTCACACGGTTTTGGGACACCCAAGCCAGATCTACGAGATCGAGTTCATGGCCGGATTCGGACCCGAGGACGATGGCTCCCCCAAGGCGCGCAATGTATTGCGCAGGATGGTCACATGCGCCCTGGACGTCGCCATCCACAAGCATAACCCGCGACCCCCACACCGCGTGGAAACACCCCACTGGCAGACCTCCTGCTAGTCCCGACGGGCCCGCATGACCCCGCCCGCGCACGCGCCGCCATTCCCGCATTCCGCGCCATAGACGGTTCGGCAGGAATTTCAATTGTGGCTTCTAGAAGGGCCAATGCGATCGCTGCCCATGCGACGCCCCAATGAAGCATCGGCCGCGCGGAGACGCCCCCATGGCACGCGTTCATCTTCTGTCCCGGAAAGGACGTGCTGCTGCATGGCGGACTTTCCAGTCCCCAACGAGCGCGCAAGCTTTCGCCAACGCGCAGTGGAACGCCACCTGGTTCTGCGAAGACTGCTTCATGCATCTGTGGGATACTCGCCCCAGCCAGGTCCGGCCCATCCATGGCAGGAGCGGTCGCGCCCTGCGCCCCAGGGAGTTGCGCGAGATAGGCAAGGGGCCACTTCTTCCTGGGCCCAGGACTTCGCAGGAACCGAGGCGGAGCAGCGGGCGGCCCCCGCCCCCCCGACGACGTCTGGCGAGGGGCCTGGGCCACCCTGCCGAAGACAGACGCCCCCCAGCAAGAAGCGAAGGCCGCGGGCACGTCCGACCTGCGCACCTCCCCTCGGCAGCGCCCCCGCTCGCGGCCGGCCGGACGGCGGCCCCGCAGCCTGGAAGCGAGCGGACCGGGCGACGCCGGCCTGCCCAGGAGCAGGCCCACAGAGTCGGTATCCGACCGCCCCTCTCCGATGACCGCAGGGCAACCTCGCGCGGGCCCCCGACCGCCAGCGGCCGCGGCGCCTCGCGGCGAGCTTCCACGCGGCGGCGCAGGGCGTCATCCAGCGGCCGCCCCGCAGACGCTCGCAGCCCTCCCACCGGGGCGCGTCGCCAGCCGAGCAGGCTTGGCTCGAGCGAGGGGCGAGCGGCGGCGCGCGGGCGGAGCGGGCTTCTGCCCCTGCGACCCCCCCCTGACCTTCCAGGAGGGCTAAAAAATAGCACGCGACCTAAAAACCTATCCCAGAGCTATTATACGTCTTGGTTTTAGGCAGTTTCGCTCAGCGTTTTAGGTTTTTAGGTCTCCAGTGCTAAAAAATAGCTCTCTGGAAGGTCAGGGCCCCCCTGGCCTCCTGCATGGCCGCCCCCCCTAGCGTCAGTCCTCCGGCCTGCCCCCGCCTGAGTATGCGAGAGCCATTGCCACCCCGCAGGCAGCCGGGCACATCCACCCCGACAAGACGACCGGGAGCCCCGGCGACAAGATAGAAACGTTGACAACTCGCCACGCCAGCCCAAGAGAGGCGCGGGGCCCCCCTCTGACCCCAGAGCTCGGCCCGAGGCGTGCTGCCAGGAGTTTCTGGCTTCCGTTCGCAGCGAGTCCATTCCGCAATCTTGAATCCCCCCGTGAGTCCAGTGGGGGCGGCAGGCGCGCCACCCTGGCCCTTCTGGTCAACCACCTGCATCGCCGGGGCCCCCGAGCCCCCTCCAGCTCGCACGCGGTGCCCGACGAATCCGGCGCGCACCGCAGCAAGCGCGACCCTCGAGCGCCCTGGAAGGGGCGAGGCCCGGCGTGGCATAGCCGGGAAATCTTGCTCGGCTACTCGGGCGCAAGGGGGATGGCGTCGCTCCAGCGCCCACTGGCGCAGGGTGCCCGCGAAGCCGCGGCAGAGAAAAGGCTCGCCCTTACGGGGAGCGCGGGCGGCAGCTGGCTGTCCTCCAAGATCCGAATCCAAGGAAGAGTCGACAGCCCAGCGCCCCAGCGACAGCGCCCCGCGCGCGGAGCAGAGCGGCGAGCCCCCAGCCAATGAACCCCCCACCTCGTCGGGGCGCGGGCCTGCGCCAGTCCGCACCAGCGCCAGGGATGCGCGCGCGGAGTCGTCAGAAGCTCCCCTTGAGGCCGGGCGGGGCCGGGCAGGGAGGAGCCCCAGCCCCCCGCGATCGGGGCGAAGGGGGAGCTCCCCCTTCCAGTCCTGCTAGCGGACGTTCCGGGAGACGGCGCAGCTCCAGCAGCTCCTCTCAGCCGGCGGCCAGCGCGCCCCTGCTCAGTGCCGCTCAGTGCAGCGCAGAGCCGTCGCCAGTCTTTCCCCTCGGCGCCCTCGCCCGTGGTGCCTTCATACCTGCCCGCCTTCAACCTCTCCATGCCCGCGCCTCGTAGGCCCGCAGGTTTCAGCGCATCGGCCCATCCTTGGACCGTGCCTTGGTTCACTGGGTTGGGACTCTGCTATTTTGTGCAACTCATTACAAGTTGCAGATCAGTGCTGCCCCCCCCCCCAGCTTCAGCTCGGTTCAGCTCAGTGCTGATCAATGACGGCGCTGGTCCTCACCCCTCGGCGCACCCCCCCGCCGCAGTCGGCAGCTCTGAGTGGCCTGGTATGCCCGCCCCTGTCGCGCCAAGGCTCCTCCTCCTGCTCTTCCTCCACCTCCTCCTCTTCCTTCTGCTCCTCCTTCTCCTCCTCCTCCTCCTCCTCCTTGTATTGGGGCCCGCATACAACGTGTCCCCTGTTGCCAATCCGCCGGAGCAGTCGTCCTCTGCCCAGCCGCCGACGCAAAAACAAATGTGTGGTTGTGCGTGTGTGCGTGTGTGTGCGTGTGTGTGCTCAGTGCTTGCGTCGGCTTATTGTTTGTTGTTGTATCATCCTTCTGTGGGTCTTTGTTTGGAATAGAGTACTGTGGTGTCCGTGTCCGTCCCTTCCTCCTTTCGCATTATGGTCCAGCGTTGTATTAGGCACTGCTGCGTTTTCCTTCTGTGGGTTGCCAAAGGCGCAGCTGCTGCCACATTCGTGAAATTTTGGGGGGTGCAGCGGGGCGACGCCTTGCGTACGCAGACCCATGCAAGATCTCGCCCTCCTCGAGGGCAGCCACCTTCGCAATCGTCGCCCCTCGTGCCGTTCCCTTCTCCTCCTCGTTTTCCTCCTTCCTCCTGGTTCCTCCTCCCTCCGCTCCTCCTCCCAGGCTGAGTTCATCCTCGTCGTTTTATATGCACCATACCTCCTCCTCCTCCTCATCCTCCTCCTCCTCCTTCGCTTCTCCTCGCCCGCCTCTCTCAGTGGTTTATGTTATTTATGTTTCCTTGTTGTCCCTCTTCCTTTTCGGCGCAAGATCACCGCAACAAATTTAGCAAGCGGCTTGTAAGTGTTTGATAAGTGGGGGCGATCATAATTGCCCCCACCATTTCCGAGGCACTGATGGGCCACGGAGGGTGTATCATTGCCTCGTTCGGCCAGGTAGGAGAACCACGCCTGAGCGCGTGAGCTGCCCTTGATTGACATGATTTTTTCTGATGTCTGCATGTGTGTGGAAACATCGCCGCTCTGAGGAGTGTAACGCCGGAAAAAAGGTTCCACGGCGGAGATAGCTTTCCCGAAGGGTCGTTCGTTTCGCAGGGACTCCCGGAGCACTTGGCGCACGCACGCCATTTATCCACCAGTGGCGTATTCTCCTTGCGTTTTGCCCTCCCCTCCCCCCCCAGTTTTCCTCTCCGTGGCGGGGGGAAAACGAGCGCAGGACAGCCCCGCGAGCTGACCGTTCGCGTCTGCTCCTGGAACCTCATGGGCAGGGGCGTCGATTGCCAGGAGGACCTGAGCCAATGGCTCCAGGCGGGGCCGTCGACATCGGGCGGTTCCTGCCCACCGCCTGCTCCTGCTCACCCTCCTCGTCACCGTCGTCCTCCTCCCTCCCTCCGTCCCCTCCTTCCCTCCCTCCCCCTCCGCCGTCCTCCTCCTCCTCCTCCTCCTCACCCTCCAGCTCTTTCTCCTCCTCCTTCTTCCGTCTCCGCTGTCTACTCCCTTCCCTTCCCTTCTCCTTCTCCCGCCGCTCTCTCCCCTCCTGCTCCTGCTGCCTTCTCCTGCCTGCACCGCTCTTGCCTCTCCGGTTCCTCCCCGTCCTGCTTTTGCCCCTCCAGCCTCGAGCGCCAGGAGGGCGGTTGTTCCTTTGTGCCTGCCATCCTCTGGGCCCACGGACCGGCGACGCGGAAAGCAGCCGATGATTGGGAGGAAGACCGTATCACCAATGGGGAGATTGCTTTTGCCATTAATAGCGGGCCGGTTGTCTGCTCAAATTTGTCGGCGTCGTCGTCGTCGTCGATCGTCGTGGTGGTCGCCGTCGTCGGTTGTCGCTGGGTTCGCCGTCGTTATGGTCGTCGTCGTCGTCGTCGCCTTCGGGGTCGTCGGCATTGGCGTTTTCCATTTGCTGGCGCGAAAGGAAGATTGGAAGGGAGCACCCCCCCAACCTCGAACCAAGGGGCTGGGGGAGGGACCATTTGATTCTACGCCCCGTCATCCCAGGGGGAGTCGAAACCAGGGGGACACTTGGTCGCGACCACGCCGACGATCACGACGACGAGCACGAGATGGATGACGGCGACTCCGTCGACGACAGCGCCAGCGGCGACAAATGACGACGAGGACCACGCCGACGACCACGATGACGACGGCTAAAGACGACAACTGCGACGACCGATAGCGAAGACGCAGGCAATGTATCAACGTTGTCACGGCGACGATGCAGGCAATACATTGAATTTTCCTGTATACGAGAAGTCGAACCCTAAATCGCGGGTCGGCGGGCGAACCCTAACGGGCGGGCCGGGAGGGCGGACCCTGAAAAGCAGGCTTGGCGGGCGGGAAGTTTTCAGCGGGCACGCGACCCACCCGCGAGCCACCCCGCGACCCACTCAGCTTGCTCTGATCGAAAAATCTTCACATGTGGCGAGCTCGTTGTATATATATTGTAAGAAGTAGGCGCCTGCGACGGGTTTCTTCAGAGCCTCCAGACTGACGACGCCCCCGCCGCCACCTTACTCTCGTCCGCAACCGCGGGATGCTACGCACTCTTCCTGCTACTACTGCTCTTACTTTTATTACTACGACTACTACTACTATGATTACTACTACTACTACTACTACTACTACTACTACTACTACTGCTACTACTACTACTACTACTAACTACTACTACTACTACTACTACTACTACTACTACTACTACTACTACTACGACTACTACTACTACTACTACTACTACTACTACTACTACTACTACTACTACTACTACTACTACTACTACTACTACTACTACTACTACTACTACTACTACTACTACTACTACTACTTCTACTACAACCACTTCGGGTACTACACCACTACTATTATTATTGCTACTACTACGACTACTAATACTGGCGCTACTGTTGCGATGACTACTACCACTACTACTACTACTACTACTACTACTATTACTACGACTACTGCAACTACTACTACTACTACTGCTACTACTACTACTACTGCTGCTACTACTACGACTACGACTGATACTAGTACTAATACTACTACTACTACTACTACTACTACTACTACTACTACTACTACTACTACTACTGCTAATACTACGACTACTATTATTATTGCTACTGCTACTACTGCTTGTACTGCATCTACTACAACGGCGTCGGCGACGACGACTATTACTACTACTACCACTACTACGACGACGCTTTCTACTGCGACAACAAGTGCGACTACGACGTCGACTGCGTCTACGCTTACGACTTCACTGGCTACGACGACGACGTCGGCGACGACGGTTATAACTACTACTACTACTACTACGACGACGACTAGTACTACTACTACTACTGCTACTACTACTAATACTTCTACTACTGCTACTAATACGAATATTCCACGTAAGGCCATGCTTATCATTACTACCACGACTACTGCTGCTACTACTACGATTACTAGAACTACTTCTACGATTGCTACTACGACACTACTACTACTACTACTACTACTACTACTACTACTACTACTACTACTACTACTATTACCACTACTACTACTACTACTACTACTACTACTACTACTACTGCTACTACTGCTACTACTATTATTACTACTACTACTACTACTACTACTACTACTACTACGACTAATACTACTACTACTACTACTACGACTACGGCTACGACTATTATTGCTACTTCTATCACCGCTACTAGTACTACGGCTGCTACTACTACTTCTACTGCTACTACTGCTACAACTACGACTACTATTCCTATTGCTGCTACTGCTGCTGTTACTACTACCACTGCTGCCACTACTACTCATGCTGCACTTGCTACTTTCTATGTTTACTACCACTACTACTACGACTACTACTACTAGTGTTACTATTGCGGCTACTTCTGTCACTACTTTAACTGGTACTATAACCATATAAGTACTAGTACTACTACGACGACTACTACTACTACTACTACTGCTACTACTACTGCGATTACGATTGCGAATGCGAAAGCGACTGCAAACGCTACGGCTACTACTACGATTACGACAACGACTAGCACGATCACCATTATTACTAGAACTACTACTACTACTGCTACTACTACTACTCCTACTACTACTACTATTACTGCTGCTACTACTACTACTACTACGACTACTACTACTACTACTATTACTACTACTATTACTATGATTACCACTACGACCACTACTACAAGACCTACTACTACTACGGCTATTACTATAACGATTAGTGCTACTACTTCGACCTTTACTATTACTACTACTACGACTACTACTACTACTTTTACTACTACTACTACTACTACTACTACTACGACTACTACTACAACTACTACTCCTACTACTACGACTTCTTTTACGATTATTACGACCACTCATATTACCACCTACTACCACCCTTACTGCTACTACGGCGACTACAACTATCACCATCACCCTTACTACCAGGACTGGGCTAGTTCTATTACTGCGACGACGGCCATTACGACGACGACTACAGCTACTACTGCTACTACTACTACTACTACTACTACTACTACTACTGTTACTACTACTACTACTACTACCACTACTACGACTACTACTACTACTACTACTACTACTGCTACTACTACTACTTCTACTACTGCTACTACTACTCCCATCACCACAGATACCACTACTATTAAAACTGATTCTTTTACTGCTACTACTACTAATGGCATTCCTATGCATACGAGTACTACAACTACTGGTGCTGCTACTACTACCTTTGTTTTTGATCAGCGCCATCACTACTGCTACTACTAATACTACTACGGCAACGGCTACTACTCGTACCACTACTACTACTACTACTACTGCTGCTACTACTACTACTACTACTACTGCTACTACTACTACTACTACTACTACGACTGCTACTACGACTTCTACTACTACTACTACTACTACTACTACTACTACTACTACCACTACTATTTCTACTACTACTACTACTACTACTACTACTTCGACTACTACTACTACGGCTACTACTACGACTACTGCTACTACTACTACTACTGCTACTACTACTACTACTACTACTACTACTACTACTACTACTGCGACGGCAACTACTGCTACTAGTAATGCGACTACTGATTTTTCCAATTGGACCACCACTACTTCTACTCTACCTCTACTGCTTCTTCTTCTTCGTCTACTACTACTACTACTACGACTACGACTACCAGTACGGCTTCCAGTATCACGACTACTACCACGAGTATTGCAATTACTAGTACTACTCCTACTACAACCATCACTACTGATACTACTAGTACGAGTACTAGTACGATTACGACTATTACTATTCCTACTACTACTATTACTACTACTACTTTTCCACTACTACTAACACGACCACGACGACGACTACTGCTACTACTACCAATACTACTTCTACTACTACTACGTCTTCTACTAGTACTACTACTACCACCACTTCTACTACGACTCGCCCGACGACGACGACTACGACTACTACTACTACTACTACTACTACTACTACTACTACTACTACTACTACTGTTACTACTACTACTAGTACTACGACTACTACTTCTACTGCTGCTAGTACAACGATTACGACGACGACAGCTACTAATATTATTTCTACTACTACTGCTACTAATATTTCTACTACTACTACTACTACTAGTAGTAGCAGTAGTAGTAGTAGTACTACTACTACTTCTTCTACTACTGCTACTACTTCTTCTTACTCTTCTACTACTACTACTACTACTACTACTACTACTACTATCTTCTACTACTGTTAGTACTATTACTGATCAGTTGTATTAGTACTACTTCTTCTTCTACTACTGCTACTACTATTACGACTACTACCACTACTACTACTACTACTACTACTACTACTACTACTACTACTACTACTACTACTACTACTACTACTACTACTACTACTACTACTACTACTACTACGACTACGACTACTGCTACTACTACTACTACTACTACTACTACTACTACTACGACTACTACTACTACTACTACTACTACTACTACTACTACTGCTACTACTACTGCTACTACTGCTACTGCTACTGCTACTCCTACTACTACTACTTCTACTACTTCTGCGCGTAACGTCCTGATCGGGTTGCCCGCCTTCTGCTTCGCTTCCCGCGCTGCCCAGGGAGGGGTGGGTGGGGCAAGGATCCGCCCTGGCTTCGGAGGGCCACGTGCTCTGTTTCCACACATGCGCCCGTGAAGCGCGCAGCCTCTATTCTCTCTTGTCCTCTCTTTCTCTCTCTGTCTCTCTATCTCTCTTTTTTTGTTCTCTCTCTCTCTCTCTTTCACAACATCTCTCTGTCTCTCTCTCTCTCTCTCCATTTTCTCTCGCTCGACATCTCTCGTTTTTGGTTTTCTCTCTCTCTCTCTCTTTGTTTCTCTCTCTCTCTCGCCCTCCATCTCTCTTTCTCTCTTTCTCTTTCTCTCTCTCTCTCTCTCATTCTTCCTGCGTCAACACACGCGTATATATATATATATATATATATATGAATGTAATTATACATGTATATATGTATATACATGTATCGCTTTTTCTCTCTCTCTCTCTCTCTCTCGATCCTCCACGCCCTCTGTCTGAATTCCCCCCTTGCCATCCTTGTTGGCATATGGTCCTTCCTTCCGTTGGTTTCCCCTCTTCTCCTTTCCTGACTATCATATTTCTTGTCCCCCCCCTAGCCCCTAGCCCCCGATCTCGGGAGGGCGACCTCGTCGACGTGCTCGTCGTCGGCGTGCAGGAGCTCATAGAGCTGAATCCAAGGCCCTGGCGGCGTTCCACTTGTCGTGCGGGAGGGCCCTCTTCGCCTTGCGCCCTCCTCCTTCTGTCTTCCCTCTTTCGTTTTCTCCACCTTCTTCGTCCGCCCCCCCTTCCTCCTCGTCGTCGCCCTCCTTATCCTCCTCCTCCTCCTGCTCCCTCCTCCCTCCTTCTCCTCATCCTCCTCCCTCGAGTATCGAGGCTTCCAGTTTGAGCCCATGTCTGGGGATCGGAGACTCCTCCGCTTGCCCTCCCCGCCCTCTCAGACTTCAGCGCGAGCCCGGCGGGCGGGATCTCCAGGGATTATCGGGGGGCGCGCGGGACGGGCCGCGGGGGCACGCGGGCGGGGCCGGGTGGATTGCCACCCTGACATTCCAGAGAGCTATTTTTTAGCATTGGAGGCTTGAAACCTAAAAACTGAGCGAAACAGCCCAAAACCAAGACGTAGAATAGCTTTTGGGATAGGTTTTCACGTCGGGTGCTATTTTTTAGCCCTCCTGGAAGGTCAGGGCAGGGGATGCTGCAAGGATTCCGGAGCCCGGCTGCTGCTGCGGCACACGGGCGCTGCCGGGAGGGGCGACGGCCTGGTGCGCGCCCGTGGGCGCCTCGCGGGTGCCCGGTCCGCTGGCCGAGCCTGCCGAGGTTTCGCCCTGGAGGGCGGCTGTGGGCGCCAGCTGGGCGCCTGGCGCGGCTGAGCTGCGCTGTGTGCATCACGGAGGCTGCGCAAGCTTGCTTGCACGTCATAGCTCACGCCACACGGTGTGCATCACACAGCCTGCGCCACACCGCCGGCACAGCACAGCTTGTGCCGCAGAAGTTGCAACACGCAGCTGTAACCCCGTAGCTCATACCATATGGATTGCACCAGCTCGTCTGCAGCTCGCATAGCTTTCTGCGCGTAGCGTGCAGCCTATGGTTTCCACACCTAGAATGCAAGAACGCACTGTCTGGAGTCCACAGTGGCGGGCATGTCAGGAGTGTACAAGCTACGTTGCGCACGCTGCTGGGTGCAACCTAAGCGAAGCGTCCTGGCGATGTGTTGCAATATAATTGTGGGACAATCAACATGGAGCAATCACGATTGTGCACGCGATGCAGTGTAAGCTATGTGTGATGCGAGCTAGGCGGCTTAAGTTTTGTGGGGCAATTATGTGATGCAGTTGTTTGCGGTGTATATAGCCTTTGAGGTCCAAGCAAGCTTGTGCAGAAGCAAAAGAACGCGAGCGATGCAGGGGGAAGCAGCGTGAGGCGCCCCCGACGCACGCAGGGCCGCCCACCAGGCGGAGCCGCGGCGGACCCGGCCAGCGCACGGGGCGCCCACGTGGCGCCCACGGCCGCCCACCAGGCGGGGCTCCGGCGGGCCCCGCCCGCGCACGGGGCGCCCGCGGGGATTCCACGGCCGCCCACCGGGCGACGCTTCGGGGCCCGCGCCCTCCAGGGGAAGCCTCGGCAGACCCCGCCGGCGTGCTGGGCGCCGAGGCGTCCGCGAGGCGCGGGCGGCCGCCCGCCTGGCGGAGAGCCCCGCCCCGCCCGCACCGAATGCTTTTGAGGTAGCAGGGGAGCAGGCAGTGGGCCGCATCGCAAGAGCAGGCTCGCTGCGCTCGCCCGCAGCTGCCGGCACTGCAGGAGTGCCGCCTGCTCCGTCACTGTGCCGGAGGAGGCCATGCGGGTCACACGCGCAGGCATGTCGAAATCATCCAACAACCGTCGCGCACCTGCTAACTCCTTGTCAAATCATGCGCGTGCGGGCCGCACGCGCACGTCGCCGCCCGCGTGCGTATGCCGATATAGACTTGTGCACGAACGTATCGGGACATGGTGCTTTCAATGCGAAGCAGGCTGTTTCTCTGTGCGCATATGATCCCTCGTCATCCCCATCCGCCCCATCGACATCATCATCATCATCATCATCATCATCATCATCATCATCATCATCATCATCATCAACATCAGAATCATCATCATCATCATCATCATCATCATCATCAACATCAGAATCATCATCATCATCGTCATCATCATCATCGTCATCATCAGCATCATCATCATCATCATCAGCAGCATCATCGTCATCATCAGCAGCAGCATCATCAGCTTCATCATCATCATCATCAGCAGCAGCAGCATCAGCATCAGCATCAGCAACAGCAACAACATCAGCATCAGCATCATCACCACCAGCATCATCAGCTGCATCTTCATCCTCATCACCACAATCATCATCAATAACATCATGCTCGTCATCACCATCCGTAGCCATTTTGGCTCAGGCGCCCCCCCCCCGGCGGTGCGCGGAGCCTTACCGCGCGATGGCTGGGGTCGCCCCGCCCACGGAGGCGGAGGTGGGGATCTCGGAGTATCTGCAGCCGGCCGTGCCCGGCCTCGAAGGCCGCTTCAGGGAGCGCTGGAGCGATCTCCACGCCCGCGAGGTCCAGCCCGCGGGCGCGGTGCGGCACCTCGCCGAGCTCGTCACGCCCGGCGCGGTGGCCGTGGAGCTGCAGCGCGCGGCAGCCGAGCGCCGCGATCCGCGCGCCGCGAGGCGCGCGCGGCGCTGCGCCCGGCCTCCGCGCTGGAGCTCCGCGCTGGAGCCTCGCGCGGCGCTGGGCGAGCCGGACGCTGCAGCGGCCGGTGGGCCAGGCGGCAGCGCACCACGCGGCGGCGGCGAGGGCGGCGCCGCGGCGGCGTCGGAGGAGCCACCGCCCTTCGAAGTGGCCTGCGGCGGCGTCGGCGGCATCGGCGGCGGCTCAAACGGAGGCCCGGAAGCGGGCCCACCGGGCCTTGCCGAAGCTGTTCGGTTCCTTCCTGGACACCGAGACCGTGGAGGGGGAGGGCGGCTCGCGCACGATCCGGGTGTGGACGCGGTCGGCCGAGAAGCGCGCGAAGACCGCCCCAGGGGCGTCGGCGCACGGCTCCAGCAGGGACGGCAAGGGCCGGGCGGGCGCCAAGGACGGAGGCAGCAAGGGCAGAGGCAAAGGGGAAGGGAAAGGACAAGGGCAAGAAGGGCAAAGGCAAGGCAAGGAGGGCCGCGAGGAGGACACCGACGAGGGCGCCGGCGAGGGAGCGGCGGGCGCAGGAGAGTTCGGGACCCTCCGCCGGGAGGGGTGGCCGATGGACCGCCCAGACTACTTGTACTCTCTGCCTGTTCAAGGAGAACTGCGACACCAGCGAAGCGATTGCTGGCATCGCCCGGGGCATCGGCCTTTCCACGAAGCAGTTCTCCTTCGCGGGCACGAAGACGAAGGACCGCCGCGCGGCGACCGTCCAGCAGGTGTGCGCCCACTGGCTGCCCGCGGACCAGCTGCGCAGGTCGGTGCTGCACTGGCTGTGGGATAAGCGCGTGTGAGGTGTGAGTGTGCATCTCGGACATGGAGTACCGCGCTGGGCGCCCTTGTCTCGGCCGCCTGCGGGGCAACCGCTTCGACGTCTGCCTTCGCGGCGTACGGGCGCCTGGGGTGTCGGTGTCGTGAGGCTGATCGTCGGCATTCCGGAGGGGAGCAGTGCTGGAGGAGGAGGCCAGAAGCGGCCCGCGGACGCTGGGGGCTCCGAGAGCCAGGTCCGCGACGACGCGGCTGCAGAGCGGCCCGCCAAGGCCGCCAGGACGAACGCGGCGGCGGCGGCCGCCGTCGCCCCGCTCGGGGGCGGGCCGCGGGATGCAGACGGAGGCGGCGGAGAGCGAGCCAGCCAGCAGCACCGAGCCCAGCGGCACAGGGGGCAGACCGCCGCCCAGGTGGCAGGCCGCCCGGGACGCGCGGCTCCTCCTCGCGAGCACCGGCAGCGCCCAGGCCGCACTCGAGGCCAAGCCCAAGAGCCAGCACCTGGAGCGCTGCGCGCTGGGCGCCCTGGCGAGGGCCCTGCCGCCCGTGGAGGCGCTGCGGCAGCTGCCGCACCAGGCGCTGTCTCTCTACGCCCACGCGGCGCAGAGCGCAGTGCGGAACGCCGCCCTGTCGCGCAGGCTGCGGGGGCTCGGCCCGCGCCTGGCGAGCCCGGGTGACCAGCCCGTGGACGCGGACGGGGCCTCCGCCGAGGATGCGGCGGGCGGAGGAGCCCTGTGAGGGCGCCGAGGAGGCGGCCGAGGAGGAGGAGGAGGAGGAGGAGGAGGAGGAGAAGGAGGAGGAGGCGCAGGCGTGCTTGCCGGCGGTGCGGGCCCTTTCGAGCATCGAGGAGCTCGCGGGGGTTGAACTTTGCGACGTCAGGTGGAGTGCCAGCCGTGCCTGCGAGCCGCCTACGAGGAGATCCGCCAGGGCCTGCTGGGCCTGCCGCTGCAGGCGCGCCCGGACTCGGAACCGGTGCCGCCCACCGGCTCCTACCGGCGCGCGGCCGTGAGGCCCGCTGGGCTGTCCTGGCGGCTCGTCCCCGCCGCGGAGGGCAAACCGCACGGCAGCCCGCTGACGTCCGACGTGGCCAGGCTGCTGGGCCGGCGCTCCTCGTGGGAGGCGGGCGGCGGCGCCGCGGCGGCCGCAGCGCCGGCGAAGGGCGGCCGCCCGCCGAGGCGAAGCCCGCAAAGGCTCCCTCGGCGGCGGCGGCGCCACCTGGCGGCGGGCCTACGGGCGACGCCTTGCCGGCCGTCGCCTCTAGTTGCACCCTGCCGCCCTCGGCCTACCTGACGATGCTGCTGCGCGAGGCGACCAAGCGGTCCACCGAGCAAGACTGGCGGTGGAGCATGTGATCAAGAGGCCTCCTCCCGCAAGGTTGGGTCTGCGTTCCTTGGCCACTTTGCCAGGAACTGGGCCCAGATTCTGGAGCTCGTTCACCCTCCAGCGTTAGCAACAGAACCTGGCCCAGGCTTGTCTTAAGAAACTTCCGGGAAGTTGGCCCAGATTTCTGAACAGGTGAGTTACTGGATCACATGTCTGGCTACAGCGCGCGAGGGGGCCCGTGTAGAGGAACAACAAATCATCTGATCAACAAGTCATCTTCTGCATCACCATCACTATCGTCGTCTTCACCACCACCACCACCGTCACGGTCATCATCGTCATCATCGTTGTCGTCGCCTTCGTCATCAGCGGCACTAGCATCATCAGCGGCAGAGTTTGCCAACCCGTTGCGGGTGGTCGAGAGGGATTTTTGCTTAAGCGCTGGAGATGACGGCTGAAACGCTTCCATAATTAAACCCCCCCAGCAGATTCTCCTTTCTAAAAGAAGAATAGGCTCTACCCCCCCAGAGTTAACGATCTCCCCTGGGGCATTGTGATTTTAGATTTATCTTACACACTCGTCCATTCTAAATATTCAACCATACTATCCGAGCCAAACCGTTATCACTCCCCCCGCCATCCTCTGCAAAAATACTATGCGCGCACTCTCGTTCATCAAAAATCATAAGTCTTCAAGAATCCCTTGCAACAAAATGGACGAAGTGCACACACGCGCGCGCATGCCGAAATCCTTCACGAACCTTCGGTTTCGGAGGAATTTTGAAATCAAGTTTCGAAACACATACAAGAAGACATGGTGTCGCAACACTGATGTTCTAAGAAAGCTTACGCGCGCGCTCTTGCGAAATCTTAAGTAAACCATGGGTGTTCCAATGTTCTCAAAAAATGCTACCAAACGGGCTTCGCGCGCGCATGTCGAAATCTTTCGAACGCCCTTGCGCGCGTGCCGTCGCGAGAATCCTCTGCAAAAAATGCAGACGCGCGCGTCGTCGCGCGCGCATGCCGAAATCCTTCAAAGACCGTCTGTTCTGGAAGGGTTAAAAAACATACAAAAACACAAGATTTCGCAACACGGATGTTCAACAAAAGCGTGCGCGCGCGCTCTTGCGTCGTCGTCGTCGTCGTCGTCGTCGTCGCCGTCCTCCCTCCTCCCTCGTCGTCGTCGTCGCCGTCGTCGTCCTCTGTCTTTCCTCGTCGTCGTCGTCTTGGCGTCGTCGTCGTTTCCGTCGTCGTTGTCGCCGTGGTCGTCTTTCCTCCCTCGTCGTCTTCGTCGGCGTTTCGTCGTTGTCCCTCCTATTTCGTCGCCGTCGTCGTCGTCGTCGTCGTCGTCGTCGTCGTCGTCGTCGTCGTCGTCGTCTTGCCTCCTCCCTCGTCGTTGTCGTCGCCGTCGTCGTACTCCCTCCTCCCTCGTCGTCGTCGTCGTCGTCGTCGTCGTCGTGGTCTTCGTTAGTGATGTCGTCGTCGTTGTCTTCGTCGTCGCCGTCGTCGGCGTCGTCGTCGGCGTCGTCGTCGTCGTCGGCGGCGGCGTCGTCGTCGTCGGCGTTGTCATCGTCGTCGTCGTCGTCGTCAGCGTCGGCGTCCGAATCGTCGTCGTCGTCGGTGTTGTCGTCGTCGTCGTTTTCGTCGTCGTCGAAGTCGTTGGAGACGTCGTCGGTGTCGTCGTAGTCGTTGTCGGCGGTGCTGTCGTCGTCGTTGTCGCTGTCGTCGTCGGCGTCGGTGTCGTTGCCAAGTGCCATTTGGTACCCACCGTCACGGTCTTAAGAGGTCTTGCGACCAAGTTGCGGGTGGGAGGGTGGGATGTTTGCACGGGCAGTGGAGAGGACGGCTTCAAGTTGAGCAAGTGATTGATTCCACCCCATATGTTGCACCCAACACACTGCATGGTGTCAGTGCTTTGGGTGTTGGCGCTGGCCTCGGCCATCAAATCTAACACTCTGGGTCTGTCGGCAGGGGGATGGGTTCAAGACTCCACCGAGGAGCCCCAAGATGACTGCGCTGAGACGCTCCAGGATAGCTCAGCACAGGCATCGTCCCCGACAGGCTTCCCAAGTGTTCGATGCAGCCCCTCAGAATCCCAGGGGACACCCTCACGAACCCTTCAAAGCAGGCGCCGACAACCACGCAGCGACGGTTCCCACTCCGCCGACGACGTGCTCGGGGACCCGCGCGGTGGGGCTCCGGGGCGCCGAGAGGAGCCCCAATAGGCGGCCGACGGGCGCCCCGAGGCGTGTCCCGATGCCTCGGCCTGTGGAGGGGCCCCGGGCCCCACTCTCGAGGAACCGGGAGCCACTTTCGAAAGCGAGCTCCGGAGCATGGGCGCGACGGGGGAGCGAGGGGGGCCTCTGAGCAAGCAGTGCGGCTGCACTGGTCGACTACACGGAAGAGTGGCCCCGCGGGCGCCCCTGAAGCCGCGCACCAGAGGTCACTCCAGCCGAGGGTCACTCCTACGCGTAGTCCAACTGGGCACCTGTGAAGTGTAGCTGCGGCTCCCAGGGGTCCACGAGGGGTCCTTCGCCCCACCTTCAGAGCTCAGCGGACCCCTGCGGAGGGCGGAGGCAATGAGGAGGACCTGTGTTGAAGCATCGCGGAGGATGCGGAAGAGGGAGATGGGGAGAGCGGGAGGATCCCATTACCGAGGTAGATATGCAGATGCATTCGTCGCACGTGAAAGTGCAATTACAGATTTCGATATCCACAGGGGGTCAACGTTGTCATCTGTGACGCCTCATGAGCCAATGGTGCATTGGGTTCCCTGTATGACGACCACCACCGGATATTGACCATGCCAATGCGTTGATGTGGCGTTGCCGTGGCCTGCACTCGAGGCTTGATGAGCGCGAAATTACGGCAAAGACGTGTTATGTATGCTAGATGCCGCATGATCTTATTGTGTGGTGCAGCTTGGTGAAGAGGTGGCAGAAGTTCCGGGTTTGAACCCTTATCTGAGATGGAACCCTAGTGTGTGTTCATGTGTACTCGCCTCACACAGGGTTAAGTTCGAACTCATCTACGATTCGATATCGATGTCGATGCCCGCCGGCGTGATCTGATCCGATCCCGATATTCTGGTGATCCGATGCGGCCCGATGTTTGGTGGCATTGCTGTTCATTCTGGCGCGGCCGATGCGATCCGATCTAGGCTCCTGTGCGGACGCAGCCTGATTCGATGCACACTCTGAGTCGATCCGATTTCCTGATTCGATGTTGCCCCAGACATGCGAATGTCTTGATTTTTCATGACGCGGTCCCCAGAAGTCCCGACCCTCTTCCCAGGGCCGGCCGGCGTTTCACCCCGAGTCGTTTTTTGACGGTACCCCCAGGCCCGGTGATGGCCTTTGGAGACCGAGAGCGGCAACAGAATTCCGTCGTGCCGCGAGCATATTTGGAGATTGATCTTGCCTCGCAGACGGGTCTCGGCAGTGCGCTCAGCGGCGTTTTTTCGCTGGCGTGCCCTTGCCGAGGTCGGTCCTGCACGGCCAGTCCAGGAACCGCAGCGCCAGGGCGGCTTTCGAGGAGGGGGGCGCGGCTCACGCGTGGCAGCGCCGCTTCTCCAGAAGAGCGGCGATCTGCGTCAAGAGTTCGAGCCAGAAGAGTGGCATAAAACCATGAATGTTCGGAGGTCCGCGCGGAGGTCCTGGATCTGCACAGGCCCTGGCGGCGCCTGCAGCGCCGCCCCTGGCGTGGACCTCTGAGATCTCATGCTTCTGATGAGCTGCTTTTCTCCTGAAGGAGGCGGAGGGTCAGAGCCTCGAATCATGAGGGCCGGGGGCGGTCAGGGATAGCTATAGATTTCCGCCTCTGGGGCCCAAGCCGGAGTTGCCCCGGACCTTGGGTACTGATCCCGGATGGTTCGGGGGTCCAACCCTCCCGAATCAGTCAGGGGTAACTACAGGGTCGCGCTTCGGGGGCCCACCTCAGAGTTGCCCCGACAGCAGCTATCCCGGATCCTTCGGGGCGTCCAAGAGGGGTGGAAGTTGGGGGCCGAGGCTGGCAAGTTTTGCTGACGCCCGGGAGGCCCCCCTGAGGTCCCCCGAGGCCTCCGGTGGTCTCTGGCAGCTCGGCAAAGGACCCACACGTCCGACGTCTCCCTCGGGGGGACCTGCGGGGGTCGACGGCAAACACACTGGCAGCTGAGTTGGCGAGTGTCACGTCCTCGGCGCACGTTGCGTGTCTTCCTTGGCCTTGCTGCGGGCCCGCGTGCGCGCCGAGGGGTGCTCCAGCGCCTGCTTGGCTGGACGGTGCCGTCGGCAGAGGGAGGTTGGCCAGGCCTCTGACCCCCGAGGATTGGTTTCTCTGGACTGGGCTCAACAGCTACTTCCCCCTTGTGGAGGGTCGGACGCTCGGGATGAAAAAGATTGTCACGTCCTCTGCACGTCTTCTGCCTCCCAGGGTGGCTCTCGTCACCACGGCTGGATCTGCCTCGGCATCGACGCCGGAACGTGCCCCATTCAGAGGCTATCGGCTTTTGGGAGGTGTAGATCGGAGGACTCCCAGGGGCATCGCATGGGGACCTCCGGAGTCCTCCAGTGACCTCTGCTTGTTCAGAATTTCCTCTTCGACCTAGGTACTCGGCCTGCCTCTTCCTCCTCATCCTCGTCCTCGTCCTCATCCTCGTCATCTTCGTCCTGGTCCTCATCTTCATCATCGTTCTTCTTCCTTTTGCTGCTTATCCTCGTCCTCAACACTTTTTTCCTGCTCTTCTTCCGCCCTCTCGGCCTGTTCGTTATTTGGCTCCTCCACGTCCTCGATCCTTTACCCCCCTCCCTCGCCTCGCTGCTTCTTCTCTTCCTGCCTCTCACTATCATTATCCGCTCCCCGACGGCCCCGCCCCTCGTCAATCTCCTGCTGCTCTCAGATGCTTCTCGTTCTGCTTCTTCCATCCTCAGGCATCTTGCCACCAGTGGGCATGTAGAGATGAGATGCAATATGGATTTTGCACGAGGATGTCACGCACATGCCGCGAAGTGCATGCGATCCAGCAGCAGCTGGCACAAGTATACATTCCCCCTCTGCTTTCTTCCCCTCCTCCTGCTCCCCTTTCTTCCACTCCGCCCTTCTCCGTCTTCCCTTCCCCCCTCCCCTCCTCCGCAATCCACCCTCCTTTACTTCTTGATCCCTCCTCCCTCCTTTTCTTCGCCAGTCTCTTCTCGCGCTGTTGTCCCCTCTCTCTCTCTCTCCTGCATATTCTGTCCGCGACCCTTCTGCGGCCTGCCCACCTCTTCCCTATCCCTTCCACCCTCCTCTATCATCGTCCTTTTCCCGGGGAGGAAAAGGAGGAAGAGGAGGGGGAGGAGGAGACGGGGAAGGAGGACGAAGACTCGGAGGCTTGCTGAGGCACAAAGAGGACCCAAAACGTTCAAGCATGCTGATTCCAGACCTCCCTCATGTAGCCTGCCTCCTCAATTTCTTCCTCCTTCATCGCCTCACTGGCCCCCCACCCCGTGGGCATCCGAAGCGATACCTTCCCCCTTCCTCCCTCCTCATTCCTGTCCGCTCCACCCCGGTACTGCAGGAACGAGGGGGGGAGACGGGGAAGGAGGACAAGGAACAGGAGGCCTCCAGAGGTCGAAACAGCTCCCAAAAAGTACAAGCAACGCGCGCTCTGTTCTCCGCCTTCTCCTCCCTCCTCTATCTTCTCCTTCATGTCCGCTCGACCTCACCGCTGCCCGGAGGGGATGGATAAGAATAATCGAGAGCTCCATCTCCCATGTCCGGTGTCGGAGAGCGATGATCGTTCCAGATTGAACGGTCACGATGCTCGGGTCGGACGATAGGAGGGATTGGGAAAGGGAGGTTTGACATCTGCTGCGTAAAGCTGGCTTCGGCCCCCGTCGCCAGGGGGTGTTTGTCTCGATGCATTGGCGCGTTCAGTGCCGGGAGGCGCGGGAGAGAATGGGGACGAAAGCCCAAACCAGGACCTGATCATGTTGAGCCAGATTCGGTGTCGGTGTTGTCGCGGACGTTCTCCGTGTGTATCAAAAAGGTCGCCTGCCCACAAGCGGCCGCTGTTGATATTGGACCACAAATCTTGGTGGGCATCGGATAAATCTGTCCGTGCGCCTTCGGCCGTGCCGATGACGTTCCCTTGGCTATGCCCCACCCCTTCTCGCCCGCCCGGAGCCACGAGAGCAACCAGCGCCCACGCGATCGTGGTGTGAGCTTGCCGTACGGCAGGCTCGCGCCGCGTCGTCGCGGAGGGCGGCCCCAGCGCGCGCGTTCGGGGCCGAACGCCGCCTGCGGCTTGGAATCACGCGACATCGAGCTATCTGCGCCGTCGGGGAACGGCGATCGGTCTAAGTTGAGCGTTCCACGAAGTGCCAGAAGCCAACGCCGACGTGCACGCGACATGAACCTGCCGTATTCTCCCTCCCGCGCTCCCTCCCCTCTCTCTCTGTCTCTCTTCCTTCTCCCTCTCTTTTTCTCTCCTGCTTTCTCCACGTACACGTGTATGAATCCAGTTGTGTTTCCTTGTTTGTTCTCTCTCTCTCTATATATATATATGTGTATATATATGTTTTCTCTTGCTTTTGTTTTGTTCTCTCTCTCTCTCTCTTTCTCCCTTTCCCTCTCTATGTGTATATATGTGTGTCATATGTCTCTCTCTGTCTCTCTCTCTCTCTCCCTCACGGTTGCTCTCTGTTTGTTTGTTTTCCCTCTCTCTTTCTTTTTCGATCGATGTCTTTATATTCCCAAGCAGTGCTTGTACCTAGGCATTCTTATTGTTGTTTTCAGAGGAACTGGGCTTGCGCGTCGGTCTGGCGTCTATGTGGTCGCCGTCGCCGCCCCGTCGCCGCCTCATCGCCGCCCGTCGTCTGGGACTGCGCGTCGGGTTCGCTGCCTTGTGGTTGCCGTCACCGCCCCGTCGCCGCGCCGTCGCCGCCCGTCGTCTGAGTCTGGGTGCCGGTCCGGCCGCCGTGTGGCCGCCGTCGCCGCCCCGTCGTCGCGTCGTCGCCGCCCGCCGCCTCGACGCCGCATTGCTTTGCATTGCTGTGCATTGATCACTTTGCGCTGCATTGCGCTAATTTGCATTGATTTGCATTGCTGTGCATTGCTTTCATCTCTGCGTTGATTTTCACTGGTTTGCATTGCTCTGCATTGCATTACATTGCTTTGCGTTACTGCTCATTGCTTTGCGCTACGTTGCATTGCCTTACATGGGCTCACCATGTGTTCTTGCGTTGCATCGCACTGATTTGTCCTGATTTGCAATGCTTTCATCTCTACGTTGCTGTTCATTGCTTTGCATTGCTCTTCATTGCTTTGCATTGCTTTGCATTGCTTTGCATTGCTTTGCGCCATGGCATTGTAATTGCACTGGTTTGAAATTTGACTGCATGGCACTGCTTTACATTGATATGTATTACGTTGCGTTGCTATTTTGTGCGGTGTATTACTCTGCATTGACTTGCAAAGCTTTGCTTTGTTTGGCATTGCGATGAACTGGTTTGCATCGCTTTGCATGGCTGTGCTTTGCATTGCATGGCATTGCTTGGTATTGCTTCGCATTGCTTGGCATTGATTGAGTTTGTTTTCTATTGCTTGGTATTGCTTTACGTTGCTTTGCATTACTCTGCATTGTTTTTCACTTTTGTTCGTTACGTTGCATGGCTGTGCGTTACGTTGCATAGCATGTCGCTGATTGTTGATTTGTTGTCCTTTATTTGCGTTGTGCTGCGCTGTTTTACATTGTGTTGCATTGCTTTGCATTGCGTTGCATTCCTTTGCGTTTCATCGCCTTGCTTTGCTTTGCTTTGTTTTGTTTTGCCTGGATTTGCACTGGTGTGCATTGCTTGGCATTGCTCTGCAGTGTTCCGCACCGTGTTATTTGCACCGCATGGATGGCACCACCCAGCTTGCACCACGTCGACTGCACCACCTGGACTGCACCGCCCAGACCTGCAAGGGATCACTGGTTGGGGTCCACGCTGGCCAACAGATGCACGGTGGGGACATTGAAACAACTCTTCCAGCGCGCACAGGGCGCGCGTGCACATGCAGAGCACTCGCCACCGCGCCGCCAACACTCAGCCCTGCCGCGAGCGAGTCACATGCTGGTGCGGCTATAGCCCCCATTGAGGGGAAGCGGATCTGACGCCCAATCGAAATTGTCTGGCCCCTGGACGGGCATCGGGTGCTGGGTTCGTTGGGGAGGAGTAAAACAAAACTCAGGCCATGTCGCACAGGCGGGCTCCGCGCACGTGGAGCTGGTCCACGGCCTCCCCCCCCCCCTGCTTCACGCCGTGGTCGGAGGCAGCGGCGCTGAGCAGCCGCCGCCTGCCGCCGCAGTGCCTCGCGCGAGCGGGCCTGGCACCTGCGAGAGCCTCTCCTCGGCCTCCCTTGACGGCGCGCAGAGGGGGGTAGGGGGAGGGGGGAAGGCTTCTTCGAAGCACCCCTGCTTCTTAGAAGGCGCGGGCCTTCTCTATAGACGTAAGGCCGAGGCCTTCTAAGAAGCAGGGTGCTTCTAAGAAGCCTTCCCCCCTCCCCGACCCCCTTTTGCGCGCCGCCAACTCCCGATGATACATCCTGGCCTGGTCGACGGCGGCGTCGGCGGCCTCCCGCTCGGCGCCGAGGGAGGAATCGCCGCTCTCGCGAAGCCGCTGCAGCTCCGCCTCCGCGAGGCAGACTGGCGCCTTGCAGAGCTGCGCCGCCTTGGCGGCGGCAGCCTTCTCACCAGCAGCGCCGAGAAGGGCTTCCAAGCTCGCCTCAGGGCCGAGATCGCCCGCGGTCGGGTCCACGCCTCCGTAGAGGGACGCACCGACACCAGGCGTTGGGCAAGGCGGCCAAGCAGCACCCGCCCCGTCCCAGAACACCTCATCGGGGAGACTGCAGTCGTCTATCCCCTCCACGCCGTCGACGTCCGACTCGTCCAGCTCGGTCTCCTCCGATATCGCGCCGACCTGCACGGGGGCCTCCTGGAGCCACTCGCGAGCGATGGTGGCTCGGGCAGCCCACCACCTGCTCTGCCGCGGCGGCTCACGCCTGGCCTCCAGCTGCGCCTCGAGCATCACGTTGGGCTCCAGCTTCGCCTCCTGCATATCCGTGGGGCGCACCGAGCTTGGCAACAGGACGTGCTGCCGCTACCCCCGCTGCACACAGATACTGGCATTGGGCTCCTGCTTCACATCCAATTTGATGCCCTCGTCGGGCTCGATATCGGTTGACTCCACCTGCAGATCGCTCGACTCGGCCAGGCCGCCCGACTGCGCTCATGTCCGCCCCGTAGGCGATGACGGGTCCACGCCTCCGAAGAGGGACTCACCGATGACAGGCGCAGGGACAGGCGGCCGAGCCGCGTCCGCCATGCACAGCTCGCCCCGCTCCTCGCCAAGGAAAACTGCATCCAGCTCCCCAATCGTCGGCAGCTTCCCAGACGACGGCCACTCACCTGCGGCGCCCGCCAGCTCGTCCAGCCGCGCCCCGATGTCGGAGCCAGGGCGCACAGGACGCCGGCTCGCGCCCGGCACGAGCGGCGGCGGCGCCGGCCGCCAGCAACTCCGGCCCTCGCCCGCCAGGGGCAGGCCGCTCGCCCGAGAGGAGAGGGCGCGGCGCCTTCCAGCAGCCGCGGCCACGGGTTCTGCACAGATTTCCACCGTCAAGTGCGGGGCCTTCTGCTTCGCGTTGCCATCTTAGGGGAACAAAAAGTGACATAAACATACAAACTCGGAGGTCCGCGCGGATTTCTCGGATCGGCGCTGGGGCCCTCCGGCGCCGCCTCTGACGCGCTCCGCGCGCCAGGGAGGGGGGTCCAGCGCCGACCCGAGAAATCCGCGCGGACCTCCTATTTTTTATGGTATGCCACTTTTTGTTCTCCTACATCTGCAGTTGGCTTGTCCAGCACGCCCAACTCAACGTCGCCGCCTGCGCTCTGCACGGCAGCGGCCCCCCCCGAGCCTGGGCCCTCTCGCCGCCTGTCGCAAGGCGGCCGCGGGGGCACCGCACAGGTTGCCTGGCACGCGAGCCGCATGCATGTCGACGTTGCGCCGCAGCCTCTGCAGCGCCGTCGGGCTGCGGCCCGCCAACAGGGCGACCAGCGCGGGCGCGCAAGCCGCCAGGCGGTCCGCTAAACCGTCGCACTCGGCCACCGCGTGGCCATCGCCTGGCGCCCTCCAGGGGCGCCTCCCGCAGCCATCATGTTCGCACCGCCCGCCGCGCCTGGGGGGCCGCCGAGCCAGCCTGAGCCGAAACGGCTGCGGACGGTGGGGGCATTGGATAAGGAACCCTTAGGCAAGGAATCCAGGGTCTGGAGGCCGGTGGAACTCCAATCGAAGCCTGGCCATGGACATCACCGACGCCTCATCAGACAAGCAGTCCTCCAGGGGCCTGCAGCCTCCTGGGCGCATTCCTTAACAGACGCCCCCACCGTGTGTCCCTCTCTCTCTCTCTCTTCTCCCCTCCCTCTTATCTGGCCTCCCTGGGCCTGCCACGCCTCCCGGGGCCGCCCGTCCTCGAGACCACTGCTTGAGGTCCGCGCCAGCCTCTGTACGTCCCTCTCGCTCTCTCTCTCTCTCTCTCTCTCTTCTCCTCCCCTCCCTCTCATCGGGCCTCCCTGGGCCTCTGTCACGCTTCCCCCGAGTGTCGCCGGCCCTCGAGGCCATCTCTCTCTTGCCGCAACGGGGGGGGGCCTCGACGCCCTCCCCCCCCCCCTCCCCCGGAGCGCGCGCGGCCCTCGCGGCAGCAAGCAACCTCCTCCTCCTCCTCCTCCTCCTCCTCCTCCTCCTCCTCTTCCTCCTGCTCCGCCTCCTCCGCCTCCTCCTCCTCCTCCTCCTCCTCCTCCTCCTCCTCCTCCTCCTCCAGTCCTCCTCCTCATCCTCCGCCTCCTCCTCCTCCTCCTGCGCCCGGCGGACAGGAGCGCCTCGAGAGCGCCATCTCGCGCCAGGGCGCCGGTGCCTCGCCGCGCGCCCTCGCGCCGGCCCCCGCCCTCCTCGCGCCAGCTCTCGTCCCAGCGCTCTCCCTCTCGGCCCTGCTCCTGCGCTCCCGCTCCTGAGCTCCCCGCGTCCCCCCTCCCGTCTTCCCGTCCTCCGGCCCGCTGCAGCCGCCGCCGGGGAGCGGCGGGGCAGGAGGAGGAGGAGGAGGAGGAGGAGGAGGAGGAGGAGACGAGATGAGACGACTCCCAGGAAGCCAGTCCAAGGAGGGAGGGGCCAGCCCAGTACAAAAACGGGGGCAGGGTGCACCATCAGGGGGAGATTTTGAGAGGACGAGAGTGGCGGCCACAAGCCACCCTCGCCCTCAGCGACAGGAGGAGGAGGAGAGTGGGGAGTGGAGAGGAAGCCCAAGATGCTCCAACTGTGCTGCAATACGCCCTCCCGTGCCAAGTTCCTCTCCGCACAGGTCCCCGCCGGCCCCCCCCCTTTGCACGTCAAGAAGAGTCCCTCTGAGCGACCAGCACCAGATGGGCCTGCCGTTCGGGCGAGAGCCCCGTTTTGAACAAGGACCGCCCTGTCCGTGTAATTCGTGCACAGGCCTTGAATTACAGTGGGGGCTCATGCCAAGAAACACCCTGCTTGCCTCCAGGGTGCCCTGGGTTTCTTGGGCTTCGATGTTTTTCCATGGAAAGCGTGACGTGCCCACACCAAAAAATCAATGGACGTCCTGGGGTATCAGGGTTGGGTTTCTTGTGAAAGGTTTCTTGTGGTCGAGCCCCTACTGTATAATCGTGCGGGTCGAGGACGTCTGAAGCAAGAACCCAGTTTTGAAAATGGGCCGCCATCCACCCGTGCAGCTGTTGCATCTGTACAAGCTTCTGGTTCAAAAATGTGCAGGCGTCTTCGGCGAATGGCCAATGTTGAAAAGCCACCGCCCTCCATCCGACCAGCTGTTGCAAATGTTCAAGGTTCTGGTCTTGAGATTTAACGAAGTCTCAAGCGAGAGGCCCGCTTTGGAAATGAGCCGCCCCACATCTTTGTAACTGTTGCAAGCTGCTCACACGAAAACGTGCGGTGCCAAGGCGAGGGCCACATATCAAAAAGGAGCCGTGCTCCATCCTTGAAGCACTTGCGAACTTTTCAGGTACGTGCGCGCGGCGCCAATTCTGAAGACTAGCTTCCCTCCGTTCTTGGAGCTGTTGCGAACTTCGCGGGCGAATGCGCGCGGCGCTCTGGCAGGAGCCGCAGTTTGGAAAGGGCCTGCCCTCCCTTCGCTGTGCTGCTGCAGGCTGTTATATGGCAGAGCGTCGCGGCATCAAAAGGCGAGAGAGAGAGAGGCGCACTTTTGGAAAAGGGGGCCGCCCTCGGTCCGTCCGTGAGAAGCCGCTGCAACAACTTCAGGGCGAGTGCGCGCGGCGCTGTGGACACCACCCCTACGGGAGAGGGAAACAAGTAATGGACACCCCCCAGAGGAAGGCCCCAAGAGGCCCCCGAGACGGCCCAAATGGCCTTCAAGACGGCCGAAGAAGGCCCCAGAGGCGACCACGAAGCCTCGGAGGCGGCCCCAGGGGTGTCCAAGGGGTCCTCCAGGAGCGTCCGAGGAAGTCGACACCGTGTCCAGGGCACCTCTGACGCATCCCAGCACCTCGCAGCTCATATATTCTTCGCGCGTGCCTGCGATGCCGATGAGAGGGAAACAGTTAGTGAACACCCCCCCTGCCCCCCCAAACTCAAGGTTGGCACGCGCGGGGGAGACTGCGGTCGAGGTGCAACTCGTCAGACCCACCGCCAACTCTGAACATTGGGGGGAGGCGGAGGCGTTCACAGCTGAATGTGGCATGAGTGTTCGCTATTCTTTTCCGAGGCCTGTATCTATCCTTGAAGTCGCTGCAAACTTCAAGACGAATGTGCGCCGCGTGAAGGCGAGAGCTCCATTTTGAAAACGCCCCCCCTTGCTTGTGAAGCGAATGTGAACCTTTAAGGCGCATGTTCGCGGCGCGAAGGCGAGAGGCACATTTTCAAATCCCCCCCGTCGATGTTTGAGGCTGTTTTAGATTCCAAGCTCCAGGGTCCGTAGCCATTTTGGCTCAAGGCGTTTCGGCCCAAGAGTGGCGTCGCGGATCAGTGGCCGCTGCTGTTGTGCAGCGCCGAGTTTGGTGATGCGGTCTGCGCTCTTGGCCGCCTGGCTGGCGCACTGTGGGCATGGGCGTCATGGGCAGGACGCCGTGCAGGTTGAGGGGGGTGGTGCAGAGCAGGCGACACCCGAGCGCCAGCTGAACCAGCGAGGCTGTGAGGGTTGCAGCCACGTTTACCTCATGAGGCACTGCGTCCGGGGCACAGGAGAGCCAGAGCCAGAGTACCAGGCGTATTCGTCCCTGCCCGCCCCCGACTGGGACTCGCCGGACAAGTGGTGCACGGGAGGGGGGTTGGCCATCACCAGCAACGTGGTCGGGCAGTTCCTCAGAGACCGCTACGGCCTGAGGCCGGGGAGGGTCTCCGTCACGAACGACGGCGTGATGCGGAAGGTGCAGACGGCGCAGGCGGTCATGGCGGGCATCTACAGCGGTCGACCCCAGGCGTGGAGGATGGAAACCGATGAGGTCATCTTCGCCAACGCCTCGGCGCGCGGCTGCCCCGTACCCGACGAGGCCGTCCAGATGGACGAGGCGCGGCGCCTCCTGGAGACCACCCCCATGCCCGGCGGCCTCGGGCCGCCTCCAGAGGTGGACCCCGCCAGGTGGGGCGCGATGCTGGAGAGCTTCAAGAGCGTCATCGGAGTGGGGAATAAGACGATCATGGAGCTCATGCCCCCGAGCTACACGCGGGACGTCTCCTGGAGCGCCGAGGAGGGGCAGCCGCGGGTCCGGGGCAGCGCCTCTGCGCTCAAGTATTTCGCGCAGCAGCTGTTCTACGCGAAGGCCTCGGGCGTCGACCCCGACGGGAGGTCCATCACCTTCGGCGGCCAGGAGCTCAACGTTAGTATCGAGGAGCTCTTCCCTCTTTACTCCTGGGAGGCTTACCTTCATCAGGTCGAGACCGGCCCCAGCCTGAAGGCTGCGAACGGCGTTGGCATCGCGCGGGCCCTGCTGCACCAGCTTTGGAAGGGCACCCCGCCCGGCTACGCCCACATATTTTCAATGAGCGACACCAATTTTGATCCTCTGCGGGTGCTCTTCAACCTGACATGGACTCCGTTGCACTACGCGGGCAGTGTCGGCCCGACACCGCCAAACGTGGGCTTGATGTTCACCAAGCGGCCGACAGGCGAGGTCAACATCGACGCGGTCACGGTGAACTTCGACGGCACCCTCTCTCCATCGGTGAGTTCTGTGCCGGCGAGCCCGGCGAGTACGAGCTTAGCCGATCTCGAGCACAGGATGGCGGCGGCCTTGCGGGACTACCCTGCCGCGAGGGCCTGCGCGCAGAGGCAGGATGCCCTGCTGGTATGAATCAAAGCACAACCTACCATAAATTAACACCCACAAATAAGACACATACCGAATGTTTCGCGGAAGTCGCCGGGGTGGTGGTCGCCGAAGTCGACTCATTACCCTCTATTGTAGCTGTTCTGCTCTGGCGTGCTGCATTTTTGATTTCAGACAGCGAATCGAAGTGTTTGCTGTTGTTCTGGCCACCCGTCCACTGCAACACGGCATGGCGTAGGTTGCGCAGAAGGCATCGCTTTTCCTAGCGCCCCAAGGGCAAGCGCTGCGGTCCATCTGCCAGACCTTGGGGTGCACGATCCACCGAAGCGCGGCGCCAGGCGCAAGGGCGTCCCGGCACGCTGGCATATAGAAAAAAAAGATTCCAAGTTCCAGGGTCTTGAATGGTAAGCAAGTCGCAAGCGAAACGCCCAGCCCGCCCTGCCGACACGTCTGGTGGCGCGACAGGAAACATGTTTTTAAAAGGTAAAGAGGTGGATCAGCAGCATGCGGACGAGGAGAAGACGGGCAATGATGAAGCAGAGGAGGAGGACTCAGACAGTATATGTCTGGTTTGTTTGGGACTTCGGGGTTGCCTGTCCTTTCCACAGGGCCAGCTCTTCATTCTTAGTAGTTGTTCGACGCTCCTGGAGGCCGAAATCGGCTTGCGTCTGCCGAAACCAGCGAGACCTGTCCGTCTTCTGTTTGTTTCAAGACGTGGTGTGTTTGGGATGAAGCGGAGCGGCGGAGAAGGAGGAGAAGAAGGAGGAAGAGGAGGAGGAGGAGGAGGTGGATGAGAGGTAGAAGAGGAGGAGCAGCAGCACGAGCAGCAGCAGCAGCACGAGGAGTGTGGGAGGAGGTGGAGCAGTCGCTCGATGTCCCTCGACGTCGCCCTGTGTTGGTGCTTTGAGGGCCTCGGCATCATGACGCGATCCGTGTCGCTAAGCAGGAGGAGGAGGAAGAGAAGGAGGAGTGGTAGTAGTGGAAGGAGTGGGTGGAGAGGGACAAGGAGGAGTGGGAGGAGTGGAAGGAGCAGGAGTGGGAGTGGAAGGAGTAGGAGCAGCAGGCCACATACTCTGGTTTGACGTCCTCGGCCTCACTTCGAAGTCTCTGGCATCCCGTGCTTTCAATCGCCCTCCAAGCCGCTGAGTCGGGGCCATACCATCCGCCTCCGACGAGGTTGATCCAAGCCTTTGCTTCTCGGCGTCCCTCCCCGTCTCCCGCCCCTCGCCGAGCACAGTCTCGGGGGCCCAGAGCACACCTGCCACGTAGACGCTCCCCCAGCCCCAGCGTGTTTGCGCGCAGCGGTGGGACCTCATCCGCACTTCGGCGTGGGCGTGTTCACGCGGGCACGCGTAATCAAGAAGTGGAGGGTGCCGAGACCGGCTCTGACGAGCAGAGCATGCGCCATGTGCTTCCGGGTGCTAGTTTGGGAGCGACGCTGAGTAAGCGGAAGCACGCGCTCCGCATTTGAGAGCACCGCCGAGCGAGGAATTGTCAGGCCATGTGTTGGCTTGGGAAAGGGAGTCTGGCAGGGAGGAGCACGCGGGACGCGCGCTCAAAGACACAAATGCATTAGTTGCCCTGCTTTGACCGTCCGTGTCATGTGTTCGGTCAGTCTATCTGTCCCATCTTCGTTGCACGTCTCAGAGGGTTTCATACATCTTCGTCGTAGATGTTCCTAGCGTGTGTTGCAAGTGTGCTGCTCCAGTGATGCCTCCTTGGGAAGAAGAGTCAAGTTGTTTCTTCAGTCTGGAGGTCCCCGATACTCGACATTGTACATGGTAGATGTAGCGAGGAAGGGTCTCGGCACACGGACCTCCTGGATTACCGCAGCGAGATTGCAGCGGCATCTGTATGGTGAACATTCGTCACGTACGTATGTTTGTGTGTAGGCGCGCGCGTCCGAAAATTTGAATCAGCAAGCTATGTGAGTGATACAACGTCTGATGCCTGATGTACTTATCATGGGTGTCCATGCTGGCGGCTCAGCCTGCACCCTGGAGGTTCATTCACAAATGTTTGCAGCTACGGAATGGTGGGCTTGGCGATCTTCGTGTACGTCCGCGAGGATCGGGCAACCTTCCGTGGCGCGCTCATTGCTAAGGTCCGACAGGGTACGGGAGGGAAGAGTCGAGAAAGAAAGTGCATGCAAGGGCGGTTCGGAAAAACCAGTGCCTATAACGGTCCGGTGCTGTTGTGCGTCATCGTGACATGGAGGATGACGAGGAGGAGGAGGCGGAGGAGAATGAGGAGGAGGAGGAGGAGGAGGGGGAAGCGGGGAAAGAGGAGGAGGAGGAGGACGAGGGAACGGGGATGCTTCGTGCAGGCGCAGACTGGAGCTGCCAGCTGGCCCCTGGATCTCTGACTTCACCGGTCGGTGCTCCCGGCTGGCCGTTGGCTCGCCCGTGCTCCCCGCAGCGCGTCGCCCGCGTCACGCTGTGCCTGCGGGCCCCGCGGCCTCGCCCGGGCCCACTCCTCGCGGCCGCGCCGCCCCCGCGCCACCGCCGCAGCCGCCTCCTCGCCAGGGCCCCCTCGCCGAGCCGGGCCCTGGCCCGTGCTCTCTCTCGGCCCGGGCGGCAGCGTGGGCTCCGCAGCTCGGCGGGCGGCGTCCGCTGCGCCGTGTGCGGGGCGCTCCAGAGCGCGGGCCCGGCCTTTCGAGGATCGAGGGAGCCGTCCTCTCTTCCTCGGCTCGAGGGCGTCGGAGAGGGGCGGCGGAGGCCAGCAGAGGTCCAGCGGGGCGGCCTCCGCCGGCGGAGCAAGGCGGAAGAGCGGCGGAGGCTGGCGGAAGCAAAGAGCTGCCTTCCAGAAGAGATGACAGCATCTTTGGGTCCAGGGTTGCCGGAACTTACTATGCGCGCGTCGGCCGCGCGTGAGCCGCAGGCGGCCCAGTTGCCCGGTTTCTCTGTGCCCGACGGGCTCCCCGGGCGCCGGCAGCCCAGAGATCCGAGGATTTGTTTTTTTGCAATCTGGCGGTTTCTCGCGGATTTCGGCCTCCGGGGCCCGTTATCGGCCCGCGGGGTCCAGAAAAAATAGATCGGGGACCAAACAAACACCCCTGCAGGAGGGGGTCGGGACCTCCCCTGAGATCCGACGTCTCGAACAATTCCTCCGAGGGTAAGACCCCGCATGAGAATTTGTTTAGCTTGCCCTTCGCCCTGTCCCCCCCCCTCCTCATCCTCCTCCTGCCTCTCCTCCATGTGCACCTCCCCTCCTCCCTGGTCGGGGCAAGCAAATCGATTTTCCTCGGCGCCGTCGCCGCCTCAGCCAGCGCGCGCGCGTTTCCCGACGGGTGGATCACGAAGCATTGGGGGCAACCCCGCGGGCCATGCCTTTGGGGCAACCCCACGGGCCGCTGGGGCGCGGGGAGGCCGTCGGGACCCCGCGGGACAGGCCGTTGGGACAACTCCGCAGGCCTCGAGGTAGGCGCGGTCGCGCTCAGGCGGGGGGCAGCGCAAAGCCCAGCCGTGCTGCGAGCTGCCCCGCCTCACCCCTGGAGGTCTTTGTTTTCTCATTGAATTTCTTAAGCGTCTTCGGCAAGGATGCGGGCGGCCCGCGCCCCAGAAACTCGCGCGAGGGCGGCCGCGGGATCAACGCGTTCCGCATGCACGTGGCGCGGCAGAACATGACGTAGAGGTGCAGCCACCACTGCTCGTCCGACATGCCCGTGCGGCCAGCGTCCTCGTCCCCCGCGCAGTCGATAGTGACGCCCTTGCGCAGCGTCTGGCCCTGCGACAACGTGGAGGCGTGATTGGGCGCGTGCGTCAGAGTGAACCCCAAGCGGCGCACGACGTGCAGTCCCGAGCTCTGCCACGTGAGCTCCTGTTCGCTGAGCCTGAGCATGAGCAAGCTCCTCGCCCGCGCCTCGGCCTCGCCAGCGTCGTCGGCGCATTCGGCGCCCAGTCGCAGCAGTTCGGCCACATCCTGGTAGATCGGAGACTCCTTGAAGCCGTGCGCTTGCAGCCAGATTCCCTGCGGTAGGTAGCGGGGGCGAGAGAGCTGGCCTGGCGCGCGCCCATCGTACTCCGAGGGAGGCCCGAAGAGCCCAAAGACGACAGTCACGGGATTTGCATAACCCCGCTCGGATTACCAACACAAGGTGCGGGCCCCATTGGGAGGGGGTTCCCGCCTATGATTTCCTCACACATTACTCACCGACGAGGCTCCCGCTTGAGACTTCGTCCGCATTCACGCCTGTGGACGCCAAAGTTGACGGCAGCTGCAAGGTTCCGATGACCCGCTCGGAATGCAAACATGAAGTGCGGGCCCCATATAGGGGGGTCCCGCCTGAGACTTCCTTGCAGTTCGCTCACAGACGAGGCACCCGCTTGATATTTCCTGCGCATTCAGGCCTGAGGAGGCCAAAAGTGACGACAGCTATTGGATCCCGATGACCCGCTCGTATTAGTAACGTGACCTTTGGGTACCATAGGGATGTGTTCCGGCTTGAGAATTTCGCACAATTTATTCACAGGCGAGGATCCCGCTCGAGAGTTCTTCAACATTCAGGCCTGAGGAAGCCAAGCGCGAAAACAGCTACAGGATCCCCATGGCCCGCTGGGATTAGTACATGAAATGCGGGCCCCATAGGCAGGGCGCTCCCGCCTGAGACTTCATAGCAAGTCACTCACAGACGATGTTCCCAATTGATATTCCCTCCTTATTCAGTCCGGAGGACACCAAAAAGTGACGACTGATACACGATCCCGATGACCCGCTCGGATTGCCAACAAGAGGTGCGGACCCCTTAGGGAGGGGGCTCCCGCCTGAGACGTCCTCGCAATTAACTCATAAACGAGGCTCCCGTTTGATATTTCCCGCATACATCCCCAGGCCGAAAGTTTGTTCTTCTTGAATTTAAATTATGAAAACACCGATGGATCCAATTGGATCATTTTTTCGGGTGTGCGACAGTGCCGTGGATCCTATATATGTACTGCGCGGATCCAATTTCCCGTGTGTGAAGAACCGATGGATTCATTTATCTTCCAGGAGTACATATATAGTAGTAAGTTACATCCTGGACCCAGGGGGAATGCGATCCGCGGGGCACCGCGCGTGAGACATCATGCTATCCACGGAATTGTGGATCTGCTGACCAAAGCTGCGATTATACGGGGGACGGGGGGTCTACAGCGGGCCCGGCCAATTCCCGCATATTCTTGTACAACATATGGCACGCCCCAAGCCGAAGACAACGCTACATGTATCCGCTCTCCTGAGCGGCGCGTCGCTTCCGACATTTCGGGCTCAAAAGGAAAATCTTCTTGCCTGCGTAAGTATTCAGGCGTGAGGAGGCCAAGAGTGAGGACATTTACTGGATCCCGATGACCCGCTCGGATTCGTAACATGACCTGCGGGCCCCATACGGAGTGGGCTCCCGCCTGAGATTCCCTCGCAGTTCACCCCGTGGTAGTTGTGAGTGAGTGAGTGAGCCACTCAGGAGAACTGAGTGAGTGAGTGGGATAGTTAGTGAGTAAGTTATGAGTGAACGAGGGTGATCGAGGGAGTGCGTGTGCGTGTATAAGGGATGATGATGTTGATGATGATGATGATTCTGATTATGATGATGATGATGATGATGATGTGGTGGTGGTAAGGATGACGATGATGATGATGGCGATGCTGATGATGCTATGATGATGATATGAGTGTTTGAGTGTGTGGGTGAATGGTGAGGAAGCGAAGGGGGAGGAGAGAGATCCTGCGCGGCCGGCTTGCAGATGAGTTACCGATGAGTTGCCCGCTTTGGCTGGGGATGGCTTACTACCCCCAGCCCAGACGCAAGGGTTTCCCCCAGCGCCCGAGTCGGCCGACGATGGGTTACCACCGCCGGCCCAGAGACAAGGGTTTCCCCCTGCGTCCGGCTCGGTCGCCGATGGGTTACCACCGGCGGCCCGGACACAAGGGTTTCCCCCTGAGCCCGTTTCGGCAGCGGATTGGCCACCACCTGCTGTCCAGACGCAAGGGTTTCCCCCTGTGCCCGGCCGCCGTCTCGTCATCGTCATCGTCATAACCCCGTGCAGTGCCAATAACACTGAACCCTTCGGTCATCGCGCCATACATCCTCACGTGTTGCCTCCTTGGGGTGCTACAGTAAGCGCATGACCCGCCTCGGATTCGAACGTGAAGTGCGGGGCCCTTCGAAAGGGCGCTCCCGCCTGAGACGAGGCTCCCGCCTGAGACTTCCTCCAACTTCAGACCTCAAGAGTCCAAAGTGACGACAGTTACAAGATTCCGATTGCCCGCCTCGGATTCAAACATGAGCTGTGGGCCCCATAGGGAGGGGGGTCCCACCTGAGGCTTCCTCGCAATTCACTCACAGACGAGGCTCCCGCCTGAGACTTCTACCATGCTCAAGCTTGACGGAGCCAAAAGTGACGACAGTTACAAGATTCCAATGGTCCACCTCGGATTCGAATGTGATTTGCGGGCCCTATCGGGAGGGGGATGGAGGGGGGCTCCCGCTAGCGACGAGGAGGCCCCCGTCTAAAAATTCATGGAAATTCACTCATGGACGAGGCTCCCGCCTGAGACTTCCTTTAGATTCAAGCCTCAGGGCCCCAGAGGGGATGAAAGTTACAGGTTTGCGAATGATCCCTTGGGATTAAAAACATAAGGTGGGGCCCCACATAGGGAGGGGGTTCCCGCCCGAGACTTCTTCTCAATTCACTTGCAGACGGGGCTCCTGCCTGAGACGTCCTCTAGATTCAAGCCTCACGGGCCCGAAAGTGACGACAGTTGTAGGTTTTCTAATGACCGCCTCGGATTAACAGCATGAGGCGCGGGCCCCATGGGAGCGGGCTCCCGCCTGAGACTTCCTCGCAATGACCCCGCTTGAGATTTCCTCCAGATTCACGCCTCAGGAGCCCAAAGGTGAGTGAGCGAGTGATTCAGTGAGGAGCGAATGAGTGAATGAGGATGATCGTGGTCGTTGTCACCATCATGATCTTGATGAGTGTGCGAGCTTGTGAGTGAGTGATGATGATGATGACGACGATGATGATGATGATGATGGTGACCAGACTGAATGAGTGAGTGAGTGATGATAATGATGATGATGCTGCTGGTGATGATGATTAGTGCGTTCATGTTCCTGATGATGCTGCTGATGATGATGATGTTGTTGGAATGCTCCTGTTCCTGATGATGACGCTGTCAATGATGATGGTGATTATCATGATGACGATGGTGATGGTGATGATGATGTTGCTTATGATGATGATGATGGTGATGGTGATGGTGATGGTGATGCTGATGTTGATGGTGATGATGATGATGATGATGATGATGATGATGATGATGATGAAGTGGGGTTGCGATTGTTATTGTTTTTGTTCTTGCGCGGGGGGGGCAGAAAAAACAAGAGCCCCACCTTGGGTGTGGGGAACAACTGCGGCATCGCAAAGAAGTCTCCACGGCAGCCTCGGACCTCATCTTTCTGCGCCACTCTGCGCGCCGGATCGATCTGTGAGAGGGCCCCGCGGGGCCCGAGACTGGGCGAAGCCGCCCAGCTCCACAGGAGATCGAGCCGCCAGGATCTCCGGGCTTCTGGGGCCGCGGACGGAAAGCACGAAGGCAGGCCCGTCCCTCTTCAGGAGGAGTATTCAAAAGCAGTCAAAAAGTAATGCGGGGACTATTGTTGGAGTATGTTTTGGCCATGTTGGAATCTGTTTCGAGCATGTTTTACAGATATCGTCGACAATCCCCCTGTAGGGGGACACGCCTGACTTCAGGAAAATATCACAAAAAACCGAGACGTCTGAGACATCGCCGGAGAGTCACGGCTGGCGCCTCGGACCCTGCCCGCCTGCGCAGCATCGATCCCGTGAGGCTGCCGGGGGCCCGAGACTGGGCGAAGCCAACAGACATCGAGTCGCCAGGCCATCTCCAGCTTGGCATCGCTCGGACGTGTGCATTTTTTTTCGGGGCGAGGACCATCGAGGAGCATCTGTGATCATTTAGCAAAAAAAGAAAAACACGCACGACATCGAAAAATGCACGCGGAATGGACGTCCGAGCGATGGCGAGCCAGGGACCTGGGGCCACGGATGGGAAAAATCACATCGGCGGAGTTTTGGGGACCATTCTTTGAGATCCGACGTCTCGAAATAATAGCACCACCGCAAAAAAAATCCACGCCTGGAGCCCCGGATCCCATGCATCTTGATGCGCTATTTCTCGCGCCGGATCGATCTGCGAGGGTCCCGGGGCCCGAAATTTGGCGAAGGCGCCCGGCTTCAAAGAAAAATCGAGACGTCAGGATATCTCCAGGGATTTGAGGCCGCGGATTGAACAAATCAACAAAACAAAAATTAGAGACATCGCGAACAGTCACGACTGGAGCCCCAGGGCCCCAGACCCCATCCTTCTGCGCCACTGTGCGCGCCGGATCGATCCCGGGGCCCGCGGGACTGGGCGAAGCCGCCCAGCTCCCGAACAAAAATCGAATCGCCAGGATAGTGGTCGTTTTTTATTTGTTGTGTTGCCGATCGGCGCGGGCCCTGGCATTTCCCCCCTCCCCCCCTTGGGGTAGGTCTTGGCTGCTTTTGGCGCCTGTTTCGAGCAGGTGGAGCCCCTCCCCCATCGGACGCATTGCTGCAAACAGTCGCACTCAGCAGAGGTCCAGATTCACCAGAACCCCCCCCCCCCCCTTTCGCCCAATGTCGAAACGCCGAATCAGAAAACGCTTGCATATCTCCTCCCCAGGGATCGGCGGCCGCGGACGAGAAAAGTCACCTCGGTGGAGGTCTGGGGACCACTCGGTGCCGCGGCGGCGAGCCATGAGGCTCCGGGGGCCCCCGGGCGCCGCGACCGGCGCGCGGGGCGGATGTCGCGAGCGAGGCCGCTGCGGAGGCGAGCGGCCCCGCGCGGCCTGTCGCCTCCGGGGGCGGGACGCTGGAGGTCTACTGCACGTTTTTTTTGGGAAGGGGCATATATATAATTATACATACACATACATACATACATACATACCTACATGCATACATATATACATACATACATACATACATACATACATACATACATACATACATACACACACACATACATACATACATACATACATACATACATTCCATACATTCCATACATACATACATGCATACATGCATGCATACATGCATACATGCATACATGCATACATGCATACATGCATACATGCATACATGCATACATACATACATACATACATACATACATAACATACATAACACACATAACATACATAACATACATACCATACATACATACATACATACATACATACATACATACATGCATGCATACATACATACATACATACATACATAACATGCATACATACATACATACATGCATACATGCATACATGCATACATGCATACATGCATACATGCATACATGCATACATACATACATACATGCATACAGACATACATACATACGTACATACCTACACATACACATACACATACACATATACACATATACACATATAAACATACGTATACATATACATATACATATACATATACGTATACATATAAATATATACATATACATATACATATACCATATACATATACATGTCCATATTCATATCCATATGAACACACATATATATATATATATATATATATATATAAGTTACCGGGTACCGGATAGCTCGTTGAGAATTAGTTTCAAATGCAGAAGCTTGAGCCGCAGGGCTGGGTATCCCTGGATCCCCGGAGATCGTTCCGGCGTCGGTCCAGGCTCCCCAGCGCAGGCTGTGAGATTGGGCGTGTCCCGACAGGCCTTTTCTAAGAATACGCGTGCCCGAAAGCTCTCCAGAAGGTCCTTCGGATGCTCTCTCCAGGTCCTTCCAGAGCTCTTCGCCAGGCCTTTCCACGCCCTTCAGGTGCCCTGCTATCCGGGTTTCGACCCCACATGTGCTCAGGCAAGCTTAACTTGCATGGCGTTCGCCCCCCCCCCCCCCCCAGATCTTTCCCTCGCCCACCCCTCTTTACATGAACACTGGCGTGATTTACGCAAGTGCTAGTCGTTCGCGGTTTCCTTCAGGTTCAGCCCCCCACCCACCCGTCCATGCAAGTAAACTTGCTGGAGTCTAAGAAACAGGTTCATATAGAGGAGTGACCCTTCGCCGGAGTGACCTTTGGTGCGGGCCCATTGGGGTCTCCCGATCGCTGAGCGCGATGCGGCATGATCGTCCTCCTGGCGACTCCATTTTTCGAGCTGGGCGTTCTCGCCCAGTTTCGGGCCCTGGGCCCTCACGGACCTATCCGGCTCGAAACATGATGCAGAAGGATGGGGTCTAAGGCTCCGGGCATCCAATTTTGTACGACGTCGCAGTTTTTTCGGGACGTCGATCTCAGGGTTGCGCGCTTGTGCTTGGTCCCTCCGCGGCCCCCAAGGAGCCGCGCATTAGAGGTCTCGCAGGCCCAGAGATTGACACCAACACCAATATCGGCGGTGTGCATCTACCGAGGGAAGAAGATCCCGATCTCGGCGATGGTGGTAATAATTCTGGCTTCCAAGGTGGCCGAAATGTTGCCACCGGCACCGAAACCTAGGATCGTCTTCCCCCTGTGGAGGCACCCCCCCCGTGTACGGTGTTGGTGCCCATTTCCAGGCCACCTACATGTCACCCTTGCCCTCGCCCACCCCTCTTTACATGAACACTGGCGTGATTTCCGCAAGTGCTAGTCGTTTGCGGTTTCCTTCAGGTTCAGCCCCCCACCCACCCGTCCATGCAAGTAAACTTGCTGGTGTGTAAGAAACAGGTTCATGTAGAGGAGTGACCCTTCGCCGTCACCCTTGCCCAGGGCCACTTCTTGCGTGTGGTCGATCTCAGGTGGCCGGGAGCGCAGGCCGGCGGGCCCCTGCCGAGGCGCGGGTGCCGGGCCGCGTCTGGCGCCCCGCTCGGGCGGCGCGCGCCGGAGGGCCGGCGGGCGCCTGCCGCGGGTGCTCCGGGCGGCAGGGGCGAGAGCCAGACGTTGCAGGCTCTCCTGAGCTTGCCAGCCTCGAGCTTATCCCTATCCCTAAGATGGGCACGCCAAAAGGCGATGACAATCTTGGGGGTGCGCCCTGAAGAACTAAGGGAATGCCTAAGATTGGCATCGCGATGAGGAGATGCCCAGCATAGGGATAGGGACATGTTCCAGGCTGGTAATGAGCCTCGGGCCCGAGCCGCAGCCCGACGGCGTCGCCGCAGTGCTGCGGCGCAGGTTCGGCCGCGGCGCGGCCCAGGGGCGGGCGGGCCTGGAGCCGCGTCTGGCGACGTGGCTGCTCAACAGGCTCGCGAGGGCCGGGTTCACACAGACCGCCGTTGCCATGAACCAGTGGATGGTGGCAGAGGGGATCGAGACAAACGCCTTCCACTACGGCGCCATCATCGACGCGTACGCGAGGGGCGGCAGGTGGAGAGAGGCGTTGGATGTTCTCGGCTGCATGGCGTCTCGCTCGGTCGAGGTGAACACTATTGTTTGCAGCACGGCGGTCAGCGCTTGCAAGAGGGGCGCTCGCTGGCAGCATGCTTTGTGCATTCTTGGCGACATGGTCCTGCGTGCCGTCGAGGTCAACTCATTCACGCACAGCGACGTCATAGCTTGTTGCGAGAGGGGTTCTCAGTGGTCGCGGGCATTAGATGCCTGGAGCATTGCCAAGGATAGCATCAAGTCCAGGCTGGATATTGTTGCGCGCAGCAGTGTCATAAGCGCGCTCTCGCGTGGAGCCCAGTGGAGAGCAGCACTGGACCAGCTGAAGGACGCGGAGTCAGACCGCCTCACGCCAGATGCTGTGATGTACAATGCCACCCTCAGCGCGTGCGAGAAGGGGAGCGCGTGGGCCGACGCGTTCCGGCTGCTCTCCACCATGCGCCGCGGCTCCCTGCGCATGGACGAAGTCACATTCGGTGTTGCGATCAACGCCTGTGACCGCGGCAGCAGGCCCCCCCAGTTCTTCCTTATGTTCTTTCCCCTCTGAGTGAGTCTATCTTCTTCTCCTTCTCCTCTTCCATTTTTGTCCTTATACATAACTGCTCCCTGTGGCACCCCAGGGCCATGTATGACCCTGAAGCTTAAACATTGACAACAGTTTCACAGATGGAGGGCCGGTCGTTTTCAAAATGTGGTTCCCGCATTAGCGCCGCGCACACTCGTCTTAAACATTTGCAAGAGCTTCACGAATTGAGGGCGGATGGTTTTCATAATGTGGCTATCGCCGTAGTGCCGCGCGCATTCGTTCCAAACATTTGTAAGAGTTTCTCGGATTGAGGGCGGTTCCTTTTCAACATGTGGCCCTCTCGCCTTATCGCCGCGCACATTCGTCTTAAACATTTGCAAGAGTTTCACGGATTGAGGGCGGTTGGTTTTCAAAATGTGGCTATCGCTTTAGTGCCGCGCGCGTTCGTTTTAAACATTTGCAGGAACTTCTCGGATTGAGGGTGGTTGCTTTTCAAAATGTGGCTCTCGCTTCAGCGTCGCGCACGCTCGTTTTTTATTTGCAAGCGTTTCACGGGTTCCCTTGATCAGCGCACAAGAAGTGGTGTGTTGGAAGGATTCAGGGTTATCGGGGTGCATCAGTGACCTTGGTTCGCGGCGTTGAAGTACCAGGAATGGCTTCGTGGCACGATTCAGGATCGTCAAGTCGCAGCAGTCAGGTTGATCCGTGGCTTTGGAATCCCGAGAACGATGTTATGGCATAGGGTTTTCAAACGGTTCCCCTCCAACGAGGCAGTTTCCTCAGTGGAAATGAACCCTTGTATGGGGCCTATGAAGAGGGAGCGTGGAGGGAGAGTTTATTCCAATATCGTTGATGACTCTTGGGTTTGCACTGGTCCTCCTCCTCCTCCTCCTCCTTTTCTTTCCTCCCCTCCTGGTGCCTGCCGCCCCCATCCCTCCCCTCCTCCCCTCCCCCTTCCCTCCCCTCCTCCCCCTTCCCTCCCTCCTCCCCCCCCTTCCGCACGTCTACCCCTCTCCTTCCGCGCGGGTCGCCCCCCCCCCCCCCCGCTTCCCCCGAGCGGTAGGGCGGTCAGCCCTCTGCAGCGGAGGATGCAGGAGAAACGGGGGTGATTCGAGTGAGGAGGCGGAGGCAGGGAGGGGGGAGGGAGGGAGGGAGGGGAGGGAGGCAAGCTAGGTGCGCTCGCGTCATATCTGACGTCCTACCCCTCCCTCCCATCCCTTACCATGGCGCTGACTTTCTCTATCCGCGGACGCGTGTCGTAGCGGACCTGTGACTCCGCGCGCGCGTGCGTAGTGGGTGGTGGTGCACGTGCGTGCGTGCGTGCGTGTGTGCGTGGTTGTCGTGGTGGTGGTGGTGGTGATGGTGGTGGTGGTGGTGGTGGTGGTGGTGATGGTGGGTGGTGATGGTGCTGGTGGTGGTGGTGGTGGTGTGGTGGTGGTGTTGGTGGTGGTGGTGGTGGTGGTGGTTGGTGGTGGTGGTGGTGGTGGTGGTGGTGGTGGTGGTGGTGGTGGTGATGGTGGTGGTGGTGGTGGTGGTGGTGGTGGTGGTGGTGGTGGTGGTGGTGCTTGGTGGTGGTGGTGGTGGTGGTGGTGGTGGTGGTGGTGGTGGTGGTGGTGGTGGTGGTGGTGTGGCGGTGCGGCGCGGTGGTGGCGGGCGGATGGGCGCGCGAGAAAAAGGCCCGCGCTGGGGCGAGAACGCCATCCTGAACGACGGAGGCCAAACACCGATCCGAAAATGAGGCCCACGCTGCAGCGGGAGCACGATTCGGAACGAGTCGGGAGCAGAAATGAGGCCGGCGCCTCAACGAGAGCAGCATTTTGAGAAAAAAAGACGCCGGCGCCTCAGCGAGAGTCGTTTCCCGGGATTTCCCGGGCATCCTGTGTGTAAAAAACAGTACGCGGAGGGTGCTCGGCCATCACCCGGACGCCATCAGGGGAAGGATTCGGGAGCAGAAATGAGGCCGGCGCCTCAACGAGAGCAGCATTTTTAGAAAAAGTGACGCCGGCGCGAGAGCAGCATTTCGGGAAAAAATGCCGCCGGCGCCTCAGCGAGAGTCGTTTCCCGGGATTTCCCGGGCATCCTGTGTGTAAAAAAACAGTACGCGGAGGGTGCGCGGCCATCACCCGGACGCCATCAGGGGAAGAGGGAGAGTATATTCATATTGAGAAATTGTGGAGGGGAGGGCGGGGGCGGGCGGGCGGGCGGGCGGGCGGGCGGGGGGGGAGGGAGGGAGGGAGGAGGAGGAGGAAAGGGAGGAGGTGTATGAGGAGGAGAAGGAGGGAGGAGGAGGAGGAGGAGGAGGAGGAGGAGAAGGAGAAGAGGAGGAGGAGGAGGAGGAGGGACAGGCGGAGGATGAGGGGAGGAGGATGAGGAGGAGGAGGAGAAGGATGAGGAACAGGAGGAGGAGGAGGAGGAGGAGGAGGAGGAGGAGGAGGAGGAGGAGGAGAAGGGGGAGAAGGGGGAGGGGGAGCGGGAGAACGGGAGGAGAAGGACGTTCGGGGAATCGGGGAAGGAGGGGGCAATTAAGGAAGGGGCGGGTGAAAACGCATGGGGGGTTGAAGCACGAGAGGGAGGAAAAGGCAGCAAAGGTTGACGAGGGTGGAAAAAGAGGTGAAAGAGGATGGGGAGGAAGGGCAGTGCTAGGGGGACGCGGGATTGAGACAGAGAGGTGGGGGGGGCTCTGCACGTCGGAGGAGGGGGAGGTGGCGGATGAGCATGAGGATGGGCATGAACACTAGAAACCACATGGAGGAAGGATGAGGGTCAGCGGCGGGATCAGGAGTAGGAGGAGGGGCAAAAAGGAGCAGTGGTAGACGGAGGATGGCGAAGGATGGAGACGGCAGCGAGGAGGAAGTAAGCGGATCCAGACATGTGGCCCGCGCCGGGGCGAGAGCGATATTCTGAACGACGGGAGCAACACGTACACACTGACATGTAGCCAACGCTGCGTCGGGAACACCATATTTGAAGGAGGAGATCGCTCCGATAGAACAGCATTGGACATACAGCATCATGCCACCATGCTTGATACAACAACGGTGCGCGGGAGAGACGGCGACTGCACTGTGCCATATCGAGGGAGAGAATAGGGGAGACCTCGTATCAGTCCAGGTGCTCCCGCGCAGCCCATGCATCCCCATTGTCTTGCATTTCTGTCTGCCGTCTGCGGTGCCCTAGAGGTCTTTGATTTCCCGTCTGCTGCGCAATCGGGCAGAGGGGCTTTGCACAAGGGAGGGGAGGAGGCGACGGGGGAAGAGGAGGTGGATGAGCAGGATGTGGAGGAGCATGATGAGTGGGACCAGTAGGAGGAGGAGGACAAAGAGGAGGAGGCGGAGCTGGAGGAGCAGGAGCGGGAGCATAATCAGGATGGGACGAGGAGCAGGAGGAGCAGGAGGATCAGGGGAAGGCAGAGGTAGGGAATTGATGGGGGCTGCAATAATTTGGAACGACTCGGAACCGCGAGTGCGGCCCGCCCTGGTGCGAAAATGCCATTCTGAACCATAGGCTTGCAGCATCGACCTTGCAATGTGGCAAAGGCTGCAGCGGGAATACCGAGGATGTTCCGACTGAAACAAACGTACGATGGGTGAAATGATCTGACATGCTGAATGTGCTGGTATGTGTGGTGCGCATCCCCAGGGCGGGGTGCAATTACTATGTTCGCTCCCCGTGCGCACTCTATCGCGACTGCGGTGTTACATCGCTGGCGGAGGGCAGAGAGTGAAAGCACGTGATTTGTGTGGTTGTGTGTTGGAGTGTGGCAGAAATACGCGGGAGGGGTGGCATCAGCAGTGGACAGCATTGGGGCAGATAGGGGAGTAGTATGCATGTCGTGTAATGGTTGAGCGATTGTGCAGGAGGGGGGCGGAGGGAGGGGAGGGGAAGGTGCCGGGGGGGAAGGGTAGGGCAGAGAGAGGCGGATCTGAGGGACGGGAGTGGGAGCGGGAGAGGGAGAAGGTCGAGGAGCAGGAGCGGGAGGAGGGATGTTGAGCAGGGAGGAGGAGGAGGAGGAGGAGGAGGAGGAGGAGGAGGAGGAGGAGGAGGAGGAGGAGGAGGACGAGAAGAAGGAGAAGGAGGAGCCAGCTTCCGTCGCCAGGTGGGCAGAGGCCGTAGCCCTCTGGGCGGATATGTGCTGCAGGAGCCGGGAGATAGAATGCATCCGCGACAGGAGAGGCACGGGGGAAGAGGGGAGTTTAGAGGAGGAGGAGGAGGAGGCGGAGGAGGATATTTCTTGTAGACGTTTCACCAGAGTCTGTAGGTGGGGAATGTTTTGGGTGTTCCAGGGCTGAGTCGTCACAGTCCCTATCCTCAGGGGGCGGGAGGGGGGGGAGGGAGGAGGGGGGAGGAGGAGGAGGGAGGAGGGAGAGGTGGATGAGGAGGGAGAGGAGGGGGAGGAGGGTCTTAGGGTGGCCCGTGGTGTTTGACATCCTGGGGTGGCGAGGAGCGTCCTGAGGTGGCAAGGAAGTCCTGGGGCGACAAGAGACGCATCCGCCATGTCCAGGCCTGATCTGATCCTGAACCCCTTGGCAGACATCGAACTGGCCCGGCTGCGAGGCCGTGTACGCCAAGGTCTGGGCCCAGGCCCGAGCCGTGCAGGCATGGCTCTGGTCCGGGTCTTCCGGCTCCAGTCCACGCTGCCTGAGCGTGGCCAGATCAGGTGTGGCCCGAGGATCGCGCCGCATCGCAGGCGCGATCCAGAGCTCCATCCCGACGTGGCCGATGCATCGGCGATGCGGTGCGGTCTTCGGAGCCATCTACGGTCGGAAACTGCTGCCTGGCGTGTCGCTCCGCCGGTCCTGGCCCACCACGCCTCGGCGCGACACGCTACTCCAGATTTCGTAATAGAAGGGAGGGGGTCTGGACCCTCCAAGACAAGCCATTTCAGACCCCCCCCCGTGGGAGAACCCTCCCAAACACTCCCCAGACCCCCCCAGGCCCTCCAAGATAGCCTGGGAGAGACCCCCCCCCGAAAGGAGACCCCCCCTCCCTTTCTTACGAAATCTGGAGTAACCACCGCGCACCAATTCCCGAGACTTCGACGCCCCGAGCTTCTCCCCGCCTCCCGCCGCGGGGAGCGGAGCGACCCGCCATCCGCCTGCATTGCGCAGCGTGTCGCCAGGGCTGCCGCCGCGACACGCTGAGCAGAAGTTCCCAGCCGCACTCCAGCACCATTTCGAGGCGGTCTCTCCACACTCGGCGGCGAGAGAGGGGGGGGGAAGTGAGATGGGGCGGGCCGTCTCAGAAGGCTCGGAAACTGATGCCTAGCGTGTCGCTCCGCCGGTCCTGGCCCACCACGCCTCGGCGCGACACGCTAACCACCACGTACCGATTCCCGAGACTTCGACGTCCCGAGTTTCTCCCCGCCTCCCGCCGCGGGGAGCGGAGCGACGCGCCATCCGCCTGCACTGCGCAGCGTGTGTCGCCAGGGCTGCCGCTGCGACGCGCTGAGCTCGGGAGGAAAAGAAGCACACAGACGCAATGAATCCTCGATCCCCCAGAAAATATGGGAAAGTGTGGGCAGTGGGGGGGAAGACAGGAGCCCAGAAAATATGGGCTCCTATGGGGAATGGTTTTATTTATGTGTATTTATTTGTGTGTTCTGGGGCCCCTTTATAAGCATAAGTTCCCAACCGCACTCCAGCCCCATTCGGAGGCGGTCTCCCCACACTCGGCGGCGAGAGAGGGGGGGCAGTGAGATGGGGCGGGCCGTCTCAGAAGGCTCGGAAGTCCCCCGGCCTTCTGAAAGGTTTCCCAAGCCTTCCCCGAAGACACCAGAACCTTCTCAGAAGGCCAGATGACTTCCGACAAGCCCTGCCGCCTTTGAGAAGGCCTACTTCTCATTCTCCCCCCTCGCTCTCAGCCGACCCACGCAGGAGGCTCGAGTTCAACCCGGTCATCTACATGACGCTGATACGTTGCGCGGCCAGGGGCCACCAGACGCAGCGCGCCAAGCGGCTCTTCAGGTCTGGGGTCGCCGGGGGCCTGCTGCAGCACGACCTCTCCTCGTGGTGCGATGCGGCAAAAACAGAGCTCTCGGGATGCGCAGGCTCAGGACGGAGGACCTGGGCCGCCCAGGTGGGGTTGGAGCGCATTAGATGGGGTTGGAGGACTGCGCTTCGCCAGCGATGTGTTCCGAGCCCCCGGCCCCATTCTGTGCGGCCTCAAGGAGGAGGTCGGAAAGAGAATCCGAGGCAGGGGTTCATATATCTAGCGTATCCAGCTGCATGCGGCAAATCCCGCCAGCGTGCCAGCCCAGGAGTCTGAGTGGCGACTGTTCGAGGGGGCACGGGAGGCAGTCACGTGTGACACTTCGTTCGTGGTTCCAGGCTTGGGACAACCGTGATGAGGATCATGAGGATTATTGCGACGATGGTGCTGATGGTGTTGACGATGGTGAGGATGATGACGATCATGGTGATGCTGATGATGGTGATGTTGCTGATGATGCTGTTTATGCTCATGCCGTGGATGATGGTGATGATGATAGTGATGACGATGACGATGGTGATGATGGTGTATGATGGCAGTGGCGATGATGATGATGACGATGATGTATGCTGATGGTGATGATGATGATGATTCTGATGATGACGCATGATGGTGATGATGATGTATGATGAGGATAACGGCGGAGGCGGTGACGCCAATGTTGTTGCTGATGTTGATGATGATAATGATGATGATGATGATGTTGATGAGTTATGACGATGGTGCTGATCCTTACGATGATGGTGATGACGTATGATGCTGATGATGATATGTGGAGAGGATGGCGGCGGAGGCGGTGACGACGATGCTGCTGATGTTGCTGCTGCTGCTGCCGCTGCTGATGATGATGATGATGATGATGATGATGATGATGGTCATGGTGGTGATTACGAGCATGATGATGATAAGGCTGATGATTTCGTGTGAAGGTGATGATGATGTATGGAGGGTCTGACGGTGGAGGCAGTTACGATGATGCTGCTGTTATTGCTGATGATGATGGTGGTTGCGATGCTGATGATGATGAGTTCGAACATGGTGATGTTGTGTGATGAAGATGAGGCTACTGATTACGATGTTGTCGATGACGTCGATCATGAATATAAAGATGAGGGTGAAGAGTATGATGATGCTGCTGCTGATGATAAAATGCTGCTGGTGATGATGATGCCGCTGCTGATGATGATGGCGATGACGCTGATGCTGATGTTGATGATGATGATGATGATGATGATGATGATGATGATGATGACGATGATGCTGCTGCTGATGATGATGGTTATTGTCGTGATTAACGTCGACGCTGTACTTTGCACGATGAGATGTGCTGTGCTCGTCCGTCGAGCATCTGGCGCCGGCCCGTGCCGGCGAGCGTGTCTGCCGCGCTCTCTGCACAAAAGAGGGGGCCCCCTCCTCGATCCCATACAGCCGCGGAGGCGGCGGCAAAAGAGAGAGTGAGGAAGGAGAGGTTGACTCAAAACTTCGCTCGAGTCGCCTCGGCTCGACATGAGCCTAAAATCCTTCTCAACCGTTCCGACCGAACTGGATCAAAAGAGGGGCCCTGCACAGTACGAATATGAAAAGGAATGATGAGAAAGAGCCCGACCCTATCCTCAAGATAGGTCGAGAAAAGCTAAAGCGTCGGCGGCCTCGGCTTCAGCGTCGGTAGATGCCTGCGGCTTGTCCTGAGCGAGTTTGTTGGCTCGCTGTCGCTTCCTGGCTGACATAAAATCCTCATCGTACCTGATGATCCAGGTACGCCGTGCAAGCCACAGAGCCAGAGGCTTCCTTGCCTCGGGACTGTCCTTCGTGAGGCCGTCGGTGAGATTGAGGTCCGAGGGGACCCAAACCAGATGCTGGTTCTTCTCGGGCCCGCAGTTCGCCTTCACATGTAGAACCTCCACGCCGGTCCTCGCATCGCTCAGGCCTATGCCGAAACTCTCCTTGTTGTGAACTGAATCATAAACTCCTCGGCTGTCGATCACCAGCACCGAGGTCATGGATCGCGCCACCTCCTCCTGAGTGTGCGCGGTGACTGGAACTCCGTGCATGACTGACCACAGCAGGCGCATCAGGTACGCCGCGTTCTCGCCGTCGTACAGAGCCTGTCCCTCGCAGCCGTTGGTGCCGATGCCGGTGCGCTTGAGCTTGTACGATCTCCAGTCGGCGATCGATACTGCACATTCCTTCTGCTTGAGGATCTCGGCCGTGGTGAACGCCACGATGTAGCCTCCTCGTTGTAGTAGTCTGCTTGCGTCGACCCACGTCACGATCACTAGGTCGTCCCACTTCAGCTTACCGCCACCGTTGCTATTGAAGTTGTGGAACACCAGGGAATCACGAGCTGTCCGCTTCACATCGCGTATGAGGGCGTTCGTGTCCTTCAGGTCTCCGAACGTCGCCTCGTTCACCCGTTGAGCCAACAGTGACACCCGACATGAGAACTGTGGTGCTGTCTGTGTCGCTCTCCATTGGCATTTCATCAGGCCTGCCCTGAACTGGGTGACGTCCTCCGGCTTGAGCTTGTCATCCTTCGAGAGGTACTTGCCGGAATCGACCCTGATCTCGAGGAGCTGGTGACAGAACTCCTCCTGGCTAGCATGGATCTTGCCCGATGGCTCCTGGGTGATCCACATGCCTGCCCACATGCATGGCGTGCTTCGCCATGGAGACCACCGCAGCATCTCCTTCAGCATGTTCTTCATGTCGAGGTAGAACTTGTTGTCGCTGTCGCCTGCGATGCCAAAGTCGTCCACGTGCGAGCCAATGACCCCGCACACGGTGCCGTTCTGGTCCTGAATGATCCAGATGCATGGCTCGATGAGGACGCTCTTGCCTCCTGCTTCGTGGATCTTGTGGTCCACGTACTTCCAGAAAACCCACGGCGCATTCGTGATCCCGTAGATCGCTGCCAAGACTCTCATGGACTCCTCCTCGTTGATCTGCAAGGCCTGCCGGAGCTCCTTCACGCCTTTCGTGTAGAGCTTCCTCCACTCCTCGGTGTGCCCGGCCTGCAGGAAGGCGGACTTCGCGTCGGCTAGCTCGAAGGTCCAGCCGTGGAAAGCAGCCATCTGGAGGAGTGCCAGCTTCCCTTTTCTTGAAATGGTTGGTGACGCCGTGGGAAGTACCCGATCTCCGAACTTGTCCCGACTGACAAGGTCTGGATGTGAGAAGCCCAACAGAATGATACGGGCCTTCGCCTTGAACTTCCCGTCCGGCGTGCTCACGGGGTGTGGGTCCGACTTGTCCGGTGGTTCAGGTGGTGTCAAAGGCTTCCAGGTCAGTAGCCACCTCATCTTGATCAGCTTGTCCGCTGGAATGTCTTTCCCATGATTGTAGTCAGCGTAAGCTGATGCAGCCCGGACTGTCGGTACTTCCAGATGTTCCGCCAGCTCCCGTGCCATTGCCTCTTGAAACAGTGGCCTCTCCTCGGGGCTCAGGCGGCCAAACGAAACCTCCACACCCTTCTTGACCGTGTTGTTGGCCACTCGGTTCAGCTGCTTCTCCAGATACGCGCTCGCATCGAAGCAGAACTCCTCAAGGTCCGTCTCGATCTCGATCTTCATCAGGTCCATCTCGGTTTCGTTATTCGGATCCTGCACGAAGTTGATGATGTCAGTCTCGCTGGCTTCCGCATGGTCGCTCGCCGTCTTGAAGAGGGCAGCGTGAGCAACTTCAGCTGAGGCTCTTGATGAAGATGATCTCCCAAAACGCGGTTGGAAAGCTTCAGTCGGTACAGGTGGCCATGACACAGTCGGTTGCTTGCCTCTCAATCTTGTTCGCTTAGTCTGTGGTGGCTCAGGTGCTGAGTTGTCCTCGTCGACCTCCAAGTCGTCATCTGCCTCCGTGACGTCGTGGGGCTCCACGGCCACATCGGGATTCTCGACCACCCTCGGCATGCCCTCAAGAGGTTGACGTGGTAGCATCCTCATGCCATCTGCCGTTGGGGAGGGCTCCCCGGCGATGTCGTCAAAGTCCTGGAGGTGTCTCCAGACATCCTCGAGCGGACTGTTGAGGATGTCGTCCTTCTTCAGGTTGATCTGGACGATCTCCGACTGCGTGGCTGGCCGCAGTTGCTCTGCTGCACAGCGCCAGCATCGGTTGCCCATGATGACCCAGATCACGCCGTCCTTGTTGCCTGTCTGGACCGCCGGCTCGGAGAACAGAACTCTGCCCGGTCCGATGAAGAGGCCGTCCGTGAAGAAATCCTGTCCGGAAAGCTTTCGCTTCCCAGTCGCAGCGTACGACCGCCAGACACAGACCCAGTCGCCTCGCTTATATTCATGTCGAGGTCGTGGGGCTGAGTTCTTCAGCTCAGAGATCTTCCTGGACGCCTTCTCCTTCAGGTAAGTCGCCTCTGCATCCGCTCGTACCCGCTCGATCTCGAAGAAGTCGGACTTCAACTTGCCAGTAGCTGCGTTATGCGCCAAGATTGGGTCCTCGGTGGGAGAGTACCCAAAAGCCCACTGCATCGGCGTGTAGCCCTTGATGTTGTCCATGTTGTTGGCCGCCGCAATCGAGATGTAGAACGCGGTCTCGGGACTCAGCTTCGGGTATTGTAGGCGAAGCTTCCTCATTACCTGCTTGACGGTCGAGATGCGGCGCTCGATGTCGCCAGCCATCCAATGTGCTCCTCCTGGTTTCGCTGAGACGCCGATGCCGGCCAACTGGCAGTTGTCTTTAAACTCGCCACCCACAAAAGATGGCTGAGGATCGACGAAAACCCACCTTGGCTTGGGATAGTGTTGAAGGTAGGCTCTGGCAAACGTCGTGAACAGCGTAGCTGACGAATCCGTGCCCTTGTCTTTGAGGCCGATCTTCGCAGTGATGTCTCCACACATCAAGCCGGTGGCGACCTCTGCGATGAGAAGAAATCTGGCCTTCACATTCAAGTCTGGGAACGTCAGGTCGGAAACGTCCATGACGGCTGCCTGCCAAGGTGCCATGGGGATGTCGAGGCTCGCCTTGACCTTGTGGGTAAGGCCGTGCTTGACCAGGTCGCATGCTTCGCAGCGTAAGTTGATCGCTTCTTCGACGATCCAGCGTGGACACTGTCGCTTCTTGCACCAGTAAGCCAAGTGCTCGTTCCCTGGGTGCCCTGCAGCCTTGTGGATCCTGCTCAACATCGCCCGCACCTGTTCCCTTTCGGGATCCGTGGGCTCAGCGACGTAGATGCTCCCGGTGTCCCGCTCCATCAGGTAGGCATTCTCGAGGTCGTGGACAGCAGGGTTCTCCAGGGCCATATTGAGGTCGATCGGGGTCCGGAGTTGAGCATGCCATAGCCGGGCAATTGCCTTGCACATCGCCTGTGGGTAGTAGGCTGTGGCTGCAGTGTGTAGCTTCCCGCTGATGACTCGGTGGCCGTGTGAGTGGTCACATACGGTCGCGACCTTAGAGAACTCCGGGTCGGTGGTCATGATCCTCCAGCCCTTCTCGACGAGCTCGTTGGTGTTGTAGTCCCTGAGGCCGTACATGCACCCGTCGATCCGATCCTCGAAGACGTGACGTCCCCGACGCCTCAACTCTGTACGTAGAAAGTTGAGCTCGGGAATCTTCCAGCCTTGACACCTGTGAGGCCACTCGAAGTAGACCTCGCCTCCGTTGTCAACAATCTTTAGCAACAGGAGAACTCCATACTTCACACGTCGTCTGTCTCGAAGTCGGTCTTTCTCGAGGCGTGCACGTGCCTCTGGTGTTTTGTAGTTGAAGTTCGTAAGCGAAGTCCATAGTGTGCATGGTAGCGATATCCAAGCCCTCATCGGCATCACCTCGTCCAGCTTCTTGCTAGCGGCCTCGAACCCCGTCTTCGTGCTGAGGTTGTAGCCGTTCTCGATGCTGATCCGCTCCATGCTGAGGCCGATGTTGGTGCACTCGTCGGTCAGCATGCTGTTGGGATGGCAGCAGATCTCCACTGCCTCGGTTATCGTACCCACGGTCACGGCCAAAGCCAGTCCTGCGAGTAGTGTCCTGCGGCGTCCGGCCGTCAGAAGCTGTCTCGGCACCCGGCTCAGACTGGCCCGGGTACTGGTTCGGCCATCTGGACCTTGCGCCTGGGATTCGCTGCCCCCAACATCTCCAGCAGCGCATCCGGCGTGTGTCGGATCTCGGTCCCGGGGAGCCTCCGAAGTGAGGTGGCGATGTTGATCATCGCGGTTACCTGCACGTGATTGGCCGTCTCCCACAGGTTGCAGTGCCGCACCAGCTCCAGGCCGGACTCCACCAACTTCGGATGCTGCATGCTGAGGTTCGTCATCGGCGCCTTCGTCGTCGGAACGTAGAGCAACCTCAGCCCGCACCGATAGCACGTCCTGGTCTGGCCCCACTGGTTGTTGACCGTGAAGTACTTGCGATGCGTCTGCCCGCACGGTCCCCGCGTGGTCCTCGGATCGCGGGGATCCACCTGCAGTGCGAACGCCGGGTCCAGCTCCATCTGCTTCTCCTTCTTGCGACCCTGGTCCGCGTTGCCCGGGTCTTTCTCCTTGACCTTGCCCTCCGAGGTGACATACTCCATCTTCTGGCCGTTGAAGACGAACTCCCGCTTGACCTGGGTCGTAGGTCCGGAGCTCGCTGCCGCCGAAGGTGACTTTACCTCCGGGCCCTCCTCCTTCTTGTCGGCATCTATGTCGACAGGTACCCATTCGTCCTTGCCCTCCATGGAAACGCTCTGACTGAAACGTCGGCTTGCGGGTTGCCGAAATCCGCTCAGAGCGAGTTCCAGAGCCAAAAGACGGCGGAGGATGGGATGACCATGATGGAGCTGCCCTCCCTGTTATGGTTGATGGAGGTGATGTTGCTGTTATCAATGATGGTGTTGTCGTTAATGCCGTATATACTGATGATGGTGTCGTTCTCATCTGAGATGATGCTGATAATGTCGTTCTGGTTTGAGATGGTGCTGATAAAGTCGTTCTTGTCCGAGATGATGCTGATAATGTCGTTCTTGCCTGAGATGATGCTGGTGATGTCGTTCTTGTCTGAGATGATGCTGATGGTGGTGATGTGGTCTTTGCCATCGACCATCTCTGAAACGCCCTTGCAAGACCCTCGGTGTTTTCCGCGGTCGGGTTTAAAATCTCGGAAACGTGCTTCACCAGATCGAGGATGCAATGGCCCTTGCCTGGAGTCTTGCGAAGCTGCACCAGTTGACCCCTGATCACAGCCTCCCCGGTTCGGAAATTCACGATTGCCGGCCACGACTCCAGAGCGGTCATTCCCAACAGAACGAGAGGCACGCCAGGACTGAGAGCGAAAATACCCAGAACGAAGCCCGGCTCGAACTCGACCGAAACCTTATACAGTGCTTTGCCCCACTTATTGTCTCCGAAACGAAACCACGGTCTTTCATTTTTGTTGATCTCGATCCTGGCCTGCGGGTTCGCAGCCGCAACGGCGGCGACCAGGGCCTGGACTGCGCGCTCGCCTCCGGCGGACGCGGAAGCCCCGCAATCAACCATGGCCTCAGAGGGGGCGAGGCCGTTGTCGGTCAGCTCCGCCTGGTACAGCCCCTGGAGCTCGTCAAACCCGTGCGTAATCGTGTGAAACTCCAGGTAGTTCGCATTCTTGCCCTTCTGGTCGTGGTCCCTGTCGCGGTACTTGCTGCCCTTGCCGTTCTTGCCGCTCTTGCTGCCCTTGGGGCCTCGACCATTGAACGGCGGTCTCGAGGGCGGCTGGTGTGGCCACGACGGGGGAAGGCGGCTCTTCCCTCCTGGACTCGATGATGGCTTGCCAAATCCTCGATCTTTGTGAGCTGCGGCCACTGCTTGCCTGGCTTGAACTAGAGTACGTGAAGCCTCGGCTGCCATCGCCTGGGCCGCCTCAAGCTCCTCGTTGAGATGGTTGAGATCCTCGTCCATGGCCTCGGACTCCTCTGGCTCTGAGGTGAGCTGCGGCTCCTCCACGACGTCGTAGTCGTCCTCGTTCTCGTGGTCGTAACCGTCGTTCTCCCACGCCTGAATTGCCGCTGCGTAGCCGTCATACCAGTCCGGTCCGTGTGCGTCGTCAAACTCTGCAGCGAGGGCTGACTGAGGGCTCGACTCCGGGCCGTACCGAGGTATGGCCCTCGGTCCGAAGTCCCGCTGCACCAGCGCCTTGTCCTCCCATCTCTCCTTCAAAGCTTTGGAGACTGCATCGAAATCCAAGCGATTCTGCGTGACCACGCGGACGTCCTGCTTCTCTTTCTCGGTGAAGTCCATCGCCTCGAGCAGGAAGAAACCGCGGAGGACCTTCAGGACTCCAGAAGCATGGCCGAAGAATGTGGAGCCCACTGCCATCGCTTCCGAAACCTTGAGCTTGCTGGCCATGGATTCTTGTCGGTGAAATCGATCCGTTCGAGAGCCCTGCGAGCGAGACGTAATCGACTGTCGTTCATACTCATCTGCTTCTTCTGCATCCTCCGCAGGGGCATCCTCTGAGGGCGTTGGCGCATCGGGGCTGGGTTCCCAGTGGTCCCAGCACCTCTGGCAGTACCATTGTCCACGTCCGGCTGCGCCACGGTCTCTGTCGAAGTAACCGTAGCACTCTCGGCACTGCTTGTACTTGTCATTGTCGCCCACCTCCTCCAAGAGGCGCTCCAGCGCCTGGATCATCTCTGAGTAACAGTCCTGCTCCCGGATCAGGAGCGCGCCCACTGTCTCGCCTTTGCGGCGCTTGAAGTCCTTGTAGTAGTGCTTAATCTTGTGGGCCGCATCTGGGATAGGTAGCTTTCCCAGTGGACTGTTCCTCAGATCGTCTAAGAGGAGGAGGTGGCCGTTCGGATTCTCATATCTGTCTGGATCCAAGGTGGTCGCAAACGTCCGTATGGCTATCGTCTTGCTCTGTAGCATGCGACCGATGATCCTGTTCGCCGCTAGGTCCCTGTCCTGCTTCTTCAGCGTGCGAGGGAACCACTTCACTGCCGTCTCGAAGTGTCGCCAACGTCCTGGGTTGCCGTCCCATTCAGGGATGGCGTCCTTTGCCTTCTTGTCGTCTCGCTCCATGGTGTTCTGGTCCCTTGGGGACCACCAGAACTGGTCCGTGGATCAAGCTCCGCAATACCAATGTCGTGATTAACGTCGACGCTGTACTTTGCACGATGAGATGTGCTGTGCTCGTCCGTCGAGCATCTGGCGCCGGCCCGTGCCGGCGAGCGTGTCTGCCGCGCTCTCTGCACAAAAGAGGGGGCCCCCTCCTCGATCCCATACAGCCGCGGAGGCGGCGGCAAAAGAGAGAGTGAGGAAGGAGAGGTTGACTCAAAACTTCGCTCGAGTCGCCTCGGCTCGACAGTTATGATGACGATGACGAGGGGAAGGGGGAGGAGAAAGGCCGTCACACGTGACCCCTAACGTCTTCTGTATTTGAGGAGCTGTCATGGAGCTCGTGTGGCCGTCTTGGGGCTGTCTTGGCCCTCTGCGAGGCGTGAGGCAGTCTTGGGGGGGCCCGTGGGCCCCTCCTAGGCCGTCTTGGGGCCCTCTGACGCCGTCCTAGGGCTCTCTTGGGTCGTCTTCGGGCCCTCTTCGCCCTATGGTGGGTGCCTTGGGGCCGTCATGTGGCCGTCTTGGGCCGTCCAAGCGTATTCGAAGGTCGTTTTGGGTTGCACGGGAGGCCCTCTTAGGCCGTCTTTGGGCCGTCTTGGATGCCTCTTGGGCCATCATGGGGGTCGTCTTGGGCCATCGTGGAGGCTTCTCGGGCCGTCTTGAGCTGACGCGAGCCCGAACATACGAGCATTCGAACATCAGTCAAACACCTGAAGGAACTTCTGGATTTGGGCTTATTTGGACCCTGTTGGCTGTCCTCTTGTGGCCTTTTTTGGGCACTGCTGAGGGCATCGTGGGCCTTCTTGAGGCTACATCCGGCCGCCTTCGGGCCACCTTGGGCTGCTTTTGAGGCACCTTGGGCTATCTTGCTGTCGCTGGTTGCCCGTATGGGCCGCCTTGCAAGCTTGGACGCGGATCCGTCGGTTTTAGCGAGGGGTCGTGGCCTCGGGAGTGCGGATACATTTTTGTTGCCAGGGATCGTGGCCTCAGGAGCAGGGGCGATGCACGCACCAGTCCGCTCCTCAAGGGGCCCTATTGATACACAGAAGCTTGGCCTTCTGCCACGCCCCAATTTGCCAGGGGACGCGATGGCGGACATCCAGATCCTCCCCCTCCGGCCTCTTGGGCCGTCTTGAGGGTCTCTTGGGGACCGCAGGGGCCGTCGTGAGGCTGTCTTGACAACCGTTGTGTTGCTGTCTTGGGCGTCTTGGAGGCCATCTTGGCGTCTGGAGGCCGACAAGGGCGCTGGGAGGCAATTTCAGGTGGGGGATTTTTGAACTTCGCGTGCGAGACAGGGCGGGGGGTCGGCCCTAGAAAATATGTTATAACACTCCCACTGGGACCCCAGGAGCATTCTAACACGCCCACTCCGTGCAGGCACCGTGGCAGATTAGTCAACACGACAGTTTCATTCAAGGCTCGAGGCATCCTCTAAAAAGTGGTTTCGGAGCTTCTTGTCAACTGCAATCGCAAGGTGTGGAACACTCTCATGCGCCACACAGATCGCAGGGTGTGGAGACCCCACCTGCTTCCGACTGGGATCCCGCTGCTGCACCTCCTTTCCAACAGCTCCCTTGTGATCATCATTATCCTCCTTCTCTCTTTCTTCCTCTCCTTCTCCATCTCCTTCCTCCCATCCTCCTCGGATCTGGCTTCATAGTCTTCTTATTGACAATGTTAGGCGATGCCTTCGTGCTGCAATCATGTTTGTATGAGCCTGGACACACACGTGCCACGTGTGTATATATATATATATATATATTCACCTACCTACCTACCTACCCACCGACATACATACAGACACACACACATACCTATATGCATACATGAATATAATTTTATGCGTGTACGTTTGTATATATATATACATACATATATACACACACGTTCGCATCCGCCGTTGTGAGATGCTCCCTGTCCTGCTATACGTTATGTTGTCGTCCCCCCTCAGCCCCGCCGCTATGTTTGCGTCATGTCACTACAGACAGGGCTAAACCAAACCCCATTGGCGCCTCGACTTGAAATGGATCCGTTGAAGATGTATGCAACAGTATGCGTAAGACGCCTCATTCGTCCTTCGTCTGGGGAGCAGTTCGGTCTGGGCCGCGCTCATTGGGCCCTCCTCCTGCCCGAGAGGACTCGATGGGACGTGGTGTGAGCTTCGATGCCGCTGTCGCGCTGTCCCTGCAACGGTGGCGCAATGCACTGGCTTGACTCCGAGGCTCGCACTCACGCCACTCTGATGATGCGCGGAGCTGGTTGCCTCGGTGCCGTCCAAGGCAAAGCCTCGGCGCCCATTCATGGCCGCGACGGGGTGGCGTCCAATCTGCGGCTGCCTTGCAGCCTTGCAGCGGACTGCGGCTGTAATCGTCAATCCCCCTTCCCTGGAATTCTTGTTCATTGTATGCCCCCTCGCGCGGGTTCTCAAGCGTAGCACTCGTTCTCTGCTCGTGCACCTTTCGGGGGTCAGTGCGGTTTGACACCGGGCACGAGAGTGTGGCGCACTGCGGGTCAGAGAGCGCAGAACGGTGAGCGGGCGTCAGGTCAGGGTACAGAGAAGGGATGGGCGGACGAAGGACTTGGTCCCGCTCGTCGGCAAGATCCAGATGAAATCTATCAAGAGGGGCTAGGGTTGCGGCTCGAGACAACAGCCAGCCCGCGTGTCCCGTTGCAGGGACACATGTTCGATGTGACGTGTTGCTAGTGTCTTGACCGCTGTTGTTCTTGCTGATCGCTTCCAGCAGCAGCGTTCACCATAGTATCCTGGGAGAGGTCAGGCAAGGCAGATGCCTTGCGGGAGGGAGGTGGGGGCAGCGTGAAACGAATGTCTTTCTTTCTGTTTTACCCGTTCCTCCTTCTGTGATTCCTGCGCCGTCTCCTTCCCTTTTCGCCTCATAGTCCTATCGATCTTGCATGCCCCCCGCTCCATTGTTCTCCTCCGCCTCGTTATCGCCCACCCTTCTCAGCCTCTGTTTCCTTCTCCTCCTGTCCATTCTCTTCCTCCCGCTCTCCATCCGTCCTGTCCTCATCACCTTGATCGTGCCCCGCCTCCCAATAATTTCGCTTCATCATCCCGCCTCCAAGGGCTTCCGGGCGCGAACCCAGAATGTTGAGGGCTGGCACCAGAATCTCGCGAGGTTTGGGCCCAGACCCTCAGAATCAGATGCTGGAATCTCGCGATGCTTGGGCGGTGCTAGAATCTCGCGACGCTTGGGCTTGAGGGTGAATGCCAGAATCTCGCGATGCTTGGCCGATGCTTGGACCCAGACTATCGAGGGTTGATGCTGGAATCTCGCGACGCTTGGGCCCTGACCCCCGGAATCTGAGTCCAGGTGACGGCCTGGGTTTCCGCTCCGTCAGCCTCCCCCGCATCCCCCAAATCTTCCCTCGCAGCACCAGGTGCCGACGGTAGAGGGAAACAATCGCTGAACACTCGCCGTCGTCGCCGCCGCCGCCGTCGTCGTCGTCGCCGCCGCCGCCGCCGCCGTCGTCGTCGTCGTCGTCGTCGTCGTCGTCGTCGTCGTCGTCGTCGTCGTGGTCAGCGTCGTCGGCGTCGTTCGAGGATAGAAGTTTCAGGCGGTTCTGCGCGTCTTTGGGCGCTCCTGCTGGGTTCTGGGAAATCCTGGGGAGGCGGGGAGAGTTGCATTACTTTTGCAGGATGGCACGCTAGAGGGAAACAATTACTGAACACTCCCCCTCCCTCCCCCGAACTCAATTTTGGCACGCGCGGGGGAGACTGCGGTCGAGGTGCAGCTCATCAGACCCACCGCCAACTTTGAACACTGGGGGGAGGGGGAGGCGTTGACAGATGAACGTGGCAGGAGTGTACGCTGTTGTTTTCCGAGCCCTGTACCGATCAATGTCCTGAGCACAGATCGGCTCCTCCGACAGCCTTGAGTCCGTTTTATTGCGCAGCCCAATGTTTGCCGCGTTCGCTTCGTAGGTTGCGCCGAGGGAGGTGAGTTGCAATCGGACTCCAGACGAGCGACGCTCTTGAAAAGGTGGGGGCAGGACCGGCTTCGCCGGCGCGCTGGGGAACAAAGGCGCCGTTTGCTGTCGCCTCAGGACCCGGGCTGGCATTCAGCGCGGTCGCTCGTGATCGCCCGTACCTCTCCAGGCCTCAGTCAATTTCGTGTTTTTCCCACTTGGGTCTTCGCTTTGAAGAGACAGCGCCCCGCGTCCTTCCTCCTTCCTCCTCCCCCCTCCTCTCTCCTTGCATCCTTGCCTCTGCCTAGCTGTCCTGTGCCCGAGCTTTTGGGCATTGCACACACCAACTTCAGGACAGCATTGTGTGTGCGAGCCAGTTTTTTGGCTTCGGAATCTCTCTCGCATGGCCAAGAATGCTTGGCAGCTTCGCAGCAATGGTGGCGGGGCGTGGCCGACCCAGGCACCCTGGCGCGCAGGGTCGGCGGCCAGGGCTGGGCCTCCGTCGGGCCAGTGGGGCGCCCAGCCCGACCGCGGTGGCCAATGGAGCTGGTCACCCCCCCGTCAGGACACGGGGTCGTGGTCGGGCCGCCGCTGGCGTTGCGAGGCATGCGGATGCAAGAAGAACCTCGAGGGCTGGATCGCTTGCAAGCACTGCGGAGAGATGCGTGCAGGACCCCCCAGCCCCGTCGGGCAGGGCTGGCCGAGGTCGGGCATCCACTGGCCTGCCCTCAAGCCTGCGCCTGTTCCTACTCTTGGGGGCCCTGGCGGTGCTGGCGGGCATCCAGCTGGCTCTCCCTCGGCCCAGCTGTCCGAGACCGAGCTGCGGACGCTCATCGGCTTGTGCGAGAAGTCTGGCGACGGCGAGGCGGCCACCCGTCACAAGACGGCGCTCGACAAGCTGCTCCGCACCTCTACTCCTGCCCCCGTCCAGCAGCGTGCAGCCAAGGCCCACAGCAGTGTGCAGTACTGGGAGCGGAAGCTGTCCACGGAGCTCGATAAGCTCACCAAGCTGGAGAAGCAGGTGGAGGAGCAGAAGGCTTCGACGGCGGCGGCTCAGCAGTCCTTGCAGGCTGCTGACGACAACTACAAGGACCTGGTCCGCGAGCTGGCTGGGAACGTGGTCGATCCCACCCCCGCTGAACCTCTCGAGCGTACCAAGGTGGATGTGTCTGAGCTCATGCAGGGCTCGTGCAACGTGCTGGATATGGTCTCGTTGGACTCGATCTTCCTCTTCGACGAGGGCGAGTACGAGGTCTCCGACGAGGACAAGGAGCAGATGGCAGCTCGGCGTGCAGCACTCAACGAGCAGTTCCGCGAGGCGTGCAACTCCCTCTTCAAGGGGGCGCTGGAGAAGGCTCAGTCTGCTCGTGATGAGCAAGCAAAGCATGTTCAGCGTCTTGGTAAGAAGAGGAAGGGCGAGGACGGCGCGGCCGTCTCTGGTGGCGGTGCAGGGCCAGGCCAGGCGGCTGTGGCGAACGGCGCTGGGTCGGGCCCCGACGGCCGCGCTGCTGCCAGCGCTGCGGCGGGCCCGCCCGATGGCGAGGCGGCCAAGCAGCCTGGTGAAGCTGGGGATGCACCTCCCGACGTTCGTGCACGTGCTGAAGCAGCCCTGGGCCCCGCAAAGTGCCATTAGCCCCCTCCCGCGTGACTCCGCTGTGAGCGCGGGCAGGGGGGCCCATCACTACATCTCTTCCCAACCTCCATACTGTGAAGTCTTTAATCGAGCTGAGCTTGAGGATCGCCTTGCTCAGTCCATTCGCTCTCTTGATAAATATATAGCTTCGCTGTTGTGTTCCGCCAACAGTACCCGAGGCGTCTGTAAACAGGGGGACTTTTGCAAAAAGCGAGCTGGTGTTCAGCCCAATCTTGCGTTTTCCCCTGTCGGCCCGCAGGCTCCTCCCCCCTCAGGTTCGATTTCTCTGCCTGAAAGTTTTGAAGTTTTTAAGGCCCCCCCAGCCCCTGGGGGGGATGCCATGAACCTGAAGATAGTCACATGCAATTGCACGGCCTGGAGTTCTGCTAAGGATTGGCTCTTGCAGACGGCGGCGCACGTGGTGTTGCTCCAGGAGCACCACTTGCTCGTGCACCAGATCCCAGACGCTCAGCGCTGGGCCCTTAGTCACGGTTGGAAATCGATCTTCGGGAGTGCTAAGGCCTCGTCAGACTTAGGCACTTCAGGAGGGGTGGCTATTCTAGCTCGGTCAGGTTTGGGCCTCCATTGGCCCCCAGGGGGTTATGTGGTGGAAGACTATCGTGCCGTTGCTGGGGTTGTTCATGTTGGGGACCTTCCTCCCATCCTGTGCATCTCCTGCTACTTGTCGTGCTGCGAGGGCTTGTCCGACAGGAACTTGGCCCTGCTGTCGAAGATTGGTACGATTGCCAGTAGCAGTCTCAACAGTTTTGTGATCGGAGGCGATTTCAATATGGAGCCTCCGTTGCTAGACGACTCCAACTTCGTTCAGCGATTAGAGGGCCAGGTGATCACGGCCGGTTTGTCCACTTGTCTTAGCTCAGCTGGTGGGAAGGTCTATGATTTTTTCGTGGTCTCTGGGGGCTTATCGAAAGGTGTCAAGAATTCGTGGGTCGACAGGTATGCTCCGACGTCCCCTCACTCGCCTGCGGGGGTCGATTTCCATGCCAGGTTAGCCGATCTTCGAGTCTTACAGTTCAGAAAGCCTCCTCCCCTGCCTGTTGAAGTTCCTGTCGGGCCTGGACCTGCTCCTCAGGACTGGGATGCCACGCTGGCTTTAGCTAATGGAGTACTTGACTGTGCCCGTCGGGGGTCTCTGGACGCTCACTATGGGCTCACCGACTTGTATAAGCGATGGGCCAACCTTGCCGAAGCTGAGCTTGCCGATCAGCTCCAGGTTAAGCTCCCTAAAACTGGGTGTCGAGGTGAGATCCCCAAGGTCTGGTGGGTTCCAGTCTTGGGGCGTGACCAGCGTCCCGCTCGGCATCCTGAACTATTTGTGTGTAGATGGCTCTCGCAGAGTTTCAGGGATTGGACTACTTCTTGGAGGACCTTGCAGGGTAACTGTTCGGGCGGGATCCCTATCGAGAGTGCCAAGAAGGTTCTGGAGTCCCCCTCGCCGTTCATTCAGAAGCATATGGGGTCTGGCGCTATCTTTGAGGCTCATCGTAGAGTTTTGGGTTTCATTGGGCAGGACGAGGTCACCTTGGAGGCCATAGGTAGCGTGTCCATCGAGTTAGCCGACTTGCTGGACTCGACCGCCAAGGCGGCTCGAGCTGCTGGTGAGCGGTCGTGGAAGGAGTGGCTTCTAAGGGACATTGACCAGGGTGGTGGCCGCAACGCCCATGCCTGGACGCGTCCAGTAGAAGCTTGGGTTCCCTCCACGACCCTCAGTGCGGCGGGCCAGGTGGTTTCTGATCCTCGGTCCCTTCTGCGCGCTGAAGGGGAACGTTTCCAGAAGCTATGGTTGGCCGAAACCGAATTGTTCGATTTGATGGATCCCAAGCCTTATCAACCCTTGGAACATCTCCCCCTGGTGTCACCTGAATGCTTGAGGGAGAAGAGCAGGGGGTACGCCAAGCGGTCAGCTGTGTCTGTTGATGGCTTTCACCTTCGGCATTACGCGCTGCTGTGTGACAAAGCTCTGCAAGTTGTCTCGTTGCTTCTCGCCATCATGGAGACGATGACCGTCTTGCCTGAGCAGTTGCGTTTGGTCATGCTGGCTATGCTGGCCAAGCCGCTGGGCGGCCTCCGCCCCATAGGCATCGTCACCTCGCCCTACAGACTCTGGGGGAAGTGCAGGAGGAGGGAGGCGTTGATGTGGGAGGAGGCTAACCAGCATGCGATGTTTGCAGCCTATGGTTTCAAGTCGGCCTCGGATGTCGTCTGGCGGCAGACTGCCAAGAGCGAAGCGGCTGTCCAGCAAGGCAAGTGCTCGGCGTCCCTCCTCTGGGACATGTACAAGTTCTATGAAACCATGGACCTAGAGGACCTCGCGACAAGATGTGACGAGTCGGGTTTCCCGCAGGTGGTTTCCAGGCTTTGTATTACGGCCTATCGGGCCCCCAGGTGCATAAACATCAGTGGGTTCATCCAGGGGCCGTTCCTGGCGATCCGTGGCGTCATTGCGGGATGCAGCATTGCTACTAGTTTTGTCAGGGTCTATTACATGAAAGCATTTGTGAATGTCCAGCTGCATCTGTCGTCCAGCCTGGATCTTTTCATTGATGACCTAGGTCTGTCTGCTCAGGGTAGCTTTCAAGAAGTTTATTCGGCCATCACCGTCGGGGCAGTGGGCTTGTTCAAGGCTGTGGAGGCCGACATCAAGTGCCAGATCGCTCCTGATAAGGCGAGCCTCATATGCAGTCAGCGGCGTCTGGGGGAAAAACTTCTGGCCTTCTTGGGTGTCTGGGCCGGCCCTGGGGGGACCTCTTCGGCTGTCAACCTGGGGACTGACGATGCCGCTGGGCTGCCTAGGAGGGTCAAGGGCCGTTGTAGGAAAGCGAAGCAGCGTCGCTCCACCTTCGACAAGCGCGTCAGCAGGATCAGCAAACAACGTCTGGTCCTGGGTCGTTCCGCTAAAAAGATTTTCACCAGTGGGGCTTTGGCGGGGATCAATTTCGGCTGCGAGATCCACGGGGTCAGCGACGCCGAGCTTGCCCACATCCGCCGCCAAGCAGGCAAGTGTCTTAGGCCGGCTTGTGGCGGCCGCGGCCTCTCTTCTGCCTTGGTTTGTGAGGACGACCCCACTTACTACGGGATGGTCGCACCTATCGTTCGGTGGGGAAAGGAGTTATGGGCGGCCCAGTATCATCCATACTTGGGGGGTATGTCTCATAAGGAGCTCCGGAGGTGCTGGTCGTCAGTGTTCGAGGGTAAGCTGCAGCCCAAGACGTGGCGATCTGTCGCTGGCCCGATCTCTGCCCTTTTCTTGTCTGTCAAGCGCATCGGTTGGTCCATGCCCAACTACGCCACTCTCGCCATGCACGACGGCACATTAGTCTCTCTCACCTTTGTCAGCCCAGCCCTCTTGAAGGACATCCTCAGGCGGGCAGTGGTGAGGGGTCTTGAAATGCATGTGGGAAGTAGCTTGGATGTTGGGTGGGATCGGGCTTGTTTCGACATTTGCAAGAGCCAGATGCGATCGAAGAAATATACTGCACTGGAGAAGGGTTCGATCAGGAACCTTTGCTGCGGCGGTGCCTGGACTACCGACAGAGCCGCATAGGTGGGCTACCAGCTCAGCGACGAGCAGTTGCTCTGCCCTCTATGTCGTGCTTATCCAGACTCTGTGCACCACAGACTTTACGAGTGCCCCGCAGTGTCCGAGACTCGCAGCGAGCTTATCCCTCCAGAGATCCTAGAAGTTGCCCTGGGTCCGTTGTCTGATGGGGATCGCATCCTTTTCGATCGGGGGATCTTCGAGCATCCCGAATCGTTCTGGCCGAAGGCCCTTAGCTCGGGGGGAGGGGCCATTCTGCCAGCTGCTGAGGAAGAGGACTTCTCGGAGGCGCTCGCTAATGGGGACTTGCAGGGCAGTATCTATGTTGACGGGAGTTGTTTCTGGCATCCCATCTCAGAACTTTCAAGGGCGGGCTGGGGGGTTTGCGTGGTCCCCCCCCAGGGCTCCCTCTTGTGCGCCCTGCATGGTCCTGTGCACCACCCGATTAGCCAGACAGCACCAGCTGGGGAGTATTGTTCCCTTGCCATGGCTGCTCTCCACATTGTAGCCAATTCTGAAGTTTTTTTTTCTGACTGCCTTGCGGTAGTTAATCATTTCCGCCTGCCCCCTAGTGAACGATTGTCGTACAGGAGGCGCTATGCTGGCCAGTTTCTGTATATCAATAATGCCCCGTTCGTCCAGTCTGTGGTGAAAGTGAAAGCCCACCAGGATGTGGATGAGATCGGCATATCTGATGCTGAGAGAATCCGTAGAGTAGGTAACGATTTTGCCGACCAAGCTGCGCAGCGCGGCGCCCGCTCTCACCCCCAGCCGTCGCCCGAGGAAGAAGAGCGAGTGAACCGCGCCGTCAAAATCAGTAAAGTCGTTTGCCGTCTCGCTGCCAAGTTGCTGCCGCTGTGGCCACGCTTGAAGCTCGAGGACGCTCCGCTGGCCACCCCTTGTCGCACCACCTGTGGTCCCGTGGAGCCCTCGGTCCCGCATCAGTGGCAGTGGCAACACTCTGTGTGGAGATGCATTGTGTGCATGGTAGGTTCTCGTTCTTGCGCCATGCCGCCTGGCGGATCGTGCATCGGCAAAGCCAGCGCTGATCTGGACATCGCTGATTCTCTTGGTCATAGCGTTGTGGTCCTGCCGTGCACGGATGGTGCCGATTTCCACTTCTGCCCCAAATGCGGGGGCTATATGCGCCAAGCGGTTTTTGTCAAGACTGCTTTGTCCAAGGAGTGCCCCAATGAGCTTCGCGGCCACGGCCGCACCAATTTTAACAAAGTCATGCGAGGTCGCCACCCAAGGAAGAACTTGGGAGTTGGCCGACCTGAAGAATTGCCTGCAGGTACGATTCCCCACTCCGCCCTCGAGCCTCCCTCCTTCGTGAACGGCGACGAACTGGACGGCCCTGAGCAGCTGCGCCGAGTGGCCGTAGCTCTCAGGCTCGAAGAGGCAGCTGCAGGTGCCTCAGGTAGGGTTTGCGATTCCGAATCTGGCTCTGATTAGCTCGCGTTTCTGCTCCTTTTTCCGCTGTTTAGGCGGGTGCTTGTGACCAGGGGTTTTAACGCTTTGCTGCATTGACCGTCCTGGCCGCTTGTGCCCGTGCTCGCAGCCTCTGTCTGTCAAGACTGTTTAACGCTTAGCTGCATTGACCGTCCAGGCCGCTCGATCTCGCGCTTGCAGTTTAAGCCGCGTTTCGTCTGGCGAGGGAGGTCCTGCTTACCCGTCGCTGGGGTGAGCATGGCCGAACCCGTCCTGGAGGGCAGAGCATTCCCTGCTCGGCCCTCCACTGTCGCCCTGGATCGGCTCTGCCTCTGCTCTTCCAGGTTTTACTGTGTGTGTGCAGCTTTTTGGCGTGTTGCGGTTGGCCGCAGCTCGCTTACTGTTCCCGCTGTTTCCACGGCACTGCGGGACTGGCAGCCGTCTCGGCGTGAGTCCCCCCGCAGTTGCCGTGACGTCAGCGGTGGGGCAGGGCTGGTGGCGAAAGTGGCAGGAGGCGCCACCCAGCCCTGCCCCCTCCTCTGGGGGGAGGCGCCGTCCCCCCAGAGAGTGTGGCTTGGCAGTAGTGGATGTCAAAAAAAATCCTTGCCTCTGCCATCCGCACGTTTCGTGCCCCCACGGGGAGCTCCACCGCAGGGCCCGGCGGAAGGGTCCGCATGGCGTGCCCGCACCTGGTTCGGGACGCCCCTCTCATTACCAGCCTGGAACATATCCCTATCCCTATGCTGGGCATCTCCTCATCAGGATGCCAATCTTAGGGATTCCCTTATTTTTTGAGGGCGCATCCCTAAGATTGTCATCGCCTTTTGGCGTGCCAATCTCAGGGATAGGGATACGTTCGAGGCTGGTAATCTCACGAGTTTTCCAGCAGTTGCTCTGGGCTCTACCTGCGGCCTCAGTCGACGTGTGGCGCACGCGTCCCCAACATGGTTTGCGCTCCCATAGGGAGCTCCATCTGCAATCCCAGTAGGCACCACTGCCAGGCGGCGCCGCGCACAATACGGCACACCCTTCACACGCGACTTGCCCCAATGGGAACTCCACTTGCGGCCTCAGTGGGCGCCGACCTATGACGGCGCCGCGCCCATTTCGGTGCACGCCTCACGCGTTGCGTGCCCCTCAGGGAGCTTCACTTCCGGTCTCAATGGGCGCCAGCGTATGGCACCGTCGCCCCGGCACACCCGTGACACGTTTCGCATTCCGTAGGGGTTTCCATTTGTGGCCCCAGCGGCAGGGCCCGCATGGCGGCGCACACCCTTCACGTAGATCGTAGCCCCCTACTGAGCTCCACCTATGGCCCGAGTGGGAAGGTCCGCATGGCAGCGCCGCCCATGTCGCCACACCCTCACGAGAATCATGGCCCCACAGGTAGGGAGCTCCACCTACTGCCCCAATGGGAAGGTCCGCATGGCGGCGCCGCCCATCTCGGCGCACAGCTGGCAGAGATCGTGGCCGCGAAGTGGGGAAGTTTGCATGCGAACGTCAGCCCGTTTCGGCCATAGCCCTCACTCCAGTCACAGATACGGCCCCAGTGGGAAAGTTTGCATGTGTTTCCCCGCGCGTTCCGACGTACACCTTGCACGTCTCGCGCCCTCTAGGGAGCCTCCCATACGGCCCCAGTTGAAAAGTTTGCACGCGTTCCTTTTACGAATGTCGGCACATCCCTTACACGGGCTGTGCATGGAGAGGTCCATCACCAGCGTCACAGATGAAGCTGTTAGGGGGGGCCATCGCCAGGCTAAAGTGTGTTTGCCATCTCGGTGGCGTCTTGGGCCCATCCTCTGTCATCTTGTGGACCATCTTCGGCCGTCCTTGGAGATTTGGAAGCTCACTTCGGGCCTCTTGGTGCTGTCCTGGAGGCCTCTTGGGCCCGCCTGGCTGTCTGGCGGCGCCCCTAGGAGAATCCTGGGGCGACCTGGAGCGGCCCTGAGGCTGCTGGACCCTTCCCCAGGCTGTTCCCTAATAGCCTCTCGCCAGAGGGCCCTCGCAGCCGCAGAGAAGGTTACAGGAGAGTCCCACAGGGGGGGAGCGGGGAGCCCGAGGACGCCTGGCGCGGCAGCCGCTTCGCCCGCTGCCCCCTCGCGACTTCTTCTGGACTCGTGCCGTTGCCTCCTGCCACGGGCGGGGGGGGGCGGGGAGCCCCAGACCGCCCGTGGTCTGGCTGCCGCTTCGCTCGAGGTTCCCCCGCACTTTCTTCGGGAGCCGTGCTCTACTTTCAATGCCAGCTGCATGTTTGGTCCGGGCGCGGCCACCGTCCCTTGTGACCAGACACCCGGATGCACATGGCCGTGATATCACCCCGCGCCCCTCACCCCCTGTCCCCATGTAGCCAACCTTCTACTCCTCGGCCCGCCTTTTCACCCCTGCTGCTGTCAGGGTCTGCTGCTATTGGGGTGCTCTGCTTGGGCAATTTGATGGGAGGCCCCCTGGTAGACAGAATAAAGGAGACAGGACTGGAGAGGCGCGATACAAAACCAAATCGATATGCAGCACACACAAGACATAAGAAACCAGTCCAGCAGTACGCTTCACTGCCTTGCGACCCTATGGCGGCTGTGGACTTTCTTCAAAAATAGGGCTTGCTCTGTCCAACCGGCCGCCATCATCATCGAATGCATCTCGTTCTACACCTGAGTTGCCCACCCAAACAATGTGCGCAAGTTGCCGACCATAAGCGATCTCCAACACATTTGGCATGACCATCTGCTCACCACATTATGCGCATAAGAATGCAATGTTTTGCGCCGTTGCGTTCGAACATGACAGCTCCCTTGCCGCTTAGGATCGGTGCCTTCAACGCCTGCTTCGTCAATGTTCATCTCGCCTCTGGTACTGGCAAGGATCCTGGGTTGGGCTCGTCCAATATATGCAGGCACTGCGTGTTTGTTTTGGAGCTAGCCGAATGTGTTCCCCCTTGCCTGGAGCAGCTGATGCTTTAACCTCTGCGGCGGTAGCGGCCCATGGTTTGATACTGATGACGCGTTGACATGTTCAGACTTGCAATGGTGTCCTGAAGGAGACAATGCAAGAGGATTGGGACGGGGCTCGGACGAGGATCATTCGGACGAGGCTGGGACGAGGATACATCCGTTCCAGAGCGTTCCGGAACGCTCTCAGAGCGTTTCGGAACGCTCTGAGAAGGCCGCGGCGCCTGAGATATCTTCCAGAGCCGCTGGGTCTCAGAGATTCTCGAGTTGTTATCATCGCCCGATTTGATCCTCGTCCTGGCTTCGCCTTCAAAAAAACTCGTTCCAGAGCGTTCTGGAACGCTCTCAGAGCGTTCCGTAACGCTCTGACAAGGTCGCGGCGCCCGAGACATTCTCCAGAGCCGCCGGATCTCAGAGATTCTCGAGTTATCCTTGCCCGATTTTCTCATCGTCCTGGTTTCATCTGCAGGATGCCAGAGGAGGAGGAGGAGGAGGAGGAGGAGGAGGAGGAGGAGGGTATGCATTATTTGGAGGATATGGAGGGGGAGCTGCAGGAGGAGGAGCCAGAGGGAGGGCCCGAGGAAGAGGAAGCCAAGTAAGAGGATGAGCAGACGCATCAGCAGGAGGAGAATAATGATCCACAAGAGAAGATGTCGAATGACCTTCGGCCCATCCCGCCACCGTTCCTGGGTTGTGGGTAAAAGCCTATTGGATGGTCGTGAGGATCTCGTGCGGGGACTCTCGGGGACTCCTGGGAGCAGTTTGGACGCATTTGGAAGGCCGTTTTTGGGCTTCGTTGGGCTTCTTTTGGACCTCTTTGTGGCCTCATGGTGGTGCTTGGAACACGGCTGGCCCGGGCAATTAGAGACTTACGATTCTCGCTGCAGAAGCAGCATTGCGTCTACCTCTCGCTCTCAGTGCTGCATGAACCTTGGGGTATTTTACTTCGTGCCAGAGGCACGGTGGCGAATGTGGGAAAAGGGGTGCTGTGGGAGCAGGGAGCAGGAGGAGGGACGAGGATCAGATGAGGGGCGCGGAGGAGAGCCATGAAGAGCTCATGGCAGAGATGGCGAGGAGGAGAAGGAGGAACGACGGGAAGAGCAGTTCGATAAGCTGGGGTCTACATCGCCGAGAAGATGTGCGGAGAGGGGGGGTCAGAAAAAGTCGGCCACGTTGCGCTTCACACCATGGTGTGAGTTGGGGTATGTCGCCAGCCACTGCCAGGACCGTGGACGGGCTAATGGCGATGCAGCGCGTGGCTCGCTCTTTCCTACACTTCTCGTTGCCGTGTTCGCTCGATCAATACGCAGACTGGAGATGTCGGAAAGTGTGGTTCGCGATTTCCTACAATCCGGTTCCCAACATCACTGTTCAGCAACATCGCCGTTCGCCCAGCCTTGGCAGGACGAGGGCCGAGCAGGTGGAGGAGAAGGGAGGAGGGAGCGAGGGAGGGAGCGAGGGGAGCGAGGGGAGGGAGCGAGGGGAGGGAGCGAAGGGGAGGGAGCGAAGGGGAGGGAGCGAAGGGGAGGGAAGGGAGGGAGGGGAGCGAGGGAGCGAGGGAGGGAGCGAGGAGCAGGCCAGACATCCGACACTCCGAGCCCTTCGCGGCTCGGGGGGGCCGCCTTCGGGCCCCCATAGCCCGCAGGCCTCGAAGGGTCGAGGCGAGCCTCGTGGGGTCCGGGCCTCTTCTCCCTTCAATCCAGGCTTAAGTCGGGCACGTCCCTCTACAGGAGGAACCTTCAAAAATCATTCTAAAAACTAAAAAGAGTCAGAGGACGGCTTGTTTGACTACTTTTGGGATTTGTCCTGGTATGTTTGGATATGTTTGGAGTATGTTTTAAATGTTCGTCCAACATCCGCCTGTAGGGGGACATGTCCGACCTAAATCTAGGCCTCCTAGGTGGGGTCGCGGTGAATGGGGTCGGAGGATCGCGCCGCATCGCCGATGCATCGGCGATGCATCTGCGAGGCGGCTCGATGTGGGGCCCAATCTGCTCCGCGCCGAAGTCGCGGATGTATCGCCGACGTCGCCAGTGCATGGCCGAGGCATCGCCGATGCATCGGCGGTGCGGCGAGATCTTCCGACCCCATCTACTTGGACCCCACCTAGGAGGCCTCCATTCAAGGGGCGCCAGGTTTGAGCAAGCCTGGGTCCGACGGCGACATCGTCGCCGTCGTCGTCGTCGTCGCCGTCGTCGTCGTCGTCGTCGTCGTCGTCGTCGTCGGGCAAGTTGCCTGTCTCGCCCTTCTCGTCTCCAGATTTCTTCGTCCCTGGGGCGCTTCTGGAGGGGCCTCCTCTCCCTGCGGGCGCCGAAGGAGGCAGGAATGGGTGCGGCTCCGCCGCGGAAGGCCGACGGAGCTGAGCATCGGTCCTTCACGTTGTGTGTGTGTGTTGTTGTTGTTGTTGTTGTTGCTGTTGTTGGTGTTGTTGTTGTTGCTGCTGTTGTTGTTGTTGTTGCTGTTGTTGTTGTTGCTGTTGTTGTTGTTGTCGTTGTCGTTGTTGTTGTTGTTGTTGTTGTAATTGTAATCGGAATTGTTGTTGTTGGTGGTGGTGGTGGTGTTCTTGTTGTTGTTGTTGTTGTTGTTGTTGTTGTTGTTGTTGTTGTTGTTGTTTGTTGCTGTTGTTGTTGTTGTTGCTGTTGCTGTTGCTGTTGTTGTTGCTGCTGCTGCTGTTGTTGTGGGGTGGGTCATGGTATTTGGAGCGAGCAGCATGTCTGTCTTCTCGCCCCCCCACGTCCTCGGTCACAGTATTTGGGTCGGCCTCCGATCAGAGGGCGCTTTCCTTGCCGCGTAGTATGGTGTCATCGCTTCTGGGCGCTCGCTGCAGCGACAGGTGGGCCAGGTTTCAGCGAACATATTCGCTGCCGAGCAAGAGCGGAATCTGCGCCTGTGCCTTCAGTAACATCATCGCAAGCATTGCCTGCCATGTCTGCCAATGTTTGCGGCTACATCCTCCTCTAGGATGATTTGCACTCGCGAGAGGATTGGAGGGAAGGCGAAGAAGCGTGATAAGCATATGTCCAAGATCATCGCTGGGCTGGTGAACGAGGGCTCCCGATCCCGAGCTGGATGTTTTGAAGGATTCAAGTCGACAGAGACAGCAGGCACGAGTGCTTGTGAACGTTTTTGTCGCTCGTTCTGTATCTTTCTCTCGTTTCCTCTATCTGTTCACTCTTTGCTGCCCAGTACGGCTTTTCCAGTACATTTTGGTTCCTCGGGCATGGTTTCCAAGTTCACACCGTTCATTGTTCAGGTCACCCGAGGTGGTTCAGCACTGCCAGCGATGTTATAGTTAAACTGGGTCTTATGTCTTGTAATCCTATCGTGCGTCATCGAAGGCAAGTGGCGGTCGAGGACACACCATTTACAACAGCAGGCCACTCTCATGGGAAACTCTGAAACGGTCTGGCACTGCTCTGACAGCCCTTCCATCCCGTTTCTCCTCCCCTCCCTATTCTTTCCTTTCCTCCTTGCAGGTCTATGGAGGTCTCCGGCGGCTTCTGGAGGGCCCCAGGGTCGGGGAAATGTAAAGTTCGAGTTTGCGGAACTCTGGTTCGCCGACGCATTTTCACGGGCCCGCCCTGAATTGTGACGGTCCAGTTTTCGTGGGATGTTTGCAGCGGGAGGTCGCATCAAATTCCAGATTGGGCCTCATCATTTTTTTGACGGCCCCGCCGGACCAACCCGAGTCCTACGTCTTCCCGGCAGAGGCCACATGAGCCTAAATTCTCGAGTCTGGCTCCTGGACCCTCCCTTTCCTCCTCCTCGTCCTCCTCCACCTCCTCCTCCTCCTCCTCCTCCTCCTCCTCCTCCTCCTCCTCCTCCTCCCCCTTGCAGGCAGAGGATGTTGTCTCACGGGCGGTCGACCATATCCCAATCGCTGGTACAGTTCGTGGCGAGATTTACGCTCTGTGCTGGACAATGAAGCAGGCAAGCGTACAGTACTATGACGTGCCTCGCTCCGCTGTGCAATCCCGCCGCCCATGTCTCTCGACCATCTAGATCGGGGATGCCTAGCGATGTGCTCGCCAGTCTGCCTTGGCCGCCACCGAAGCCGGCAGGAAGCCGAGCATGCAAGGGATCTGTTTGCGCGCCCTGACCCGGGCTGCATTCCTAGATGGGCTGCATGCGTGAATTGGGCGGCGTTTACGGTAATGGATCATCGCCACCACGCCCAGGCGACTGGAAGCGAGATGGGATCTTTTTCGATAGAAATTATCCCGGGCCCCGCCGTCCATCCGCTGGCCGTTCCTCCAGATAGTCGCAGGCAACACCGACCGCATGCATGTCACAGAAGATCTCCGGGAGGATTTTTGTCGGATGCTCCCAACTCCCAGGCAGTATGGCACATTATCTGAAGTGCTCTCGCCTCACCCACCTTGTCAGTCGTCCCTGGGCTGTGGTCCCGCCATGTCCTCTCCCCCGTGTTGGTCTCGGCCTCACAGTGCAGTACCCGGCTTTTGATTTGATCCGTAAGAGCGCTATCCTTGCCACCGTCTTTTGCTTGTATATCTACCACATAGCTGAGGAGCTAAAGAGATGGCTGGTAAGCCTGATGTCTGGTCCCACAACAGTTCGAGGCCCTCGTGGCGGTTGTGGGCAAATTCTTTACGCTTCGCGTATCCCCACCAGCCCATCTCACAGCAACAACTCTCGCGAAGCATGCCGACAGTCGTGTTTTTCAGGCGTGTGTCCGCTTGGCCCCGCATATCTCCCCTGTTCCTCCTTCTTCCCGCCTCCTTGTACATCCTCCTTGTGGGGGGAGCGGGAGAAGGAGGAGGCGAATGAGGAGGGAGAGAAAACGCTCCTCGTGGTTTGAGTCGTTTGGGGTTTCTCGTCCTGGTCTGAGTCGTTCGGGCCCTTCTTCCTGGTGTGAGTCGTTCGGGCTCTTCGTGGTGTGAGTCGTTCGGGCTCTTCGTCCTGGTGTGAGTCGTTCGGGCTTCTCGTGGTGTGAGTTGTTCGGGCCCCTCGTCCTGGTGTGAGTCGTTCGGGCCCCTCCTCCTGGTGTGACTCGTTCGGGCTCCTCGTGGTGTGAGTCGTTCGGGGCCCGCGTCGTGGTGTGAGTCCTTCGGGCTCCTCGTGGTGTGAGTCGTTCGGGCGCCTCGTCCTGGTGTGAGTCGTTCGGGCCCCTCCTTGTGGTGTGAGTCGTTCGGGCTCTTCGTGGTGTGAGTCGTTCGGGCCCCTCGTCCTGATGTGAGTCGTTCGGGCTCCTCGTGGGGCCTCTTGGGGGCCTCTTGGAGCCTCGTGGGGCCTCTTGGGGGCCTCTTGGGGGCCTCTTGGGGGCCTCTTGGGGGCCTCTTGGGGCGTCGTGGGGCCTCTTGGGGGCCTCTTGGGGGCCTCTTGGGGGCCTCTTGGGGCCTCGTGGGGCCTCTTCTTGGGGGCCTCTTGGGGGCCTCTTGGGGCCGCTTGGGGGCCTCTGGGGGGCCTCTTGGAGGCCTCTTGGGAGCCTCCTGGGGGCCTCTTGGGGCCATCTTGGGGCCTCTTGCGACCTCCGCAGAAGCGCAAAGGAGAGCTGCCCCCTGAGAAGGACAAAATGAAGCCAAAACCTTCGTAAAATCCATGATTTTGCTATGAGGGAAGAGAAGCGCGGCCCCCTCAGGAGGCCAACATGGGGCCAACACCCTAGTAAAGTCAATGATGTTGGCTTCAAAGAAGAGCAGAGGGGCCAAACTCTGCCCCCCCCGTCGGGGCCAGAATCCTCGTGAGGGTCGTCGTTTTTTGCCCCTCCCAGGAGTCGAAAAAGACCCCCTTGAGAACACCCGGGACTCCCTGTCCAGGCCCAGGGGGAGGGGGTAGGGGGAGGGGTAAACCCCTCCCCGAAGGGGAAGAAGGGGGGTTGAGGACAGAGCGGGCTCTCTAAACCACTCACGCCCAAAGGGCTGGTGGGATTGAGTTTCTGTTCGTGGGTTCGCTGATACTGGTTTCTGTATTCTGTACTGGTGCTTGTTATTCTGCTCAGGTGATGGTGCTGGTTAGTGTACTCGCCGCTATTGCCTCTTATTCTTGGTGATTGCGGGGTTCCTTCGGGTGTCCGGCAGTGGGCTGAGATGGTGTATAGTCTCTCGTCCAGTACTGGGAGTACCTTGTGATACACCGCTGCATCAGTAATGGGTGGTATCGCTACTTTGCCAAACTGGGATATCAGGCAGTTTTAGCCGTGGGTGTGGCCGCTACCACGGTGCAGTGGATTCGTTCGGTGCTCTCCTCCTGGTGTGAGTAGTTCGGGTCCCCCCTCCTGGTCAGAGTCGTTCGGGCCCCTCCTCGATGTGTGAGTCGTTCGGCGAGGGGCCCGAACGACTCACACAAGGAAGGGCCCGAACGACTCACACCAGGGCGAGGGGCCCCAACGACGCACACCACCTGCATTCTGGTCCAGGACGTCGCCGTCGTGTGAGTCGACAGAGTCGGTTACGTGTAGGACTCGAGGACGACCGCCTTCTGTCTTGCCTCCCATCGCCTTCTCTCCCTCCTCCTCTTCCTCCTCTTCGGCTCCTAGTCGTAGTAGTAGAAGTAGTACCAGTAGGATCAGTTGTAGTACTGGTAGTGGTAGTAGCAGTAGTAGTAGTAGTAGTAGTAGTAGTAGTAGTAGTAGTAGTAGTAGTAGTAGTAGTAGTAGTAGTAGTAGTAGTAAGTAGTAGTAGTAGTAGTAGTAGTAGTAGTAGTAGTAGTAGTAGTAGTAGTAGTAGTAGTAGTAGTAGTAGTAGTAGTAGTAGTAGTAGTAGTAGTAGTAGTAGTAGTAGTAGTAGTAGTAGTAGTAGTAGTAGTAGTAGTAGTAGTAGTAGTAGTAGTAGTAGTAGTAGTAGTAGTAGTAGTAGTAGTAGTAGTAGTAGTAGTAGTAGTAGCAGTAGTGGTAGTGGTAGAAGTAGTAGTACTAGTAGTAGTAGGAATAGTAGTAGTAGTAGTAGTAGTAGTAGTAGTAGTAGTAGTAGTCGTAGTGGTAGTAGTAATAGTAGTAGTGGTATTTCCAGTATCAGCGGTAGTAGCAAACGTAGTCGTCAACGTCGTCGTCGCACTAGTTGCCTCAGTAACAGAGGCAGTAACTAGAGCAGTGGTTTGTATGGAAGTTGTGGTAGTAGTAATAAGTAGTGGTAGTGGTAGTAGTAGTAGTAGTAGTAGTAGTAGTAGTAGTAGTAGTAGTAGTAGTAGTAGTAGTGGTAGTAGTTCTAGTAGTAGTAGAACAAATAGTAGTACGAGTAGATCTGGTAGTAGTCGTAATAGTAGTTGTAGTAGTAGTAGTACGAGATGATGTAGTCAAACGAGTATGAGTAGTAGTAGTAGTAGTAGTAGTAGTAGTAGTAGTAGTAGTACAAGTAGTAGTAATCGTAGGGGAAAAAGTAGTAGTAGATGTCTTTTGGAAGCTGCTCGGAGGCCTCTTGGGGCGTCTTCTGCGCCTCTTGGGGCCTCTTGGGGACCTCTTGGGGGTATCTTTGGGGCCTCATGGAGACCTCTTGTGGGCCATCTGGGGACCTCTTGGGGCCATATGGTGGACCACTGGGGGCCCTCTTGGGGGGCTTGTATGAGCGCTGCCCCTCCTCCTGATGTGACTCGTTCGGGCTCCTCGTGGTGTGAGTCGTTCGAGGCCCGCGTCGTGGTGTGAGTCGTTCGGGCTCCTCGTGGTGTGAGTCGGTCGGGCGCCTCGTCCTGGTATGAGTCGTTCGGGCCCCTCCTTGTGGTGTGAGTCGTTCGGGCTCTTCGTGGTGTGAGTCGTTCGGGCCCCTCGTCCTGGTGTGAGTCGTTCGGGCTCCTCGCGGGGCCTCTTGGGGGCCTCTTGGGGGCGTCTTGGGGCCTCTTGGGGGCCTCTTGGGGGCCTCTTGGGGGCCTCTTGGGGGCCTCTTGGGGGCTCTTGGGCCTCTGGGGGGCCTCGTGGGGGCCTGTTGGGAGCCTCTGGGGGCCTCTTGGGGGCCTCTTGGGGGCCTCTTGGAGGCCTCTTGGGAGCCTCCTGGGGGCATCTTGGGGCCTCTTGGGGGCCTCTTGCGACCTCCGCAGAAGCGCAAATAAGCCCCACCCCCTGAGAAGGACAAAGTGAGCCCAAAACCTTCGTAAAATCAACGATTTCGAGAAGAAGGAAGAGGAGCGCTGCCCCCTTCAGAAGGCCAAAATGGGACCGAAACCGTAGTAAAATCAATGATTCTTAGGCTTACGCCACACCGCCGACCCCTTGTTTATGCCAATCTGGGGGTAGCAGAAGCTGCGAAGGGGTGAAAAGGCGAGTGATATTTGTTTGGTGTCTGTTCGCCGCCACCGCCAGAGGGTCTCGGGCAGTTCCGCGGGGGGGTCCGAGCGGACGGCGACACCGCGAGTTTTGGAGCCACTTGGGGGCCGTTTCGGAGCCTCTGGGGTGCTTCTTGGGGGTTCCTTGGGGCGTCTGGGCGGCCTCGTGAGGGCCTCTGGGGGCCTCTTGGGGCACTCTTGGGGCCCCCTGGGGCTCCTGGGGGCAGAAAGCTAGAGTTTCAACATGTTTGGTCGCCCTCTTGGGCCCCTCTTGGTGCCGTCTTGGAGCCCTCTTGGGCCGTCTTGGGGACCTCTTGGGCCGTGTTGGGGCCGTCTTGGGCCGTCTGGAGGCCGTCTTGGGGGCCTCTTGGGCCATCTTGGGGCTGTCTTTGGGGCCTCTTTGGCCGTCTTGGAGCGTCGGGAAGCCGAAAAGGCGGAAAAGCAAAAAACATCGAAAAACACTATGGAAAATCAACAATTTTAGACTCTTGGGGCCCTCTTGGGAGGCTTGTTTGGGACCTCGGGGGCCGTCTTGGAGACCTCTTGGCCCGTCTTGGGGCCATCTTGGGCGTCTTGGAGCGGTCGTTTGGCGTCTCGGGGCCTTCGTGGGCCGTCTTGGAGGCCTCTTGGGGGCTTCTTGGCCCGTCTTGAGGCCCTCTTGGGCCCGGAAAAGCCCCGTGAACCGCTCGTCCCGGCCGTGCTGCGCTCGTCCCGGCCGTGCTGCGCTCGTCCCGGCCGTGCTGCGCTCGTCCCGGACCCCCCCCCCCCTCCAAATCGACCGGACCGGGCTCCCGGGGGAGGGGTTTGGGGAGGGGGAAGCATTTCACACGCCGATGATCCCCAAGGGGTCGGCGGATTTTGGCTTCACAGAAGAGGAGAGGGTTCTTTCGGCGTCCCCCCGTCGGGGGCAGAATCCTTGTGAGGGGCGTCGTTTTTTAGCCCTCCCAGGAGTCGAAAAAGACCCCTCCAACGACCCGCGGCCCGCCCTCTCCAGACCCAGGGGGAGGGGGTAGGGGGAGGGGTAAACCCCTCCCCGAAGGGGAAGAAGGGGGGTTGAGGACAGAGAGAGCTCCCTAAACCACTCACGCCCAAAGGGCTGGTGGGATTGCCTTACAGCTGTGCGCTTCTTCCTCCTCCGCCAGGTGCCACCCTGCCTTACAGCCGGCTGTGGCCGAGGCGTTGGGTTGGTTGACCTCAAAATCGTCGAAGGTAGTGGCGCTCCTCCTCACACACACACACATCCCTCCTCCCTCCTCCTCCTCCCTCCTCCCTCCTCCCTCCTCCTCCTCCTCCTCCTCCTCCTCCTCCTCTCCTCCTCCTCCTCCTCCTCCTCCTCCTCCTCCTCCTCCCCCTTCTTTTCGTCCTGCCTCCGCAGTCTGCACGGGTGCGCCCGTCACCATTCGGTGGGCGGCCCGTGGGGAGGGTGGGGGGGACTGCTCCTCGCCCATTGGCAAGAGGCCCTGGCATCGCTCGGACGTGTGCATTTTTCCTTGGCGAGGACCATCGAGGAGCATCTTTGATCATTTAGCAAAAAAAATAAGCACGCGCGAAATCGAAAAATGCACGCGCGGAATGGACGTCCGAGCGATGGCGAGGAGGGGCTTGCCCTCGGTTCACCCGCCCCCGTAACCGGCCGCCGCTCGGCTCTCGCTCGCTCGCTACTCGGCGGTCTGCAGCGCCTCCTCCTGCGGAGCGCACGGGAGCTTCGAGAACCATGGTGGCGAGCGCAGTCTTCTGGTCTTTTGGTTCCAGCCGTGACGCTGCTGCTCAGAAGCGCGGTCCAGGCAGGCAGAGACTACGCAAAGCAGGTCAGCAAGGATGGAAAGGGACACAAACTAGAACCGTCCCACGCGTACATCACGATGGCGATCGTCACAGCCTGCGTCGAGTACCTAAACGAAAAGCTCGAGCCGGAGGGGTCTTTTGGACACCAGTCAGAGCTGGTGCAGGGACACGCTGAAGAAGTGGAACAGGGCATCCTGCCTGGATCTTGGGTTGGGCTTCGTCACGGAAGCGGCCAGGCTGTGCAAAGCGGCGGGGGCGTACGAGTCCAAGGGCCAGGAGCACGATGGCCGTTCCAAGGGGAATTTGCTCCGCACCGTCCACGCACTCCCCTGCGCGAGAGCGGCAACGGAGGATGCGGCGATCACGCACGACTGCCACCCAGGCTGCTTCACGCAGGCGCAGGGAGTCGTGATGCAGCACGCGGACGGAGAGGTGGGCCGAGGCTCAGGGCCCAAACGAGGCTGCAGCGGGCGGTGGAGCGCCCGCTTCCGGGAGAGAGGACACGAGCCAGCCAGCCAGCAGCGCCAGCCAGCAGCGCCGGCTGATCCTGCAGCAGGCCCACGGTCATGTGTGGCAGCCCCAGCACGAAGGACTCTGGAAGACAGAGTGGCAAACAACAAAAAATCATCGAAGACCCCGACCGCCTACAGAAACTGAAAGAGCTGACACACACACACACAGAGACACAAACGACATAAGGAATGAACGTTACCAGATGGCTTCTCGATATCGCCTGGAGCGGGTAAATAGTACACACACGGGGTACCTGGGAGTAGGAGGGAGACAAACGAGCACGAGGCTTACACAATCTTGACAGGCGCACCAACTACTTCCCAAACGACACCAACGGCCGACGATTTACTTAAAACCGTTCTACACAGGATCCGTCTTCCTCCTCTTCTTCTTCTTCTTCTTCTTCCACTTCTTCCTACATAGCTACGGCAATCCTTGTGCGCGCTTGTTCGTTCGGGGGGGGGCATGAGGACTCGTAAGCTAAATCGAAAGAGCCCCACGAGGCAAACGGAACTCTCACACAAGTTGCCCTCGGGACACTACTGACTCCAGCTCTCGACTACCAACAGGGGGAGACCCCACGACCTACTGCCATGAGAATTCTAGAAACGACACGTCGAGTTGAGGTCCGCAGCGTCTGTGTCAGCGTCCCCCGACAAGGCGGCCTTCGAACCTAGACCAGAAGGGCCAGAGGCTCAACGACATGGGCCGCGGAACCTTCAATGGCTGCGCCATCGGCGACGCCAAGTACGTATTGTCCGGCTCCCACGCGGCTAAAAATGGCCCTGCGACGTACCCAACCCATCGGCACCAATGGAAATATGAGGCGTGCCGGAAACAGTGCGACAGCAACGCTGCAAGAGACAGTTGCACGGGGGGGTACATATCAAAATCGTGCGAAGTGCGCGTGGCCGACTCGCAGAACAGAGGCACAAAAGGCCAGGCGGCATTCGCGTTGAGAAGGGCGCCCCCTCAAGGAGCGTCGAGGTCTCAATTTGAATCTGCCGCCGGCACCCACTGTGATGCCCCTTTCCCCCCCCCCCCGCAACCCTCGAACGCAGCGAGAGTCGCGCACTCCGCAGGCCCCCCCCCCTCTCCTCCTACTCCTCCTCCCCCTCCTCCTCCCCCTCCTCCTCCCCCTCCTCCTCCCCCTCCTCCTCCTCCTCCTCCTCCTCCTCCTCCTCCTCCTCCTCCTCCTCGAAACCCAGAGATGATGTGGAGGTCTAATTTGAATCCGCCGTCGGCACCCACTATGCTGGACCCCCCAGCGGCCCTCGAAAGCGACGACGGTTTCACACCATGCAGCCCCAAGGGACGTCGAGGTTGAATCAGAATCTGCCGTCGGCACCCACAATCTTGCCCCTGAGCAGCCCTCGAAAGGGACGGCAGTTTCGCAGATCGCCCCCCCCCCCCGCCCCAGAGATGTCGAGGTCTAATTTGAATCTGCCGCCAGCACCCCCCCAGCAGCCCTCGGAAGATGCGACCGTTTCGCAGATCTCAGCCGCCAAGGGATGACGAGGTCTAATTTGAATCTGCCGTCGGCACCCACTACGCCGGCCCCTCCCAGCAGCCTTCGAAAGTGACGACAGTTCCACACTTCGCAGCACCCCAAGGATGTCGAGGTCTAATTTGAACTTGCCGTCGTCATCCATTATGCTGCCCCCCAGCAGCCTTCGAACGTGGCGATAGTTTAATACTTCGCAGCCTCCCAAGGATGTCGAGGCCTAAATTGAATCTGCTGTCGGCACCCACGATGCTGGCCCCCCCCGAGCAGCCCTCGAGAGTGGCGCAGCAGCCCTCACACGTGGCGACAGTTCCTCCGCAGCCCCCCAGGGGAGGTCGAGGTCTAATTTGAATCTGCCGTCGGCACCCACGACCCACTATGCCGCCCCCCCCCCCAGCAGCCCTCAAAAGTGGCGATAGTTTCACACTTCGCGGCCCCCAAGAGGGATGCAAGTAGGTAGGTGCAGGCAGGTGAGAGGGGGACAGAGGGCGGGAGGAGAAGAAGAAGCTAGTTGGCACCCAACTGCTCTATGCAAAACGAGAACCCAACCAAGGAAGGGTTGGGATAGCATCGATACCGTAACCACCAAGCAGAACGTGGATCCCGGATTCATCGACAGGGCCCTCCAGAACCAGAAGAAGCGCGTAGAAAAGAGCTTGACCATAATCAAATCGAGCACTTGCACGGGCCTGCAGGATGAGCTGGACAAGCAGGATGGCATCATTGCAATTGTGTGACAGCTCGAGATCACCAGCGAGAGCATCGAGCACATCGTGAACACGAGAGCGCTACTTACAGACCGTAACAGGGTCTGGCCCCCACCGTGCCAAAGGGACTACAGCTCGGGGCAAGCGGATGAGCCGACCAACGACGACACCAACATGCAAACCAAGTGGCTCCCAGGGATCAAGACCCTCGCCAGTAACGGCGGCGAGAAGACGGCGACGGAGGACATCGCGCCCGAGGAGCTCGAGAAGTGGATGGCGAAGGGGTGGAACCACGGGCACCGCAGGCCGCCGCGGAGTGCCTCCGACCCGAGCTCGTGGATCGCCCACGGCTGGGCCCCCGGGCCTGGAGAAGAAGGCCAACTCGCACCCAGAGGGGCACACCGAGCGCACGTCGCCGCTGGGGTCACCACGGGGCACCACGCGGAGAGCCGAGCTCGGCATCGGCCACGGAGACGGCGCAGACCCCGCCGCTGAAGAAGACACGGCTGGCCATCCCTCCCAAAGGCACGGGGGGAGACCAGCAAGGCCAGAACGCGAAGAAGCAGAGCTCCAGTCGGGCCCAACTAAAGCCCCCAGGGCCCAGAAGCAGAGTTGCACCCGAGAGTGGGAGAGAGAGTCGCCCGCCAACTATGGATTCACGATTGCGTGCGTACAAGTTCGACGGTGCGACTGGCGATCGGGAATCAATACCAGACGCCCCAATGTGCCCACCTACGGTTGGAGGAGCTCCCCCTTCTGCTCGAGGCTTCAGCCTTCGGACAGGGGGTCTACCCCTTTTGGAGCGTGTGCTCTAAAGCTCCCGGTTTCGACCAGGCACTTTTGGGGTAGGCGGAGGAAGGGCTCAGTTGCAGTATGATTGGGCTGCCCCCCAAAAGGCTCGCACACCAAATGGCACAACCAGTGATAAGACGCGTTATTAGCCACAGTCTTAAGAAATAGGCCTGTTTCCGCGGTGGTAGGGGTTGGGTTTCATTGCTTAGGGCTCGCCTTGGCCCCTTTCTTCTTTTCCCCTCGCCTTGCCCTGTTGCCTGTCGTGCCTTGCCCTGCCGGCCCCCCTCCTGTCCTCGTCGGGTCCGCAGCCCCCCAGGGGAGGTCGAGGTCTAATTTGAATCTGCCGTCGGCACCCACGACCCACTATGCCGCCCCCCCCCCAGCAGCCCTCAAAAGTGGCGATAGTTTCACACTTCGCGGCCCCCAAGAGGGATGCAAGTAGGTAGGTGCAGGCAGGTGAGAGGGGGACAGAGGGCGGGAGGAGAAGAAGAAGCTAGTTGGCACCCAACTGCTCTATGCAAAACGAGAACCCAACCAAGGAAGGGTTGGGATAGCATCGATACCGTAACCACCAAGCAGAACGTGGATCCCGGATTCATCGACAGGGCCCTCCAGAACCAGAAGAAGCGCGTAGAAAAGAGCTTGACCATAATCAAATCGAGCACTTGCACGGGCCTGCAGGATGAGCTGGACAAGCAGGATGGCATCATTGCAATTGTGTGACAGCTCGAGATCACCAGCGAGAGCATCGAGCACATCGTGAACACGAGAGCGCTACTTACAGACCGTAACAGGGTCTGGCCCCCACCGTGCCAAAGGGACTACAGCTCGGGGCAAGCGGATGAGCCGACCAACGACGACACCAACATGCAAACCAAGTGGCTCCCAGGGATCAAGACCCTCGCCAGTAACGGCGGCGAGAAGACGGCGACGGAGGACATCGCGCCCGAGGAGCTCGAGAAGTGGATGGCGAAGGGGTGGAACCACGGGCACCGCAGGCCGCCGCGGAGTGCCTCCGACCCGAGCTCGTGGATCGCCCACGGCTGGGCCCCCGGGCCTGGAGAAGAAGGCCAACTCGCACCCAGAGGGGCACACCGAGCGCACGTCGCCGCTGGGGTCACCACGGGGCACCACGCGGAGAGCCGAGCTCGGCATCGGCCACGGAGACGGCGCAGACCCCGCTGCTGAAGAAAACACGGCTGGCCATCCCTCCCAAAGGCACGGGGGGAGACCAGCAAGGCCAGAACGCGAAGAAGCAGAGCTCCAGTCGGGCCCAACTAAAGCCCCCAGGGCCCAGAAGCAGAGTTGCACCCGAGAGTGGGAGAGAGAGTCGCCCGCCAACTATGGATTCACGATTGCGTGCGTACAAGTTCGACGGTGCGACTGGCGATCGGGAATCAATACCAGACGCCCCAATGTGCCCACCTACGGTTGGAGGAGCTCCCCCTTCTGCTCGAGGCTTCAGCCTTCGGACAGGGGGTCTACCCCTTTTGGAGCGTGTGCTCTAAAGCTCCCGGTTTCGACCAGGCACTTTTGGGGTAGGCGGAGGAAGGGCTCAGTTGCAGTATGATTGGGCTGCCCCCCAAAAGGCTCGCACACCAAATGGCACAACCAGTGATAAGACGCGTTATTAGCCACAGTCTTAAGAAATAGGCCTGTTTCCGCGGTGGTAGGGGTTGGGTTTCATTGCTTAGGGCTCGCCTTGGCCCCTTTCTTCTTTTCCCCTCGCCTTGCCCTGTTGCCTGTCGTGCCTTGCCCTGCCGGCCCCCCTCCTGTCCTCGTCGGGTCCGCAGCCCCCCAGGGGAGGTCGAGGTCTAATTTGAATCTGCCGTCGGCACCCACGACCCACTATGCCGCCCCCCCCCCAGCAGCCCTCAAAAGTGGCGATAGTTTCACACTTCGCGGCCCCCAAGAGGGATGCAAGTAGGTAGGTGCAGGCAGGTGAGAGGGGGACAGAGGGCGGGAGGAGAAGAAGAAGCTAGTTGGCACCCAACTGCTCTATGCAAAACGAGAACCCAACCAAGGAAGGGTTGGGATAGCATCGATACCGTAACCACCAAGCAGAACGTGGATCCCGGATTCATCGACAGGGCCCTCCAGAACCAGAAGAAGCGCGTAGAAAAGAGCTTGACCATAATCAAATCGAGCACTTGCACGGGCCTGCAGGATGAGCTGGACAAGCAGGATGGCATCATTGCAATTGTGTGACAGCTCGAGATCACCAGCGAGAGCATCGAGCACATCGTGAACACGAGAGCGCTACTTACAGACCGTAACAGGGTCTGGCCCCCACCGTGCCAAAGGGACTACAGCTCGGGGCAAGCGGATGAGCCGACCAACGACGACACCAACATGCAAACCAAGTGGCTCCCAGGGATCAAGACCCTCGCCAGTAACGGCGGCGAGAAGACGGCGACGGAGGACATCGCGCCCGAGGAGCTCGAGAAGTGGATGGCGAAGGGGTGGAACCACGGGCACCGCAGGCCGCCGCGGAGTGCCTCCGACCCGAGCTCGTGGATCGCCCACGGCTGGGCCCCCGGGCCTGGAGAAGAAGGCCAACTCGCACCCAGAGGGGCACACCGAGCGCACGTCGCCGCTGGGGTCACCACGGGGCACCACGCGGAGAGCCGAGCTCGGCATCGGCCACGGAGACGGCGCAGACCCCGCCGCTGAAGAAGACACGGCTGGCCATCCCTCCCAAAGGCACGGGGGGAGACCAGCAAGGCCAGAACGCGAAGAAGCAGAGCTCCAGTCGGGCCCAACTAAAGCCCCCAGTGCCCAGAAGCAGAGTTGCACCCGAGAGTGGGAGAGAGAGTCGCCCGCCAACTATGGATTCACGATTGCGTGCGTACAAGTTCGACGGTGCGACTGGCGATCGGGAATCAATACCAGACGCCCCAATGTGCCCACCTACGGTTGGAGGAGCTCCCCCTTCTGCTCGAGGCTTCAGCCTTCGGACAGGGGGTCTACCCCTTTTGGAGCGTGTGCTCTAAAGCTCCCGGTTTCGACCAGGCACTTTTGGGGTAGGCGGAGGAAGGGCTCAGTTGCAGTATGATTGGGCTGCCCCCCAAAAGGCTCGCACACCAAATGGCACAACCAGTGATAAGACGCGTTATTAGCCACAGTCTTAAGAAATAGGCCTGTTTCCGCGGTGGTAGGGGTTGGGTTTCATTGCTTAGGGCTCGCCTTGGCCCCTTTCTTCTTTTCCCCTCGCCTTGCCCTGTTGCCTGTCGTGCCTTGCCCTGCCGGCCCCCCTCCTGTCCTCGTCGGGTCCCGTCTGCGGTCGTCCCCCTCCCCTCTCCTGCTGGCGCTCCGTCAGCCCGCAGGCGTCCCGCTTCCTCCTCTCCCTCGCTCGCTCCACTGCCGCGCCTCTTCTCCCTCCCTGCTTCTCTGCTTTCTCTCTCTCTCTCTCTCTCCCTCCCTCCTTCGTTCTCCCTTTTTTTGCCTCCCTCCCCTCCTTTGCCCTTTGGCCCGGGTGGCACTCCAAGGAGGGGCGCGCCGGCGAGGGGCAAGGGAGGAGAGCGCGCCGGGGGGCACGCGCAGAGGAGGAGGCGGAGGAGGGGAGGAGGAGGATGAGGAGGAGGAGGAGGAGGAAGAGGAGGAGGAGGAGGAGGAGGAGGAGGAGGAGGACGGGGAGGAGGAGGATGAGGAGGAGGAGGAGAAGGAGGAGGACGGGGAGGAGGAGGAGGAGGAGCAGAAGGAGGAGGAGGAGAAGGAGGAGGAGGCGGAGGAGGAGGAGGAGGAGGAGGAGGAGTTTATTCATACGACCACATCGGCGGGGCTCAGTTAAAAGTGGACAGTTTGCTGGCAGTTTCGATACAAAGCCCCACCAATCATGCCGACCATCAAGGAGGAGCACCCAGCCCAAGCACAAGATAAGTCCGACCTCGCTACTATGCTCACCGAGTTGGGAACGTCCCCAGCAGGCGACCAGCACAGGCCCACCACTCCATCCACCTCGACTGACCCGACGCCTAGTACCACGACGCCCAGCCTCACCGCCAACCACCCACCCCCCAATACAGGTGGAATCCCAGAAGCCCACACGCTGGTTCCCAGCTACAACTATCAACCGGGAGAAGGTAAACCCAGATACATTCACGTTCCCGGTGGGCGCCACCATCCGATACCCCTGCTACACGGAGCTCGAAGATTCCCTTGCCCACGGCACCATCAGTGTCAACGGGGGCGACGAGGTCACAAAATTCAACATGTCCTTCAACAACAAGAACGAACTTTGAGCGCGCGGCACCATCACCCAATCCGACAGCAAGCGAAGCAGCAAAAAGGCCTTGTTCGTAGACGCCATCACCGACTACTGCTCCAACCACCACGACATCCTGGACAAGCTTGGCACCCTTGTACACTGGCAGGGGACCCATCGGTCAGCTACAACACGGCCGAGACAATTCAGAAGGAAATCAACGCGGCCAACAACCTCGCCCACGACTTCCTCGACAAGCTCGACGACTACGTCATCAAACTGCGCTCCCAACTGTTGGCGATGACCATCCTCGCCCCTGTGCAACAACGCACGAGGTGCCCACGCGCCCGACACCGACCGCAGGCCTCGCCTCCTGCCACCTCGTGAATGAGGACCCATGACGGTATCCCCACCTCTCCCACCCCCACATTCACCGACGGTCATGCGCATCAGCCACCGTCCTCCGACCTCATCCGCTCCGATCTCAAGTGCCCCTTCTCACGAACCCGACTAGGACGACATCTACCTCTGAGGGGAAGGGGAGTGTATGGGGCGTTACGTGGTGGGGGGTGCATGAGGATGAGGATGAGGATGAGGATGAGGATGAGGATGATGAGGATGAGGATGAGGATGATGATGCTGATGCTGATGATGATGCTGCTGATGATGATGATGGTGGTGATGATGATGGTGATGATGATGATGCTGCTGCTGATGATGATGATGATGATTATGCTGCTGATGATGATGATGATGATGATGATGATGATGATGATGATGATGATGATGATGATGATGATGATGATGATGATGATGGGGTGGAGCGGCGTGTGAGCGGCCCGCCGTCCCCCCGCGGGTCTCTCTCTTCGTTTCCTCCCCTCCTCCGTTCGGACCGCCGTGCGTGTTCCCCTTCGACCGCTTCCTTCGGGTCCCCGTCCGCTTCTTCCCCCTCATACATCGCCGGCCCTTTCAAGGGTGATTGGCCCATGTTCGGCATGGACCCCTCCTGCGGCACCAGACGACGCCTGCAGGAGGGGGCCAATGGCAGCACCTGTGAGGACCTCATGCCATCAGGATCGATTAGGACAGGTTAGGATAGGAGGAGGAGGAGGAGGAGGAGGAGGAGGATGAGGAGGAGGAGGAGGAGGAGGAGAGGAAGGAGGGAGGAGGAGCAGGAAAGAGGAGAGAGGAGGAGGGGAGGAGGAGGTGGAGGAGGAAGAGGAGGAGGAGGAGGGAAGAGATGGATAGGGGAAGGAGAGGAGGAGGGAGGATGGAGGAGGAGGAGGGAGGAGGAGGAGGAGGGAGGAGGGGAGGGGAGAGGGGAGGAGGATGAGGAGGGAGGAGGAGGAGGAGGGAGGGGGCAGCGCGTCGAGGAGCGAAGAGCGCCACCGCCCCCTGCGCGCGTGCTCGCGCGCGGGGCGTGCAGCGCGGCGGGGCCGAACCCCTGCCGCCCCCGCCCCGGGTGCCGCTGCCGCCCCGCCTCGGCGTGCCTGCTTTCCTGTGGCAGGGGGCTCGGGGCCCAGGGATCGGGGGCGGCCGAGGGGGGGGTCCTGACCTTCCAGGAGGGCTAAAAAATAGCACCCGACTTAAAGATCTATCCCAAAGCTATTCTGCGTCTTGGTTTTAGGCTGTTTCGCTCAGCTTTTCAGGTTTTTAGGTCTCCAGTGCTAAAAAATCGCTCTCTGGAAGGTCAGGGTCGTGGCGTGGGGGGAAATCATGGCGTGGGCCATGATGTTTCCTCAGATTTCACGGCGCCTCTTCTTGTTGTTTCATTGCATCCCTGCCCCCCCTCCCCGCCTGGGCCGCGCAAGTGCCGCCGGCCATGATTGGCGCCCCCCCCTCTTGGACGCCCCCTTTTGGCCGCCCCCCGAAGGGAAGCCCCCAACCCCCGGGTGCCTCCGCGCCGCCATTCTCTTGGGGCGCTTTCAGTCCCCGGCGCGGGCCCCCCCTCCCACGCACCGCGGCCAGAGGGGCGCCCCAGGCAGGCCGCGGGGCAGACCCAGCGGCCCTGCATCCATTTCGCCGCAGGGATCCAGCAGTGCTGTTTCCCTTGCCTTGGCCAGGATCGGAGACTCCTCCCCGCAGCGCCTATACCTTTTGTACCTCCTCCTCCTCCTCCTCCCTCCTCCTCCTCCGCCTCCTCCTCCCTCCTCCTCCTCCTCCTCCTCCTCCTCCTCCTCCTCCTCCTCCTCCTCTTCCTCCTCCTCCTCCTCCTCCTCTCCTCCGCCTCCTCCTCCTCCTCCTCCTCCTCCTCCTCCTCTCCTCCTCCTCCTCCTCCTCCTCCTCTTTCCACGTACCTCCTCCTCCTCCTCCTCCTCCTCCTCCTCCTCCTCCTCCACATCCTCCTTTTCCTATCGCCAGTCGCACGGCCGTGGCGCTCTCCTCTGCTCCTCCCCCTCGGCGCCTCGTCGGCGGCACGGCTTCCCAGCGGGCAGCGCGCTGGATCGGAGGCCGCGCGCCCGGGCGCCCTCGCGCGCGCGCCCGCGGCGCAGAGGCGGCTGCCACTTCACCGCCGTCCTGGGGGACTTCAACTCTCGGCTGGAGCTCGGCGCAGAGGCGGCCGCGGGCGGGGTGCGTGCTGGGCGGGGGGCGTCGGGCGTCGGCCGTCGGCGCCGAGTAGCCCACCTCGAGGGAGCGCAGGCATGGCTCCAGGCGCGTGGATCAGGGACGGGTCCCGCTTCCGTGCGGAGTCGGCGGGCTCAGGGGCCGACCCGGGCGGCACCGTTCTCAGGTTGCCAGTCGCACCCTCCCCGATCCGTGTATCGGACGCCCGCGCGCCGGATCCGCGGATCCGTTATCCATCTTAGCGTGCGCCCGACTGCGCAATCCAAGCCGATCGGGGCTCGGATATTCTACCCTGCCCACGGTTGCCCGTTCGGTGTCGCTGTCGGGGTCCATCGCCGGTCCGTCACAGATTCATCGTCGATTGCCAGGCTCGTGCTGTTCCTCGTGCGCCAGTCCCCTTCTCTCGGCTTCCATCGGGGGAAGGAGGGTGCAGGACTCACGCCTCCTTTTGGTTCCTTCTTCTGCCTCGTTCTCCCTTACAGATCCTCCTCCCCTCCTCCTCCAGCGTCAACCTCCTCTTTCTCTTTGTCCTCCACCACCTTGTTCTCCTCCCTCTCCCTCTCCGTGGCGTTTGTCATCGAATAGCCGTTTTGGTTTAAGCCCGTTTCGGTTCAAACCAGTTGTTAACCTCAGATATTTTTTGGCTGTGCCACAATCGCATTTTTACTGCTGGTGAACGCTGGGAACGGCTTCACCTGACCTCGTGCTGTTTCTCTTGGTCGCTTACTGGAGTTCCACTGCGCTCGCATGGGGCTGCCATTACCTGGGGAGCTGGAAGTCCCACCGCGCTGGCCTCTGGAAACCGCTCTCGCATTGCGCTTTCCTACCCGTTGCGGGTCTCGCTGCACGTCGGCATGTGGTCGCAGTGTCGGCTCCAGTCTGTTTTTTTGCAGTTGTTTTTGTTCCCCTCGAGTTGGGTGCTTGTCTTGCTACGTGTTTACCATGTCCTAATTTGGAGCTGCATTTGTTTGGTTTCGTTCTCGCCTATGTGTGGTATGTTGCAGTTTGGGGATCATGGGGATTTGAAGTGTTGGATGGTGCATGTTTGTCTGCGGCCGCTATGCGGCGCTATTGGTCTGGACTCGCAGGTTGTGTTCGGTGGCTTCGGGATGTGATGTATTATGCGTCTTCGGGTTGGCTGCCACGCCGTGTTGCCTCCTATCTCTTAGCTGGGCATGCTGCAGCTGACGGTAAGAACACTTGCAGGTGGGTGCCCGCGTGTGCGTGTTGAAAATGGTGATGATCGTCATTGGGCCGACCGGCATCGTCCTAGCAGAGCAGCTCGTCTTGGTCTTCATCGTGTTGGAGGCGCTCGTCCGCCCGTCCTGAGGTCAGACGCACTTTTTACCTGCGCGAGTGGTCGCCCTGCGGCTTAGGGCAAGGAGGAGAGCAGAAGGGGGAGGGAGAAGAGGAAAGGAGGAAGCACCAGCAGCAGCAGCAGCAGCAGCAGCAGCAGCAGCAGCAGTAAGCTGTCCAGGCGCGGCCAAGGCCGGGCTCACAGCGCGCCCCAGCTTTGCGGGACGCGCGCGCTCCCCGTGCGGCCGGAGAAACCGACGCCGCGCAGCTGCCTCCAGCTAGGAAGCGCGTGCCGCCTCGACGAAGGCGACGAGCAGCGCCGTCGGCCCGAGGGCGGCCGGGTCCTCCGCCGCCGATTCGAGTTGGAGCGCAGCCCCCTGCGCTGCTCCTGGGCCCCTGCTGCGACACGCGTCCGCGCGCGCTCGCAGTGCGGCAGCCTGGCCCTTGCGCGCGAGGCGGCCAGGCCAGTCTCTGCCCAGAGGCGCGCTGCGGTGGCGTCCAGCCGGGGCGCCCCCGCCGCGGTGGCCCCGCGGGCCGCCTCGCCTCCCGCAGCCGGGCCGCCGCCAGCGCCAGCTGGCCCCGCGGGCCGCTGCGCCGCCCGTGCAGGCCCGCCCGCCGCCGCGCAGCCGGCCGCCGTTGGCCGCCGCAGCGGCCACGCCCGCGCCAGCGGCGGTCTCCCCGTCGCTGCTGGCGTCCCAGCCTGGCTCGGTCGCGCGGCCTGCGACCGCGGCGCCGCCCGCGCGCGGCGGCGCGTCAACCGCGAGGCCGCCATCGACGGCGTCGGCCCAGGCGCGGCCGGGAGTGCGCGCGCAGCCCCGTCCGCCGGGTCGCCCGCATCGAGGTCCACCGTCGCCGGGGGTCCGGCCGGTCAGCAGTGCATGGCCGCGGCGGCGTTGCCGCGGCGGAGGCCCACAGGCCCCGGGCCTCGGATTCCGCTGGCCCGCGCCAGCGGATGAGGAGCTGGCCCTCCGTGCATGAGGCTCGTCACCACGAAGCCCGCAGGCCCCTGGAGCCCCGCCCGCTGCAGCGCCAGGGTCGCGCCCGGCGTCCCGCCCTGCTCCGTCGCCGCTGGACCCGCTGGGCAGGCCGCTGGCGGCGCCGCAGGGCCGTGCGGGCCCAGCGCCGTCGCCCGCGGGCCGGGCAGGGCCGGCCGCGTCCGTCGCCCCGCACCTCCGGTGCCGGTGCTGGCGGGTCCGCAGCAGCGGGCGTCGCCGCCACCGCTCGGTCGCCCGAGGCGCTGCTGTGCACAGCGTCGCTGGAGGGGCAGCCGGTGCCGCGGCTGCCGGCGCGTCCGCTGGGTCGCCCTCCTCGCCCGCCTCGCAGGAGTATATAGCTGTCCTCCTCGTCCTCCTCCTCGAAGCGCGGCGGCCCCGCCGCTGGCTCCGCTGCTGGCCCCGCTGCTGGCCCTGCCGCCGGCGGCCTCTCCGGCGGAGCGGGCCGGCGCGCCCGTCCGCGGGGAGGCGCGGTGCGCGGCAGGCCAAGAGCTGGCCCGCCCGGCCGCGCGGGGAGCGGCGCCGGTCGCGCCCGCGGGGCTGGCGGCCGCGGCTGCGGCTGCGGCTGCGCGGCCGCGCGCGCCTCAGGTGCCGCCCCCGCGGCGCTCTCTCCGACACCGAGCGGCCGCGGCTGCTCCACCGCCTCGTCGGCGGGCTAACGGAGCGCCGCCCAGGCTCCCGTGCCGCCCCCGAGCCCCGTCCAGCCTGGCTGCGGGGCCGACCGGAAGCGGCGCTTGGGCTCACGCCGCGGTGGGCCAGCCAGCCCGGAGCTCTCTGAGGAGCCGTCGTCCCCTTGGCGACTGCAGCGCTTGCTTCGGCGGGGTTGCCGGAGCCCGCCCTGGAGCCCGCCACTCGCGCGCGGGCTCCGCCGGCGCCGCCGCTACTGCCCCTGCGCCAGCCAGACCTCGCGGGGAGGACGGCCCCGCGGTGCCGCCGTCTTGCCCGGGTGCGCCGTCGCCGCCCACTGCAGCCGCACCTACGGCCTCCCCTCCCCTTCGGCGGCATCGCCAGGGCCGTGCCGAACGCCTGGCGCTGGAGTGGCGGGCGGCGCCTGGCCGACCGCCAGATGCCAAGCCAAGCCCGGCGGGAGGCTGGGGAGACGCAACTAGATCCCGGCAGGCACGTACTGCATGCGCGGCGCCGCGGCGCGCGCGGCTCAGCGCCAAAACCGTTGGTGGGCCCTCGAGCCCACGTCCGCGGCAAGCTCCCAACCACCCTCATGGGGGTTGGGAACTTGAGCCAAAATGGCTACGGATCTTGAGGTCAAAAGCACACCATGAGAGCCTCCTGAAACTCGTCGTCCTGGAGCTTGCCTTCCTGGACGTCATGTCGCTCGCGGTGCATCCTGGTGGACTCCGCGTTTGGTTGCCCGTGCCTGGCCCCACCCTGTTCATGATCAAAGGGCCTTGCAGGATTTTGTTCGTGAGTTTGTTCATGGTGCCGACCATGTGGAGCTTGTTCGTGATGAGCCTGGTCTTCATGACGGTGCAATTCCTTCCGTGCCGTTTCATCTCTTTCTTCCCGACGCAGTCCGCGGCAAACCGCCTGACAGGGTTCGCGCCGTTTCTCCCTTCAGGTTCGCACCAGACTCGCATCGTCCACCAGAACGGCAGGGCGGCCTTGGCAGTCCGGCGCCACATCCGCGGTCCACCAACGTTTCGAGCAGGAGGTCGACTACAGAATCGACCTGCCCCAGTTTGCGAGAATGCGTAGGACACTCGTCGATCCACATCCATCCCAAGCGCTAGTCGCAGATCCCTGGCCGCCTGCCATATAGCCTCCGTGTTCAGGGCGCGGGTCGGCTCTGTACCCTCAGGAGGAGCCCGCGCCGCCAGCCCCACTGCTAGCCATCCGTCGGTCCTGCTCAGGTCGTGCGGTGGCACTGTTGCCCTCGGGAGGTGCCCGCGCCGTGCTGGCATCTCTGATCCCCGTTCCCCCCCTTCCTCCTTGTCGACCTCCTCCTCCTCCTCCTCCTCCTCCTCCTCCTCCTCCCTCCTCCTCCTCCTCCTCCTCCTCCTCCTCCTCCTCCCCTCCTCCTCCTCCTCCTCCTCCTCCTCCTCCTCCTCCTCCTCCTCCTCCTCCTCCTCGACCTCCTTCTCGACCTTCTCCTCCTTCTCGACCTCCTTCTCGACCTCCCCTCGTGGGCGGGATGCGCATCCACGTCCGCGGCCGAGCGGCCTGGGCTCCTCGTGCCACGGCCCCCGCGGGCACGGGAGCGGCCTCCTGCGCGGAGGCTCCTGATTAGTTCGATGCGGGTTGGGTGGCAAGGAGGAGGAGGATGAGGAGGAGGAGGAGGAGGAGGACCAGTAGAGGAGGAGGAGGAGGAGGAGGAGGAGGAGGACCAGTGGAAACCCAAGAGTCATCAACGATGCTGGAACGAACCCTCCCTCCAAGCTAACTCTTCATAGGCCCCTACAACGGTTCATTTCCATTGAGGGAACTGCCTCGTTGGAAGACAACGGTTTGAAGATCCTGAAGCGTGCCAAAACATGGTTCGCGGGATGTCAACGCCACGTATCAACCTGACTGCTGCTTCATGACGATCCAGAACCGTACCAGAACGCCATTTTTGGGACTTCAACACAGCGAACCAACATAATTGTTGCGCCCGCGTAATCCTGAATCCTTCCCAAATACAATTTTTGGTACGCTGACCATAGGAACCCGCGAAATTCTTGCAAAGCTTAAAAAGCGAATGCGCGCGGCGCTAAGGCGAGAACCACATTTTGCAAAAAGAACCGCCCTCAACCCGTGGAGTTCTTGCTAAGTTTTAAAACGAAGGCGCGCGGCGCTGGGGCGAGAGCCACATTTTGAAAGCGACCCGCCCGCAATCCGCAAAGCCCTTGCAAAGTTTCAAAGCGAATATGCGCGGTGCTAAGGCGAGAGCCACATTTTGAAAACGACCCGCCCTCAATCCGCACAGCTTTTGCAAGTTTTGGAAACGAATGTGCGCGGCGCTAAGGCGAGAACCACATTTTGAAAAGGAACCGCCCTCATTCCGTGAAGCTCTTGCAAATGTTTAAAACGAGTGTGCGCGGCGCTAAGGCGAGAGCCACATTTTGAAAACGACCCACCCTCCATCTGTGAAGTTGCTGCCACTTCTTAAGCTTCATGGTGAGGAAGTCTCAGGCGAAACGCCCAGCCCGCCCTAAAAGCTGGCCTCGGGGTGCGACAGGGAGGAGTTCTCTAGAAGGAGAAGGAATGGAGGGGGAAGAGGATGAGGAGGAGAGATGAGGACGAGGCTGATCAGAGGGCGCTCTCAGGGCTTACAACAACATCTGGTGGTTGTGCCTGGTGTGTGAAGCTGCGCGCTGGATCCAGTACCAAGCGTTTTGCCCGACTCGGCAGTTTGCACTGCCTTCTGGCTTGCTTGCAAGCCGTGTGCCCACGATTTCGGGCTTCGGCCCTCCCCCCGTCCTGATCCCTCCGCACCGGTGTCTCGTCCTGGCCTTCGCTTCGTTCGCGTGTCCGGCACTCGTTCGGTCCCCACTCCACGGCGGGTCCGGGCTCGTCGTTCCGATGGGTGCAAGGCCATCAGCGCTTGACCCTGACCCACTCCCGAATAGCCTGGCGAAGGACCCATTTGCAAGTGTGAGTGCCGCAGTTGTAAGGATCGTCTTCGGTGGTGCTCCTTATGGGGCCACACAACGTGCCAGGGGCGTGTCGATTTGGCGAGGGGGGGGCGCATTTGCGCCCTCCCACTGGGACCTTCGGTGGAGCTCCCTGTGGGGCCACGGAACATGTGAGAGGTGTGCCGAAACGGGCGCGACGCCCACATTCGAATTGCGCCATTGGGACCTTCGTTGGAGCTCCCTGTGGGGCCACGAAACATGTGAGGAGTGTGCCGAAACGGACGCGACGCCCACATGCGAACTGCGCCACTGGGACCTTGGGTTGGGCTCCCTGTGGGGCCACGAAACGTGGGAGGGGTGTGCCGAACTGGGCACGACGCCCATATGCGAATTGCAGCATTAGGACCTTGGGTGGAGCTCCCTGTGGGGCCACGAAACCTGTGAGGGGTGTGCCGAAACGGGCATGACGCCCACATGCGAACTGCACCACTGGGACCTTCGCTGGAGCTCCCTACGGGGCAAGGAAACATGCGAGGGGTGTGCCGAAACGGACGCGACGCTCACATGCGGACTGCGCCACTGGGACCTTCGGTGGAGCTCCCTTTGGTCCCACGAAACATGTGAGGGATGTGCCGAATCGGGCGTGACGCCACATGCGAACTGCGCCACTGGGACCTTCGGTGGAGCTCCCTTTGGGACCACGAAGCGGGTGAGGGGCGTGCCGAAACAGGTGTGACGCCCACATGCGAACTGCGCCGCTGGGACCTTTGGTGGAGCTCCCTGTGGGGCCACGAAAAGCGGGAGGGTTGTGCCGAAACGGACATGACGCCCACATGCGAACTGCGCCACTGGGACCTTCGGTGGAGCTCCCTTTGGGGCCACGACACCCGTGAGGTGTGTACCGAAACGGGTGTGACGCCCATATGCAAATTGCGCTTCTAGGACCTTCGGTGGAGCTGCCTATGAGGCCACGAAAAGAGTGAGGGGTGTGCCGAAACAGGAGTGACTCCGACATGCGAACTGCGCCACTGGGACCTTCGGTGGAGCACGCTACGGGATCACAAAACTTGTGAGGGGTGCCGAAACGGGCGTCACGCCCACACATGCGAACTGCGCCACTGGGACCTTCGGTGGAGCTCCCTATAGGGCCATGAAACGTGTGGGTTGTATACCGAAACGAGCGTGACGCCCACATGCGAACTGCGCCGCTGGGACCTTCGGCGGAGCTCCCTACGAGGCCACGAGACGTGTGAGCGGTGAGCCGAAACGGGTGTGACGCCCACATGCGAACTGCAGCATCGGGACCTTCGGCGGAGCTCCCTGTGGGGCCACGAACCCTGTGAGGGCTGTGCCGAAACAGGCGTTACGCCCACCTGATTGTTTTCTTATTAATTGTTTTGCCGATCGGCGCGGGCCCTCGCCCCTCCTTTCCCCCCTATGGAGTAGCTCTTGGCTGTTTTGGACGCCTGCTTCAAGCATGTGGAGTTCTCTCCCCCCCAGGACGCACTGTTGCAAACAGTCGTGCTAAGCAGAGGTCCGGAGCCAGACCCCTCCCTGCCGCCCCACCATTCCGCCCAATGTCGAAACACTGGATAATAAAGCGTTCACCACACGAATTGTAGCACCGTGGAGCTCCCCACAGGGCCACGAAACGTGTGAGGGGTGTGCCGACAAGGGGATGTCGCCCACATGCGAATTGCAGCACCAGGACCTTTGGTGGAGCTCCCTACGGGCCCACGAAACGTGTGAAGGGGTATACCTTTACCAGCTACCAGGGGTGTCGCCCACATGCGGGCTGCATAACGGGGGCCTTCGATGGAGCTCCCCACGGGGCCACGGAACGTGTGAGAGGTGTGCCAAAAAAGGGGGTGTCGCCCACACGCGGGCTGCGCCACTGGGGGTTTGGGTGAAGCTCCCTATGGGGCCACGAAGCGTGTAAGGGGTACCGAAACGGTAGACGATGCGGAGAGCAGAGGCAGGGATGGGAGGAGGGAGGAGGAGGGGGAGATGGAAGGAAAGAAGGAAGGACGGAAGGCAAGAAGGAGTGGCGCGGGGCGCTGTCTCTTGAAAGTGAGGATCCAACACCACAGGACGGTTGGGAAAAGTCCAGACCTGCAGCGCCGTGACGACTTATGGCGTGGACCTGTTGAATTTCAGGCCCTCTCCCCAGGATCGGCCCTTCGCCGCGGATCGTTTCCGATTGCCCCTGGTCCCGAAAGCAAATCCACTCCCCAGAGTCAGAAATTCAGTGGCAGCGCTTACAGCGCAAAGCCACGACGTCGGAGGGTATATATGAGTCCCACTCTCCCACTTCCTCCTCTTCGGAGGTATCGGTATTGAAATGGGTCCCACTTCCACCCCTTCCTCCTCGTCTCCCTCTCGGTTCAGCACGACCACGACCACGACTGGAGGCCTGGAGGCCCAGAAAAGTTCTCCAAGAACTCCCAAAGACCTCGATTCGCGAATCTCGGACTTTGCGCGAATGCGCAAGCGACGACGGCGACGGCGACGACGACGGCGACGCCGACACCGGCATCACACGTCGTGGAAATGCAGAACTACCATGGAGCAAACGGGCCCTCAGGCAAACCGGTCCTGCGGCGCTTCGCCGTTTCCTCGGGGGCGGCAAAGAGTGGGGTGATGATTACGGGGGGTGGATATCATGGCGGGGCCATGGTATCTTCCCAGATTCCATGGCGCCTCTTCTTATTTCAATGCGTTCCCTGGCCCCACCTGGTCTGCGCACATGCCGCCGGCCATGATTTGCGCCGCCGCCCCCCCTCTTGGACGCCCCCCTCATGGCCGCCCCCGATTGTAAGGCTCTCGGGGCCCTCCCCGGGCCCCGAGACTGGCAAAGACGACTCGGGATGCAGAGCTGGTCCGAGGGAAAGACCCCAGTGTCCAGCACCCGTGTCACTCGGTCTGGCCTTGGAAGGGGGTGTCCCCGCTATCGAAGAACGAAAACGGCATAAACATGCTTTTTCTGCGTCGGTGGTTAGGCAGAGTGACTGTGCTGGCGGAGGAGCATTAGTAGGGCATACGAATGCGAATTCAGCCGCAATGCGCGGGGGAGAGAGGAGGAACGCCCGGCGGTGACGGGAGGGAGAAGGAAGCCGGGCCCGCAAAAGCGGCATAAACATATTGTCTTGGAGGTCCTCGCGGGTTTCTTGGATTTGCGTTGGGCCCCCCTGGCGGCGCCTCCAGCGCCGCCCCTGGCGCGCACCGCGCGCCAGGGAGGGGGGACCCAGTGCCGATCCAAGAAATCCGCGCGGACCTCCGAGAAAGTATGGTGACGCCGCTTTTCGTTCCTCTACACTACATGTGCCACCAGATCTTCATGAGGATCAAGGCTCCAGAATCGAAGCTCTAACCTGCGAAGGGCAGGCGGCGCGACGCCGACGACGACGACGACGACGACGACGACGACGACGACGACGACGGCGACGACGACGACGACATGGCCCGGAGTGCAGGTGCCGCTGGCGAAGGGCAGCGAGGGGGCGATGACGGTGGGGGGCAGGCCTTCTGAGGCCGCCGCCGTGCGTCCACGCGGCTGCCCTGTCCATGCACATGTGATCGGCGGCACCCCAACATACCAATACTGTGTGTGTGTGCGTCGCCCCCCCAGGGGCGACGCCCGCACCGAGAAATCTGACAGTAGATTCGTCTTGGCGGGCGCTTTCTTTCCGCACTGCTCGGGAAACGATATGCTACAAGATGGGTATATCATTTGCTTGGGTCGGACGCGCGCGCCTACAATGAGAACATCTACGGCGGGGGCGTTCGTTAAGGAATGCGGCCGGGGGATCTTCATACCCTGGAGGATTCCTTATTTGATGAGGGCGGCGGTAAATGTCCATGGCCAAGCCTCGATTGGAGTCCCACCGGTCTCCAATCCCTGGACTCCCTTCCTAAGGGTTCCTTACCCAATGCCCCCACCGTGCTATTTGCATGGGTCGGACGCGCGCGCGCCTCCAATGAGAACATACAGTACCAGTATGTCTTTGTGCGTCCCATTTGATCATGTAGGGCTGACTCAGGCTGGGTTTGTGCCGTCGCGCGGACTTATTCTCCTCCTCCTCCCTCGCCCTCCGTTTTGACGCTCCGGGCACACACGCCGGTCGTTGAGAGCAGGTTTTTCTGGGCTTCCAGAACCCAAGTTACTCCAAGCGCCCTCCTACTTGAAGAATCGATATGCTCTTGCTGTGTTCTGTTATGTTCGAGGAGGGCCTGAAGCCGACCTACTTTACCCGCCTTCCCATTTCATGTGTTTACTTATTTTCTTCCGACCGACGTGTATCTCACCAGCCCGTCCAGAAACGAGGCCCATGAGAGCTGACGGAAGGGGGGAGGCAGAGTTGTTTTGTGAATGTCGCAGCGAGGCAGACACGATCCGCACGCGAGTCGGGGCGAAGCCGGGGCGCGGCGCCGCGAATCAGCCCGCATGCAAGGGGGAGGGAGGAAGAGAGGCGGCCGCAGAGACGAGGACGGAGCGCGAGGGCACACCCACGCAGCGAAGCTGCGTGGGGAGGCGGGGACGCGCAAAGTCAGAGAACGCAGACACCCCAAGGGTGAACCGAGAGAGTCTGGGCGGACGAGGAGTTCCGCTGCTGCCACTGCTGGTGCTGGTGTTGCTGGTGCTGTTGGTGCTGGCGGTCCGAACCACTTTTCATTTTCCTTCTCGCCCATTTTTCTCCCCCTTTTATCTTTGCTCCTCATTCTCGTCCTCATCCTCGTCGGCCCTGCCGAGATATCCGGAGCGCCTTCTCGCCTTCCTTTCCCGTGGCCTCCTGTTTTCCTATCGTTCGCACCCTGCTGCCTCACACCTCTTTCACATGGTCGTGGAACTACAATGCCTCATCTCCTTTCTGATGTTCTTCGAATGGCTTTGCTGAGTTTCCTTTCGGGCTCTGCAGCTTCCTTCGGGTTATCCTGGGGTCCCTCTCGTATCTATACTTCGTGTCCCTGGAGCCGTCCTGACGGCCTGCGCGATCCTACCCATGTCACCCGCATCCTCCGGTTCCCCCTAGTGCTAGGTCCCAAGAGGAGGAGGAGGAGGAGGAGGAGGAGGAGGAGGAGGAGGAGGAGGAGGAGGAGGAGGAGGAGGAGGAGGAGGAGGAGGAGGAGGAGGAGGAGGGGGGGGAGGAGGGGAGGGGGGGAGGAGGGGGCGAGGCACGAGGCGCCGAGCAGGTGCGCTCCCCTGGGCATCTGTGCCAGGCCCGCCGCCGCCGTCGCGCTCAGCTGGCTCGCTGCCTCCCCCATCCGGGGTGCGCCCGTACGGTAGAGGGAAACAACCCGTGCTAAAAAAATAGCTCTCTGGAAGGTCAGGGAAGGCACTCCTCGAGCTCTCGCGCGAAGGCAGGGGGGGGCGGTCCTCGGCGGAGGGAACAGCCGCAGCAGGCTGGCCCGCCGGCGCGTCGGCCTCGGGCCCCGGGGGGGGCGGCCGGACGCGGGGCGGGCTCGTCTCGGGGCGCGCGCCTCGGCAGGGCAGGGGGCCCCCGGAGCGCTCGGGACCGGGCCCCCCAGCTTCGGGTGGGAGGCACAAAGGCCTGGAGATACGGTAGAGGGAAACAATTAGTGAACACCCCCCCTGCCCCCCAAACTCAAAGTTGGCACGCGGGGGGGGGGACTGCGGTCGAGGTGCAACTCATCAGACCCACCGCCAACGTTGAACATTGGGGGGAGGGGGAGGCGTTCACAGATGAATGTGGCATGAGTGTTCGCTATTTTTGTTTCGAGGCCTGTATCGCTGTCGTCACTGGCCGGGCCCTGGGAGGGCTTGAGCAGTACCCCAGAAAGGTCTCCAGGATTCAGGCGATCGAAAACATGGATCAAGGGGGCGTGGATTAGTGACGGGTCCCGTTTCCATGGAAGTCGCGGATTTCCGCCGCCGAACGAGGCGGCACCGGCCGCAGTTTGGGGGAGGGCACCCCCGCCGATCCACGGATTTGGCGACCGCGCGCTGAATCCATGGATCGCTAATCAATTTTCGCGCGCCCCCAAAGGATGTCCCATGCGGCCATGCAGGGTTGCAGGACGCACCGAGGAGTTCCCGCAATAGAAATCTTAGCGGAAGGCCGCCACCACAAGAATCCCTCTGCACATGCTGCTACAAAAGGACTGTAGTCGCGGAGGCCACTGCAGATCCCCCACACATCAAACAATTTCTCTGGTAACATCGCCGCAAAAAGAGTATGTTTGCAAAGGCTGTTACGTAAGGATTCCAAGTGTGGGTAACGTAAACACTTGGAATACGTAGCGACAATCAGCGGCTTCCTAGCTTTGTTTGTTTTTATGGTTTTAATTTCCATGTGGAAACACATGTTTGTCCCAACCCTCCTGTGTTAGGTTATCGTTTTGACTGTAGCACTGTGGTCGAGTCTTCTCCTCCTCCGTCTCCCTTTTCCTCCTCTCTCCTGCCTTCTATCTCCTCTCTCCTGCTCTCGCGGGCTCGTGGGAGGCCCCGCGGAGTGTGCGCGGACCCAATCAAGATCTCGCGTCCCCGGAGGGCTGCGAAGTGTTGAGACTGTCGCCACTTCGGTCGCGCGGAGTGGAGCTATACGGGGATCCAGTTGGGACCTCGCGGCTCCCTGGGAGGCTGCGGAGTGCGCAACTGTCGCTATGCTCGTGGGTTCCTGGGATCTCTAACTGAACGTTGCAGGAACTGAGCGTTGCAGGAAGGCGGCAGAGAGGCTGGCGCGCGAGCTCGGCCTGGAGCAGTTCCGGCGCAGCGGCTACGAGAAACGCAACTGGTGATAAGTGATCGCGTCCAAAATGGCAGGGGTTCACATAGCGCGCGGCGCTGTCCCGTCACGCAGCGGTCGGCGCTGTCGCATCTCAGCTCGCAGGGAGCCGCTGCGCCACACAGCGCATGGCGCTGTTTTCTGTCCGCATGGCCGCCCATCCTAAGCTGCCACTGGCCCGCCATGCCACCCCGCGCGCTTGCCTCGCTCAGCGCGACGAGCTGCTCTGATAAGAGCGAGCGCGTGGCGCTGTTCTTTCCCGCGTATGTAGCGCTCGGCGCTGTTGCTGTTACTGAACATGTTTGCCCCTCCTTCCCACCCCTTTGTATGCTTCTGTGTCCGTCTCTTTCTTGCTTCTCTACGCCAGCTTTCTTGCGTACTTCTCGGAGCTCATGCGCACTGCGGGTCTCTCAACATGTTTGTTTGCAGCGTGCTGTCCTGTATATACACAAATAGTTGCCACATGTTTAGAGTTTAGAAAAAGGGTCGGGCGCGTCACATGGCAATGTGTTGTCGCATGTCTCGGTTTCCTGGGCTCACAGCGCCGCCGTTGCAGTGGCCTCCACCATTGAAATTGTTTTGCAAGACCGCCGCAAAGGCAATTCCTCTGTGCAGGCTCCTACAAACAGGACTTTACATGTGGAGGCTCCTGCGGATACCCCACGCGCAAGATTATGTTGCAAGATCCCCGCAAGGGCTGCTTCAAAAGGATAGCAACTGTGGGGGATCTGGACAAATAATCACAATCATCGGCGGCCGAGCTTTCTCCTATTTGCGAAGGTCTCAGTGCCGCCGAACCCTGATAGCGGGACCTCCCCCGAGAGCCCCGCCGGCGACATACCCGGGGGCCCGCAGGGACCCCGAGGGGGCGGCGTTCTGACCGGGGACCCTCCCCCCCCATCCTCCCCACCCACGGGAGGGATCGGGGCTCAAGAGACGGGTGCCAATGCAAACGGGGGTCAGCCAGGGCGCCCGATCTAGCAGGATCTTGCAGGGCCAGGGTCGCATTGACCCGGGCTTGGGCGCAGGATTCTGCAGGATCCTGCAGGATCCTTCGCGTTGACCCGGGCTTGGGTGCAGGATCTTGCAGGATTCCGCAAGGCCTGGCTGACCCGGGTCCGGATTGACCCGGGTCAAGAGATCCCCGAGTAAGGGGTATCCTTTTTTGTCGGTTCAACTGCGGTTTTCCTTTCCTTGTCTACCAATTTTGTTGGTAGTAACGACGACGACGAACACGAAAAAACGTCTCACACACGCCGAAGGGCCAGCAATTTTCCATGTGAAACCACACGTACTTTATTTGTTTTCATGTTCTCTTATTTGGCTCGCCTGGGCTCAGGGCGCCGCCACTGCAGATCCCCCACACTTGAAATCTTTCGTAATGCCGCCACGCAAGCAATCCCTTTCACACAGGCTGCCGCAAAAGGATTTCAAGTTTGGAGACCGCTGCCAACCCCTCATTGTTCAAATCCTTTCTGCAAGATCTCCATACAAGGAACCGCTTGTGTAAAGGCGTGTATCAGAGGACGGTATGTTACAAGCCTGCCTTAGGTAAGCGGCAGCTTGCAAGGCCGTCGCAAAAAGGAATGATGCTGCAAGGCTGCCATCGGTAATGGTGATGGGGATGCCGACGATGATGATGATGTTGTTGTTGATGATGATGATGATGATGATGATGATGATGATGATGATGATGATGATGATGATGATGATTATTATGGTGATGATGAGGATGGGGGTAAGGATGAGGATTAGCATGTTGATGGCCATGGTGATGCTGGTGTTGATGATGGTGATGCTGATGGCGATGATGATGGTGCTGCCGGTGAGGAAGATGTTTGGTGAAAGAAAGAGCAGAAAACAACATCCTCGTTGTAACCGTACAAACGAATGATCGGACTGGAAGGGGGAGCGGGGGGAGAAGATGGAGGAGGATTTGGCGGAGGATGAGGAGGAGGGGGATAGAAGAGGGGAAGTAGGAGGTTGGGGACAGGATCAGGGCGCGGCGGACAGGGACACCAGGGCGTTGCGAGCTCGAGGGTGAATCGCCCTCCGCCCATGCGGCTGGCAGGGGCGTCGCGGGAACACGTGCGCGGCGCCAATGCGAGAGCACGAGTCTGAAGAGTAACTGCTCTCTTTCTGTGCAGCTGCTGTGTTGATTCGTGTGCTGCGGGAGTGAATTCTCATGGAAGCTTGGGCAAAAACCAGATTCCGAAAAGGAGCTGCCCTCCAGTCATTCCTAGTAGCCCTCGGGCCACAATGCCGATCCAGCCAGGACGAGATTCTGAAAAGGAGCTGCCCTGTATCCGTGTAGCTGTTGGCCTGTTAAGATGAACGCGCGCTGCGCTATTATTGGAGCCAGAGATTTGGGAAACAACCCGCCCTCACTGCGTGCAACTGGTGGGGATCACAAATGGTAGGGCGATCGCATTTGAAGAAGCCTTAGGCGAAACGCTTGGACCGCCCCACCGACATGCCCGATGGTGCGGTCGTGAGTGGCTAATCGCGAGGCTGAGGGCACGGAGGAGCTGGAGCAAGAGGGGGGAAGTTGCAGGGAGGAGGAGGGTGAGGAGCAGGAGGAGGAGGAGGAGGAGGAGGAGAAGGGGGAGGAGGAGGAGGAAAAGGAGGGAACAGAGAAGGCGGATGGAGTTGGGGAGGAGGAGCGAGAGGGATGATGGCAGATAGTAGGCCGGAACAGAAGGAGGGAGGAAAGGGAGGAGACGGAGGAGGAGGAGGAGGAGGAGGAGGAGGAGGAGGAGGAGGAGGAGTCGCAGGATGAGCTGGCGGAGGATGAACTGGCGGAGGAGACTGCGTGTGTCTGTGCCTGCGCGTGTTTTCCAAAAGTTCGCATTGCCAGTTCCGGATCGGACGTCCCTTCCGGCGCCAGGCTCACTGTCTGTTTTCGGGAGCCTCGAGACGGGGGTCAGTGCAGACGGGGGTCAGCCAGGGCGCCAGATCCTGCAGGATCCTGCGAAGACCCTCTCTGGCTGACCCAGGTTAGCGAGCCGCTCGTGGCCGCGAGGCGGCCGCGCGTATTGGCTGACCCGGGTTTGCGAAGACCTGCGTTGCAGTTTTTTTTCCTGCATTGCAGTTTTTGGTTTCCTGCTGACCCTGGTCTGGATTGACCCGGGTCAGAAGATCCCCGATGTTTGCCGTCGCAGTGTTGCGCCTCGGCGGCTCCATCTCTGCACATCGATCCTATCCAAGAGGCGTCCAGTCGTCCAAGCTCGTGTCGTTGCTTATATTAAGTCGGGCCTGTCCCTCTACAGGGGGAATATTCAAAAATAGTCAGAAAATTGTCTTGGGACGATTTTCTGAATATTTTTGAACCATTTGGGGGTATGTTTTGAATATGTTTTATTTCCCGTCCAAAATCCCCAATGTAGAGGGAAACATGCCCGACCTAATGCTTATGGCCTTCTCCCTTTCTCTGGTCTCCGCGTCCTGCTCCTCCTCTTTCGGCTGCTCGTGCCACTTTGCATCACGCAGGCTCCGTTGGAAGACTGGCTCTGCAGGGACGAGATGGTCAATGGCAGGCCCCCAGTCGCGCCCAAGCCCGCCTCGGCCGGCAAGGTTCCCATTCGGAACTCGTCTACGTGGAGTTGTGTTCAGTGGCTTGGCCAGTTTGTAAGGCTGGTTCGGTGGAAGGCCTGTCGGTCCGAATCAATGGCACGTTAACACTTTTTGTTGCTGGCTTGGCGTTGGTATCCAGCAAACTTTCTCTTATTCGCCACGCCTGATCAGTATTGTTTCTCCAGGCTCAGAAACTAGCTTTCAGCGTTTGTATGGGCATTGCGGCGTGGCCTGCCACTGTTTCGCCTTGTTGTTCACTCGATGGAATACCTGCGTGCACTAATTTCTGTGAGGCCGTTGTGAACAAGTGGGCTTCGCCCTCGCGCGTTTGCTGTGCATGCGTCTCTAGCTGACCCTGTTTGTCATGGAGGTGGCTGCTTCGCAGATTTCTCGCCCAGTGGTCAGGGATATGAATGCCGAAATACAACTGCATATGGTGTCCTGTGTGTGTGTGGTGTCCCTAGCGTGTGCCACCATGATTCCCTTGCCAGATACTCTGCTGTAGTGCCTTTCCGACCACGCGTGTTCAGGAATCTGGATCGGGAGGGCGGAAGGATGTCAACGACACGCTGCCGTGGGTAGCCCGTCGGCACGTCGCTCCTTCGTCTCTGCCCGGAGTCCAGGCGTTCTTTCAGCAGCGACGTGCTGATAGGCTCCCCAGCGTGTCATTGATCTTGTGGTTGCTCCCCTACGGGAGTACAGTCGAAAACCCTAATAAGGACGCGCGGTAAGGACGCAAGACTCTTGGAAGCCGAAGTTGGGATTTTTGGTGCGGCGGACGACGAAAACCTCAAGGACGCAAGAGCAAGGAAGAGCAAGGACGCAAGGGTACCCTGAGCAAAGTCGCGCATCCTTGTTAGGGTTTTCGACTGTAATCGCTTTGGCAGGAGCGCGCCGACTTGGGCTGGATGTGCGACCCCCGAGGGGCCGAAAGCCCCCCGCGCTCTCCGCCCTCGCCTCTCCGAGCGCCGCCGACGGCGAGGGTGCCTTCCCGCGCGCACGCCCAGACCCCCTCCGATATGACGACGTGCGGTTCGCCATGCACGTCTTCGCAGCTCCGCGGGAGACGACGAGGAGGAGGCGTTCGCTTGCTCGTGGTTCCGTGGTGGATGATGATGATGATGACGATGATGATGATGATGACGATGATGATGATAATGATGATGATGATAATGATGATGATGATGGTGGTGGTGGTGATGATGATGGTGGTGGTGATGATAATGGTGGTGGTGTGATGATGATGATGATGATGATGATGATGATGATGATGATGGTGGTGATGATGATGATGATGATGATGATGATGATGATGATGATGATGATGATGATGATGATGATGATGATGATGATACGGAGGAGGAGGAGGAGGAGGAGGAGGAGGTGGAGGAGGTGGAGGTGGGCGTCAGCTCTTCCCAGGAGGCAGGGGCCCAAGCTCGGCCCTCCTCTGCACCCGCACAGCGCCGGCGCACACAGGCGCCACCTGCCCCCACCTCGCCCCCCCTCCCGAGGTGCATCATCATGCTGTCTATCCTTCGTTCCTTCTCTCTCTTTGCCTCTTGGTTGTTGTTCGCCCCCCCCCCTCCACAGGTCTGGGGGGGTGGGGCTCGAGGGCATCGGCGCTTCGACGCGAACTCGTCCGCATCACCGAGTCACCGAGGTGGAGGAGGCGAAGGAGGAGGTGCGTCTCTGGCAGGCGGGGCAGCGTCGGACAGGGCGGGAGGCGATCTTGACAAGGCAGTTCGCGGGTCTGGCCCCTCCCCGCCCCGCCCGCGCTCGAGCAGAGGCTGGAGAGCCTCAAGGGATTCAGCGAGGAGCCGGCGCGGCTCTCAGTCTGCCCCCCGCCCTCCGAGCGAGTCTCTCCAATGTACTCCTGTGCCCGTTCCCTGCTCTTCTCTCCACCCGCCCTCTGGATCGAGCCACGCCAAGGTGTTCACATTATACCCTGTCCCTGCTCTTCTCTCCGCCACGGACTGTCAAGGATACTCGCTATCCTTGTCCACAGTCCACGGCCGCTGCGATGAGTTTCGATGTTCGATCCCACATGGTTCAGGAAAGCGCCCCCCTCAGTCGATCGTGCTAGATACGCGCAACGAGTGTTTGAGGACATGGCGGTGGAGCGATGGAGGCACCTCTCTGCGCCAGCAGCTGGATCACGGAACAGGTCCAAGCCTTTCCCGACTGAAACAGTTTTTCCGCAGCATTGACACGCCATCAGACAATCTGACGGCCTCCGGCCTGCACATTACCCTGTAGGGATGTCGCTCCTCGAGATCGCAGGGGCCAGCAGCGCTCGCACAGTGCCAATGTCGCACGCGTTGCCAGGCCAGCTCTGTCGACGAGAGCCTCTGCCTCGGGGACTTCGCCCAGGGTCTGGGCCCGCGAGCCTGGAGGCCGCCTTCTCCCCCGGGGTGTGTGCCGAGCTCGGGCGCCGCCAATCCCCGGCACGGCCGCGCGCGGTGCTCCTGCGGGCGGCCCGCAGGGCGCCCCTGCGGCGCGCGGCCGCAGGCCGCCTGGCGCGTCGGCGCCCGTGGGCCGTGTGTTCCCTCCCCCTCTCTCCTCCTCCTCCTCCTCCTCCTCTCTCCTCCTCTCCTCCTCCTCCTCCTCCTCCTCCTCCTCCTCCTCCTCCTCTCCTCCTCCTCCTCCTCCTCCTCCTCCTCCTCCTCCTCCTCCTCCTCCTCCTCCTCCTCCCTCCTCCGAATTCTCCTCCTCCTCCTCCTCCTCCTCCTCCTCCTCCTCCTCCTAATCCTCCTCCTCCTACTCCGGCTCCCCCCGTAGATGGACAGAAATCAGGGGCCCCCAAACGGGGTGGGGACCACACCGTGTGGTGAGTCGGTGGGGATTCAGGGTCACCGCACGGTTTTGGGACTCGGGCGCTCTCCGAGGACGTCTCGGGCGACTGGGGCATCCGAGGTCCCAAAACCGTGCGTTGACGGACCGTGCGGTGAGGTCTTGGGGGATTCCGAGGTCACCCCATGGTCTGTCACCGCACCGCTTCGGGACTCCAAAAAATGTGGAACCCTTGGCTCCGCTCCTAGGGAAACAAACAATGACATAAACATAACAATTCGGAGGTCTGCGCGGACCTCCGAGTTTTTATGTTTGTGTCATTGTTTGTTCTCCTAGCTCCCCTCTCCCCCTCCTCTAGTCAAAGATGACCCTGGGCAGTAAGGACCACAGGCTCGAAAGGACAACGAAACGTGGACCCTCCAGGGCCGCCAGCAGGCCGGACGCCAACTTTGAGTCTGGGGGAGGGGAGGGGGTGCGAACACGGAGTCGAAAACAAACGGGTTCCACTTTCTTGTTCCCTTGTTGTCCCCCGTTCCTCCCCTGCCTCTGCCGTTGGGCTTCGCCTGGATGGCAACAAGCGTACTGCTCCTCCCTCTCTCCCCCCCTGCGCAATTCGCCTCGGGGCCCATGGCCCCGACTCCGTTCGGCGCCTTCGCCCTGGACGTCAAGCCAGGAGACCTTGAGGTCCTCCCAGGCTGGTGAGGTGGAAGCGGGCCGAGCCGCCCATCTTGGGGTCTACGGGGCACCTGCCCGCTCTGCGCACGCCTTTTAGCTTTTAGGGGCGGTGTCCGCGGGTGTCGTTTGCGCGTTCGCGATGACCGCCGCCGCACCCCAATAAGAGCAGAGCAGCTGCTGGGAAGAGGAGGAGAACCCTCGTCCTCCTTCTCCTCCTCCTCCTCCTCCTCCTCCTCCTCCTCCTCCTCCTCCTCCTCCTCCTCCTCCCATCACCTCCTCTGATCGTCGGGCCGCACCCCAGTAGGAGGCCCCTTTCTTCCCCTGCCTCTGCCGTTGGGCTGCGCCCGGATGTCAACGGGTGCACCAGCTCGGGCGCCGCAGATCCGTTCCGAGCCACCCCCCGGCCCTTGCGGAGGTCAGGCGGTTTCTGTGTCGGGTGCCGCCCACTCCGGCCGCCTGAGGCCCCGCCCGCCTGTGCCCTGTCTCCCTAATTAAAGCTGCGCGTAGCCCGCCTAGCTTTTAGCGGAAGAGGTTCGCTCTCGCCCCGCCGACCCCCAAAAAGTGTCGGGTTCAGCCCGAGCGCGACCCCAAACGAATTGCCGAGGACCTGCCCGGCGGTTTACGGTCGGACCGAGGGATGCTATCGAGGTCGGTTCGGGAATAGTGCCTTGATGTTCTTCGTGCTTGTTGGATGCTCTTCTGCATCTTGGAGAGGGCACCCTTGGATGTCCTGTGTGTTCTGGCCGGCGGAGGGTCTCCTGTTTTTGAGGGGGGTTGTTCTCAAGCAGTGGCGAAGCGTCCTGGCTCGCCTACAGCCCTACCAAACAATGTTCCAATACCCTTTTGTGGTTTCCACGAAATGTTCTTAGAACATTTCTGGCTGGAGCTGTTTTGTTTTATCGCATCGGGTTTCTGTTCTAAGAACATTGCTTTTTATGGTTAGAACATTTTTGGGTTCTAGTAACATTTCGTGGTGGGACTATAGGAATGCTGGGACGGCCAGTCCCTGCTCAATATTCTGTCCTTGGTCCGACTATATGCTCACATCCGTCTCCCGTTCTCGCAGAGGCGCTGCCGCATCCCCTCCAGCTGCCATTCACTGGAGCTGGCCGGGCCGAGGCTGCCCCCCGTCACCGCTTTGCCCCGTCACTGCCCGCCGGAGCCACGGGGGCGGTCGCCAGGGCGGACGTGCGGCGCGCGCATGCCCCAAAGGGGGGGGGGGGAGTGGGGAGCGTGTTGCGGCAGTGTCAGCTTGTGATTCACTTCTGATGCCCCCCCTGGCGTGGCTGCTGAATAGACCCCGCGGGGCGCGAGACATGTTCTACTCGCGCGCGCCAGGGCTCGGACAGCTCGGGGAACCACCGCGCCGCAGATGATGGCAAACGGCATGAACGACGAGGAGGAGGAGAATCAGGAGGAAGAGGAGGAGGAGGAGAAGGACGAGGACGATGACGAGGACAAGACTGCGGAAGGGCGGGCGACGAGGACCCTGTCGCCCTCTAGCTGGCGGCCGGGCGTCGGCGCTAATCACCAGCGCCGCCGCGGTGTGCTTCAATTTGGCGGCCCCCCCCCCCGCGATTCGCCCGAGCAGCACAGGGAGACCATTTTTCTCCCACGTCCAAAGTGCTTCTTTTTGTTTTCTCTGCGCACCCCCCGCGCAGGAACCTCACATCTCACCCCCTCTCTTTTTCTCCCGTCGCACGCATTCACTCAATCATTCACACCATCATCACCACTCCCACGCGCGCACACACACACTCATTCACAGTCAATCATCACTCCCTCGTCATCACACTCACCCGTTTACTTTTGTTCCTTTCGTTCCAAACTACCCCTCATCACTCATCATTATTAGCATCACAGCACCATCGTTTTGTTCCCCACATTCTAAGTGGGGTTCTTGTTTTCTCTGGACATCCTTTTACTCGCTCAATCACCCACGCACCATTATCATAACACCTTCCGTTTCTTTCTCCCTTCGCACGCTCCTTCACTCAACCAGTCGCACCATCATCATCAGCCACACACTCACCACACACGATCACTCTATTACGCATACAATCACGCACACTCAACCATTCACCCCATCATCATCATCAGTCACAAAGGACGATCGCACTATCACGCACTCAATCACCCACACACAGTCATCACCATTGGCCTCATCATCGGCATCACTCCCATCATCATGATCATCACTCGCCTGTGTGTCGCCTCGGGCGGGAGCCTCGTCTGTGAGTGAATTACGAGGAAGTCTCAGGCGGGAGGCCCCTCCCTATGGGGCCCGCGCTTCATGTTCGAATCCGAGTCGGGTCATGGGCCTCGCGTGACCGTCGCCACTTTTGGGGTCTTGAGGCCTGAGTATTGAGGAAGTATGAGGCGGGAGCTTCGTCTGTGAGTGAATCGCGAGGAAGTCTCAGGCGGGAACCCCTTTTCTATGGGGCCCGCAATTCATGTTCGAATCCGGGGCGGGTCATCGGCCTCGTGTCGTCACTTTTGGGCTTCTGAGGCGTGAGCGTAGAGCAAGTATCGGGCGGGAGCTTCGTGTGTGAGTGAATTGCGAGGAAGACTCAGGCGGGAGCCTCCTCCCTATGGGGCCCGCGCTTCATGTTCGAATCCGAAGCGGGTCGTCGGCCTTTTGTAACTTTCGTTTTTTTTGAGCCCCTGAGGCCTGAATATGAAGGAAGTATCGGGCGGAAGCCTCGTGTGTGAGTGAATTTCGAGGAAGAATCAGGCGGGAGCCCCCTCCCTATGGGGCCCGCGCTTCATGTTCGAATCCGAAGCAGGTTGTCGGCCTTTTGTAACCGTCGTCTTTTGTGGGCTCCTGAGGCCTGAATATGAAGGAAGTATGAGGCGGGAGCCTCGTCTGTGAGTGAATCGCGAGGAAGTCTCAGGCGGGAATCCCTTTTCTATGGGGCCCGCAGTTCATGTTCGAATCCGGGGAGGGTCATGGGCTTCGTGTGACCGTCGTCACTTCTGGGCTCCTCAGGCTTGAATGTGGAGGAAGGATTGGGTTGGAACTTCGTCTGTGAGTGAACTGCGAGGAATCTCAGGCGGGAGCCCCCTCACTATGAAACCCGCGCCTCACGTGCTTTCTCCGGGTTGTCCTCTGGCGTGCGTTTCTTCTGGGTCGTCTTCCGGCGCGTAGCCGCTGGGACGCACGTCGCGCGTTTCCTGGAGGTCCTGTTCCGCAGGAGGAGGAGGAGGAGGAGGAGGAGGAGGAGGAGGAGGAAGAGGAGGAGGAGGAGGAGGAGGAGGAAGAGGAGGAGGAGGAGGAATGCCCTGGGAGGCCCAGGGATTTTCCAGGAGGCCCCAAGAGGCCCCAGGAGGAGGCAGGATGCCCAAGGAGGAGGCATGAGGAGGAGGAGGAGGAGGAGGAGGAGGAGGAGGAGGAGGAGGAGAAAAAGGAGGAGGAGGAGGGGGAGGAAGATGGAGACGAGGAGGGGGAGGCGGAGGAGGGAGAGGGAAAGATGGAGGAGGACTAATACTAATAATAATAATACTAATAATAATAATACTAATAATCATAATAATAATAATTATAATAATACTAATATTAGTCATCGTAATCATAATAATAATAAATATAATAATAATGATAATACTAATAATCACCATCATAATCATAATATCATAAGAAAGAGACGCATAATAAGACGACGAATACGAATAATAATAATAATAATGTTACGAATGATAGTAACAAGAAAACGAGCACCACTATTCATAATAGTAAGGGACTCACACACAACGAAGAATACTACGAATACTAAGAAGAAGTTTAAGAATGATAATCATACTTCTACGGATAACCAGAAGAACAATAATACCGCATAGACCACCCTTCGGGTGATAAGGAGGTGAGGGGGGAGGAGGGACCAACGTCGCACTCGATTGATCTCACTATCGAACTCACTACTGATTTCACAATCGATCTCAATCGATCGATCTCACAATCGATCTGACTATCGATCTCACAATCAATCTCACAAGCGATCACACAATCGATCTCGCAGTCGGTCTCGCTATTGATCTCACAATCGATATCACAACCGATCTCGCATTCGATCTGACTATCGATCTCGCTATCAAACTCACTATCGATCTCATTATCGATCTCATATTCGGTTTCACGATCGATCTCACGATCGATATCACAATCGATCCCACAATCGATCTCGCATCCGGTATCACTATTGATTTCACTATCGAACGCACTTTCGATATCACTATCGATCTCACATTCGGTCTCACTATCGATCTCACGATCGATATCACAACCGATCTCACAATCGATCTCACATTCGGTCTCATCATCGATCTCACTATCGAACTCACAATCGATCTCATTTTCGATCTCAATCGATCGGTCTCACAATCGATATGACGATCGATATCACAATCGATCTTACAATAGATCCCACAATCGATCTCGCATTCTGTCTCACTATTTGTTTCACTATCGATATCACCATCGATATCACAAACGATCTCCCATTCTGTCGCACAATCGATCTCACCACCGATTTCACTATCGATTTCACTATCGATATCACAACCGATCTCACAATCGATCTGACAGTCGGCTTCACGTTCGATCTCACAACCGATATCACGATCGATCTCACATTCGACCTCACTATCGATCTCACAATCGATCCGCATCACCATCATCATCATCATCGGGACACCATCAACACCATCATCACCATCATCGTCACCATAACCATCACCATCAGCACCGTCATCCTCATCAACATCATCATCATCGGGACACCGACGGGGCACCGACGGGACACCGGCGGGACACCGCGGGCCCCTGGCCGCCCGGAAGGGAGTCATTTGGTCCGGCCGCGCCTCAGCCGCACGGGACACCAGCGGGACACCGGCGGGACACCGCGGGCCCCCGGCCGCCCGGAAGGGAGACATTTGGTCCAGCCGCGCCTCAGCCACAGGAGACTTTCTTTCGCCCGCCCACGCAGCTTCGCCTCGCCCGCACGCACGGCACGCACGAACACGAAACCGAAATCGATTTCCCGGTAAGGGGGCTCTCCGTTCCAACTCGATCTCACCCCCTCACCTCCGACTAGTACTAATAATAAGAAGAAACATAATGGGAGGAGGGGGAGGAGGAGGAGGAGGAGGAGGAGGAGGAGGAGGAGGAGGAGGAGGAGGAGGAGGAGGAGGAGGAGGAGGAGGGAGGACGAGGGAGGAGGAGGAGGAGGAGAAGGAGGAGAAGGAGGAGGAGGAGGAGGAGAAGAGGAGGAGGAGGAGGAGGGGGAGGGGGAGGAATATGGAAACGAAGAGGGAAAGGAGGAGGGAGAGGGAGAGGAGCGAGGAGGAGGAGGGAGGAGGAGGAGGAGGAGGAGGAGGAGGAGAGGAGGAGGAGGAGGAGGAGGAGGAGGAGGAGGAGGAGAGGAGGAGGCGGCGGAGGAGGAGGAGGAGGAGGAGGAGGATGGAGGAGGAGGAGGAGGAAGAGGGGAGGAGGAGGAGGAGGAGGAGGAGGAGGAGGAGGAGGAGGAGGAGGAGGAGGAGGAGGAGGAGGAGGAGGAGGCGGAGGCGGAGGAGGAGGAGGAGGAGGAGAGAGGAGGAGGAGGAGGAGGAGGAGGAGGAGGAGGAGGAGGAGGGGGAGGAGGAGGAGGAGGAGGAGGGAGGAGGAGGAGGAGGAGGAGGAGGAGAGGAGAGGAGGAGGAGATGAGGAGGAGGAGGAAGAGGAGGAGGAGGAGGAGGAGAGAGGAGGAGGAGGAAGAGGAGGAGGGGGGAGGATATAATAATAATATCAATAATAAATAATAATAATAAGAAGAAGAATAAGAATAATAAGAATATAAGAATTAAATTAATAATAACAATAATAATGCCCTAGGAGGCCCCAGAAGGTCCCAGGAGGCCCAGAAGGCTCCATGAGGCCAGAAGGGCCCCAGGAGGAGGCAGGAAGAAGTAAGGAGGAGGAGGAGGAGGAGAAGGAGGAGGAGGAGGAGGAGGAGGAGGAGGAGGAGGAGGAGAAGGAGGGGGAGGGAAGATGGGAACGAGGAGGAGGAGGAGGAGGCGGAGAGGAGGGAAGGAAGGAGGAGGGAGGAGGGGCAATGGAGGGGGAGGAGGAGGGAGGAGGAGGAGGATGAGGAGGAGGCGCGGGGGAAGGAAGAGGAGGAGGATGAGGACGACGAAACATCATAATTAGACTCACGCTCGTGATAATAACAATAACCATCTTTCATTATAATATGAATAATACAATTAATACGAATATCAATAGCAATAACGATACTAATCATACTAACAATACTAATAAACCATTCCATCGTAATACTAATAAAAAGAAGAGGGGGAACACTATGACAACCCTACTAAGACGATGACTACTCATAACTATAGCAATAAGAAGAATACTCAGGCAACTAATAAGAAGGCGAACCATAATAATAGTACCCCTAATAAAATGAAGAAGAATAATACGAATACATAGGAAACGAAGAAGAAGAGGAGGAGGAGGGAGAGGGAGAGGGACAAGGATGAGGAAAAGGAGGAGGTGGTGGAGGAGGCAAGAGGAGGAGGAGGCAGGGGTTGAGGCAGGAGGATGAGCAGGCGGGAGGAGAAGGAGGAGGCAGGAGTAGGTGGGAGAAGGGAGGGGACAGGAGGATATTCCCAGGCAAGTTAAACATATTCTCATGTGGGGTCCTACCGTCGGAGTAATTCATCACGCGCCCCCCACGTTTTGGTTAATTACAAGCTGACATTATGGGGAGAAGGGGGGCGGTTGCCAGTCACTGGCTCCAGTCTGCAGCAGAGACAAGGAGGGGCGGCCAACGTGAGCAGTTCTCACCTATTCTACCCTCTGGGCCGCTCTTTCTCTTCTGGGTGGGCAGCGTATCTCCATCCGCCGTCTTGCCCGATTTTCTGAGGGTCGTCCACCGCGCAAGCCCCCCAGGCCACCTCCAACCCGCAGCATCCCCATCCCTCGAAGGCCTCAGAATCACTCCCTCGTCGTCTGCATTCTATGCAGCATCCTCTCCTGTGGGCCTCTCATATTCATCTATATAGCATCCCCGTTCCGAGCTCGGACCTGTTCACCAGTTCGCCAGAAGAGCGCCCGAAGAGTGCGGCTGGGGCCCGAGAAGATCGGCCGGCGACCCACGCATCGCCGGGCGAGGAGCAACCCCAAGAGCACGTGTTCACACAAGCACACACACACACACACACACACGCACACACACACAGGCACACACACACACACAACCAACAGCAACGCGATGGGGGCGCCCGTCTCTTGCTCCTCTTGCCCCAGAGGGCCCCCCCCGGGCCTCGTTCTCCACCTGCGCCCCCATTCGGCCGTCGAACGGGAGGCCGAGAGAGAGCTGATGCCGAGCAGGGTGGCGGGAGTCCGGCCCGCCCGGCCGCAGAGCGGGCGCCAGCCCTGGCCCGCCCCGCGGCCATAAAACGGCGCGAAGATCAGGGCAAAATCGGATCGGGATAACTCGAAATCTCTGAGAATCGGCGGGTCTGGAGGATGTATTGGGCGCCGCGGCCGCTCCAGAGCGTTCCGGAACGCCCTGAGAGCGCTCCGGAACGCTCTGGAGGGATTTGTCCCGGTCCTAGCCCTGCTTTAGGCCAGATGGGCTCGGAGGGGAGCTCTGGCAGCGCCGCTGCTGCTGCTGCTGCTGCTGCTGCTGCTGCTGCTTTGCCCCGCCTACTTTTGTGGCCTGTTGCCTCCTCTCCCTCTCGTGCCGCCCGACAGTTCGTACCACTTGAGCCAGGAGGGGAAAAAACACACAGACACAATTAATCGTCGATCCCCAGGAAAATATGGGAAAATATGGGAAGTGGGGGGGAAGACAAAAACCCCGAAAATATGGAAAAATATAGGGGATACTCTTCTTTGTATGTATCTATTGGTGTGTTCTGGGGCCCCTTGATTGAGTGCGCGTGCGGATGGCCTCCGCCGCGCTGCGACGGCACAAACATGGCCGAGCACGACGACGACGACGCCGACGAGCAGCGCCCGCCGCTGGAGCCGACGGAGGCCGGCCGGCCGCCCTGCCGAGGTGCGCTTCCCCCCGACCTTCGGGTACGTGCCAGGCTCCCCGGCGCGGGGGCGGCTGTGAGCCGCGCACGGCCTTGGAGCCTCGCCTCGCGCGCCGGAGCGCCGGCCGAGGAGGAGGAGGAGGAGGAGGAGGAGGAGGAGGAGGAGGAGGGGGCGCGCCGGAGCGCGCGAGGCGAGAGGCTGGAAGGAGGAGACGGTGCAGTGGTTCGCTAGCGCATCATGGGAGCCCAGCGTACAGTGGAGACCCATGCCAAGAAACACCCCGCTTGCCTCCAGGGTGCCCTGGGTTTCTTGGGTTCCGATGGTTTTACTAAGGGAACCGTGACGTTACCACACCGAAAATCCATGGACACAGAACCCCCAACAGTGACACGTCGATTAGAAAATTGTCCGTTTTCGGTTCTCGAGAGGGCGCCGCGGCCGTTCTTTTCCAGGCTTGCGCCCGCCAAAATTGAGCCTCAGGTCGTTTTCACTAAACCATGTTTTACTAAAGGGGGGTCTGTCCATCCCCGAAAGGAGGAGACGGTGCGGTGGTTCGGTGGCGCATCATGGGAGCCAAGCGTAGCCTCTCGATTCCGTCTGTATCGCCGATTCGCGTCGACTGGCGTGTTGGAGTCGGTGAGATAGCGCCGGTTTGGCGTCGATGAGCGTCGACTGAGCGTCGATAAGCGTCGATTTAGCGTCGACTAGCGTCGACGCGCAAGAGTCAACAAGATGGTACCGGAGGCTCCCATGAGTTGCCGCAGAACAACGGAAATCCATGCCAATAAACACCCTGCTTGCCTCCAGGGCGCCCTGGGTTTCTTGGTTTTCGTTTCTATGGTTTTGCTTTGGAAGGTGTGAGGTTCCCACACCAAAAATCAATAGGCGTCCTGGTGTCTCAGGGTTGGGTTTCTTGTGGAAGGTTTCTTGTGATCGAGCTCCTACTGTACCTCTCCCCGTCGCCCGTTTTCCCCTTTTTGGGATCTCCTCGGAGGCCCTTCTCGTCGCCACCGCTAGATTCGCCCTGAAATCCTGGTCAGAACGCACCCCGGGAAAGGTCCGGGGAGCAACGGTGTATGGGTACCGTTTGGTTTCCCCAGAGACGCGGAACTGTCCATGCTGTTACACGTAAGAGATACCTTTCGCTGGAGTGACCTTTTCCAGGCCTCCCAAGTTGGGTCCGAGCAGATGGGGTCGTAGGATCGCGCCGCATCGCCGATGCATCGACGATGCGTCTCGATGTGGAGCCCGTTCTTCCCCACGCCGACTTCGCCGATGCATCGCCGATGCATCGGCGATACATCACCGACACATCGGCGACGCGGCGAGATCCTGCGACCTCATCGACTCGGATCCCATCTAGAACGTGAGAGTGACCTTTGGTGCGGGCCCAATGGGGCCTCCCGATTGCTGAATGCGATGCTAAAGCAGCGGCTTGCGCGCCTGGTGGTATCCCCGAAGGGCCTTCGGCCGCAGACCAAGAGCGCTTTTGCCGAGGGTCAGTCTTGCGTGTAGCCGATCCATGCGCGAAGTGTGATCCTCATGGGGGTTGCGTGTCGTTGCTGCGCTGGCTGGCCGCCGGGGGCCGCACGCGTCTCATCATGTCGGTCTTGCTTGTCGTGTCTCTCATGTTGTTGTTAGTGTCCCGATTTGCTGACTCGGCGCGGAACTGAACATCGAAAATATGAAAACGAGCTCGTCGGATTGAAACATTGAAATCTGAACATCTCAATCCCGGGGCTGCGGATAAGGGCATTGAATAATGAAACATTGAAAACGTCAAATGTTTGTTAGTTGCTCATTTTTCCAACGCGATTTGATGAGGATTGATATCTGTAACGTTGTGATTTTCAATCCGGGCGCGCTGGTCAGAGTGAGAGGGCCGAACGGTCATTCACTGTCCCTGGGTGCGGGGCTCAAGTGGGATTCCGCGATGCGGGATCTTGTTGTTTGTTTGTTGGTTAGTTTGCTTGTGTTGTTGCTGTTGTTGCTGTTGCTGTTGCTGTTGCTGCGTTCTTTCGGAACGCTGCGAGCCGACATCAGGATCGCGGGGCGGTCGAGAGGGTATGCTGGGGGGACAGGCCGCCGGGTCATTGCAATCACCGTTGGGCCGGCAAGGGCCACTGCAGCCGCCTGCGGCCCTGCTGCCGCCAGCGGCGCTGCTGCAGGACGAGCGCGGAGGCCAAGGACTGAGAATTGAAATATTGAAAAAGTAAGGTTTTTTCCAGGTTTCAATCAGGAGGCGAGGGCTTGATAATCGAAATTTTGAAGAAAAAAGTTGGAACCCAATTTCCAGATCCGGGTGGACAGGATTGACTCTTTCATACTTCAATTTGTCAGTCTGGAAGTCAGGGACTGGATTCTGTAGATTTCAAGATTTCAACCCCGATGGTCTGGGATTGGAATGTTTAATTCTCGTGCGTTGGCAATCTCGTTTGTCTATCGTCTTAATTATGTGTTTTTTCACATCTCGCACTGTGGCTCCTTCTCCCTCTCTTTCTCTTTCTATGTATGTGAAAGAGCGTGTTCTACCGCTGCTGGCGGAAAACCGGGGGGGATCACTACCGTTTCGAACCCCTCCCCCCCCCCGTCTCCGGAAAACCGGGGGGTTCACTACCGGTTCGAACCCTTCCCCCCCCCCCCCAGTTCATCATGAAAAGGGGGGGGTCACTACCGGTTCGAACCCCCCCCCCCCTCGAAAAACGAGTGGGGGTGCGGACAGTGGTGGGGACGGTGTTGGTGGGGACAGTGGTGAGGGGACAGCGGGACAATGGTGGGGCCAGTGGGACAGTGGGACAGTGGTGGGGACGGTAGTGGTGGGGACAGTGGTGGGGACAATGGCGGGAACAGGGGGGACAGTGGACAGTGGTGGGGACGGTGGTGGTGGGGACAGTGGTGTGGGACAGTGGGAATGAGGTGGAAACAGTGGGACAGTGGAGGGTACAATGGTGGTGGGGACAGTGGTAAAGGCGGTGGCGAGGACGGCGGTGGGACAATGGGACAGAGGTACAGTGGGGACAGTGGTGGGGACAGTGGGGACAGTGGTGGGAACAGTGGGACAGCTCAGTGGGACAGCGGAGGAGTCAGTGGGACAGTGGGGACAGTGGGGATAGGCAGTGGTTGGGTCCGTGGAGACAGTGGGGAGAGTGGAACCGTGGTGGGAACAGTGGTGGGAACAGTGGGGACAGTGCGACAGTGGTGGGGGCACTGGTGGGGACAATAGGGACGGTGGTGGAACCAGTGGGGACAGTGGTGGTGAGGACAGTGGTGCTGGGAACAACAGTGGGGGATGTGATGCGAGCGGTGGTAGGGACCGGGAGTCGTTTGCTGGCGGTGCGTGGGGGGGGGGTCGAACCGGTAGTGACCCCCCTCCGGTTTTCGAGGGGGGGGGGGGGGGAGGGGGGGGGGGGGTCCAACCGGTAGTGACCACCCCCCGGTTTTCCAGATCCGGAGGGGGGGGGGGGGGGGGGGGAGGGGTTCGAACCGGTAGTGACCCCCCCCCGGTTTTCGGGAGGGGGAGGGGGGGGAGGGGTTAGGGGAGGGGGGGGTTTTGCCGGGGGGAAGGGGGGGGGGGTTCCAGCAGGGGGGGTGATTTTCGGAGGGGGGGGGGGGAGACCCCCGGGTTCCGGAGGAAAAGGTTGGCAATTATCCACAGTAAAGCGGCGGTGGATCACGCTCTCTCCTGTATGTGCATCCCTGTCATCATGCATGTATGGGCGGCATTCATGTTTTTCTGTATTTCTCTTGCTTTCTCTCTCTCTCTCTCTTTCATTATATGTCTTCCCCCTTCGTCTTCTCTCCCTCTCTCTCGCTCTCTCTTTGTGCCTTCGATCCGCATGTTTGCAGTACTTCCTCTCTTTTTCTGTTTCTCTCTCTCTCTCTCTCTCTCTCTTTACATTTCTGACACGTGTCTCACATCCCTCACCGCTGACAGGGGGCATTGCCAGCAATCAAACCGATCCGCATTGCTGTCATACGCACACACACACACACACACATATATATATATATATATATATATATATATATATGCATACTTCCCCAGGCTAAAAGTTCTTACCTCTTGGGTTTTAAGATACGAAGACACCGATGGATCCATTTTGATCCCATTTCGGGTGTGCGACAGTGGTGTGGATCCTATATTTGTTTTGCGCGGATGCAATTTCCCGTGGGAGAACCACTAGGTCCACCGATTCTCTGGAATAAATATTTGATCAGAACTAACATCCCGGGCCCAGGGGAAATGGAATCCGCGGGGCACCGCACGTGAAGCATCATGTTATCCACAGTACTGTGGATCTGCTGACCAACGCTATGATTATACCGGGGCGTGGGGTTATACAGCGGGCCCGGCCAATTCCCGCATCTCCTCCCATAGCATATGGCACGCTTCAAGCCGAAGAGAGCGCTACATGTATCCGCTCACCTGAACGGCGCGTCGCTTCCGACATTTCGGGCTCAAGAGGAAAATCTTTCGGCCTGCGTAAGTAGATTAGGCCAACCAAGAAGACAAGCAACAGCACATATGTCGGTTCATATATTCGCCATTGCAAGTCAGTTGGCGAACGTGATATTCTCATACTTAATATTCAACGCATGCGTGCTCGGGAGCTTGGAATTCGAAGTCCATGATCGAGTCGCCATTGTGCACATTTACATGAAATGCCCCTTTCGCAGCCTGCGAAACATATTTCAGGACAGCTCTCAGTCTGCAATCGTTTCCGCAATGACAGAGTGTCACAGTGATGACAACATCGGCTTGTTCAGCGGGTTTCGTACATGTGCGAGTATCGTCTTCCTCCGACTTTTGTGCGCGCTGAAGCGTTTGTGCTCACAGAGAGCCTTCTTTTCACTTGGCTGCCAGTTGTATGTTTTCCATTTCACTGCGCGTGCATGTATAGTATATGTATACGCGTGGACGCTTCCGTTCATATGTCTTCACTGCCGTGGTTATTATGTCCATGTGTTCTTGGCTGCCGCGGCAGATGTGGGCTCGGGCTGGACGCGTCCAACAAACTCGGGTTTTCGTTGTCTTTGTCACAGGAACGAAGCCCAAACAAAGTCAAGCAGTCGAACATCGGAACCAGCCGGTGGACCCCCGCCCCACGGAAGCCCCGCCCCACGTCGAAGATGTCGTGCCGCTCAAACGAAGGCATGTGTGAATTACCAGTGGCGTACTCATTCCGATTCGTGTGAAACCCATGCGAGGAGATGTCCATGACAGCCCCCATTCAGGATTCCTACCCACTCCTTGTTTCATGACTCCTCCATACATCGGCCTCCTGCTCCTGTGCCAGATAGGGGAACGAAAAATGGCATAAACATAAAAACTCTGAGGTCTGCGCGGGTTTCTTGGATCTGCGCTGGACCCCCCTCCCTGGCGCGTGGAGCGCGCCAGGGGCGGCGCCAGAGGCACCGCCAGGGGGGTCCAGCGCGGATCCGAGAAATCCGCGCGGACCTCTGAGGTTGTATGTTTATGTCATTGTTCGTTCCCCTACCAGAAGTCCCAGGAGGTCCCCAGGAAGCCTCCCGAGTGAGCCTCCCCGGGAGCCTCTCCAGGAGCCTCCCCAGGAGGGCCCGGGAGGCCCCAGATCGCCCCAGAGAGGGCCAAGAATGCACAGGGCAATCTTGGGCTTCGCCTCCGACCTGCCTTGACTTCTCCATGCGTGGCCCCTGGAAGCCCCGATCCCTTCCCCAGGGCCCGGGTTTCATTCCGGGTACGGTGGGGGTGGTGGTTGAGGAGCTTGCCCAGGAGGCTTCAGACGGTGGTATCCCTGGCCAGTCCACGATTGGAAAAGCATTGGCCTCCAGACCCTGGACTCCTTCTGCAATGGTTCCTTATCCAACGCCCTCTTCGTATTTGTGCTGATGTCTGGGAAGCCTTGCCGCCCTCCCCCTCCGTCGCCGCGCCGTGCAAAGCAGGCTCGGATACCTTCGGGCGCCGCTACCACCCGGCGTGGACCGACCGCGTGGTCTACCGGGTGGCCGCCGGCGCCCGCGCGGAACCCCAGGAGCAGAGCGCGCTCGGGGGGGAGGGTACCGGCAGGCCACGGTGGGAGGACAGGCCACAGGCCACAGGCCGCGGCCCACCTCCTCCTCCTCCTCCTCCTCCTCCTCCTCCTCCTCCTTATGCCCCTCCCCCTCCATCTCGGCTCGCCAGTCGCGGTGATTTCCTGCCCTCTTCCAGAGGTGATTGTGGATCGGGGTCTGCTGCGCAGTGGGTGTCGCGCTTCATCTTCCTCCTCTTCCTCCTCCTCCTCCTCCTCCTCCTCCTCATTATCCTCCTCCTACTTTTCCTCCTCTTTATCCTCCGCCTTGTCTTCCGCCTCCTCCCGCTCCTCCCACTCCTCTTCCTCCTCCTCCTCCTCTTCTGCTGCGAATCTTCTCACGCGCACGCGTTGCCCACTTCTGTCAGGCAGGCGCCCCGGCGCCCCGTCCGCCGCGCATTCATGGCGTCACACGCGCGGGGCCGTCGACGCAGCCCTAGCGGTCGGAGGATGGAGGAGCGACGCCACCACCACGGGTGAGGAGAGGGAACGGGGCTTAAGAGGAGCGGGGTTCGATGACCGCGTCTGGGGTCACTGTGGGCCTCCCAGGGTCTCTGCCAGCCTCCAGCATCCTCAGGTGTGGCCCCTGGAGGAAGAAGAAGAAGAAGAAGAAGGAGGAGAAGAATGAGGAGAAGAGGAAGAAGGAGAAGAAGAGGACGAAGAGCAAGAGAAAACGGCATCACCACCACCAGGGTCAACCCTTGGCGGTGCCGCTTATCCATTCCAGGGTCCGCGCATGCCGCGGGGGGTGAGGTTCAAGGAGCAGGGCTCGAGGATCGGGGTTTCGAAGATCTGGGACTGCCCCTGCGTCTTTTCCGCTCTTTGGGCCTTCCAGAGGCCCTGGAGGAGGACAAAGGGGGGGGAGGGAAGGAGGAGCGGGGGAGGGAGTTGGGGGAGGAGGCTCAAAAGGAAGGGAAAGGATGACGAATACGCCCCCGTGTGCCATCGCGAATGTGTATCCTTTCTCTTCGTCCGACGTCTGTTGCCACAGGGGTTCAGGCGCTCGGCCGATTTGAACAACGGTTGGGCGCTGATGCTGGCCCTTGGACCTGCGCCGTCGACGCCGCGCCGCTGCGCATCCGAGGAGAGTGTCTCCCGGGTGCCGGCGATGTCGGGGCCCCCATCGCCCCCGCGCCCGCGCTGGAGGAGAGCAGAAGGCGAGCGTCGGCAATTTCGGAGCCCCGCACGACCCGTCGGGCGGGCACGACCGTGGCGTCCTACGGCGTGCCCCCGGGACAGTCTCTCCGGTTGGCGCCGCCACGGCGGGAGCGCCCTTGCTTGCCCGTGGACCCCCCCTCCTTCCGCCGCGGGCGGACAGGGGAGTCCAGGGCGGAAAGGGGGGCCCTGACCACGGTGGGCCTCATGGAGGACGGGTCGGGCTTCGAGACCGCGCCCGCGCTACCCTCTCGCACGCGTGCGGTGCGGCACCAGCGAGGGGGTCTGGACGTCCGACGCTCGCAGCGTCGTCCGGAGGGGGCCCTCTCGCCGTTCGGAGAACCGTTGCAAGGGGGCGCGGGGAGACGGCGTCATCGGCTACGGTGTGGGGATCAGCGCCTGCCCCGCGAGACGGCCGAGCCGCGGCGGCAGGCCTTGGCGCTGGTCAGCGAGCTGCGGCGAGGAGAAGCGGGAGGCCAGCCGCAACAGCTGCAACGCCAGGGGTCAGTGCGAGAGGGTTGAGCCGTCGCAGCAGGTTCGAGCGCCGCCCATCGAGCTACGGCCAGAGGGAGCTGGAAGCCGTGCGTCATCGGCTACAACGCTGGGATCGGCGCGTGCGCCCCGAGATGGCCGAGCCCTGGCGTCAGGCTTTGGGTGCTGCTCGGAGGGCCATGGCGACAAGAAGATCAACCCAAACAGCTGCAACTCTGGGATCAACCCCTGCGGTGCGAAAAGTGTGGGCCGCCGAAGTAGTCCCCAGCACGGCACAGCGATCGGCGGCAAGAGGGAGCTGGAAGCCGTGCGTCATCGGCTACAACGCTGGGATCGGCGCCCGCGCCCAGAGACGGTCGAGCCCCTGCGGCAGGCTTTGGGCGCTGCTCGGCGAGCCATGGCGCGAAGAAGCTGGAGACAAGACTCAACAGCCACAGCGCCGGGACCATCGCTAATGGTGAGCTGTCGCAGCAGGCTCCATCACTGCCCAGATAACGGCGGAAAGATGAGCGCCTGCGCCGCGAGGGGGCCGAGCCGCGGCGGCAAGCTATGGCGCTGCTCAGCAAGCGGTGGCGAGCAGAAGCTGGAGACCAGCCACCCCAGCCACGACGGGCCCTAGCCTGTCGACGTTGGGCAGCACGACGGGGAGTAGCAGCCTGGCCCTGGCGCCCACGAGTTGGACAGGCATTGGCTGGAGTACCGCGTTGTTGACCTGCACGCTGGGCACTAGGATTTCGATGTGGTGCAGCACTTCGGAGTGCAACGGCTCTGCGACAGGCGGCGCCAGCAGCTCTTCGTTTACGAGCGCGCTGGGGAACAGCAGCCCGACCCGGACGTCCATGAGTGGGAAGGCACCGCGCCGCGAAGTAGCACGGCTGGTACTAACATCTCGGCGTGCAGCAGCACGTCAGGGTGCAGCAGTTTGACCTTGCGATACGCCCGTCCGTCCCTAGTCCTTAATCCCATCCCCATTCAGCCTCTACAAGAATTTGCTTTCACTGCAGGAGGTGTCCCCTTGGAAGACGAGCGCCCCATGCTTTAGCAATTCAGGCAGCAACTCCGGTTTGGAAAGGACCCTTTTTCCCATACTGTTACTTAGAATGACGGCGACGACGTAGCATCATAACGTCAATGGCAGTGTCCAGCGAAATCTCCGTTGTGAGAAAGATCAGCCATCAGCTCGTGCAAGGCAGCTGCACATGTAACCTCTGGTCGTAGAACCGGAGCAAGTCTCGATCGACAACCCCGATTTGAAAAAGGAATTGCCCTCCATCCGTATAGCCGTTGCACAGGTTTCAACTTCTGGTCACAACAAATAGGGAAGCTTCGATCAAACGTTTGATGTTGAAGCGGCACCGCCTTCCATCCGTGTAACTACTGGAAGCTTTCAAGATGAACGTGCGCGTGCACAGACAGGCGAAAGAGCCACATGGTGGAAGCAGTCCACCACCATCCATTTATCTGTTCGCAGCTTTGAAAGCTAATGCGTTTGGCGCTAAGGCGAGAGACACATACTGAAGACCAACAACTCCCATTCGTGTAACTGCCAGAAACGTTTAGGTCGCATGTGAGCAGCGCTGAGGCGAGAGCCACCCTGTGAAAACCACCACCCTCCATACATGCAAGTGTTGGAGTTCACAAGCTTCGGGGCCATACTCGGTGAGGAAGACTCAGGCGAAATGCCCCGTCCTCCCTGCTGACGCCTGGTGGTCAGACGAGAAGTTATTCAAAAAGAAAGGGAGCCCAGGGAAACGAAGGCGAGCATGCGTCGCCCGTCAGAATTGGAGGAGGAGCTGTAGGAGCAGGACCAGGGGAGGCGCAGCAGCAGCAATAGCAGACGGAGGGGGATGGCAGAGGTGGAGGAGGACGAGACGGAACAATACCAGAT